>OX031006.1:193677686-194277686 GCA_943735925.1 Pollenia amentaria
AAATAAAATTTGATTTAAGCCTTATTATTTGATTTAAGCCTTATTTAGAAATTTCAATATCTTAAATTTCAATTAAAACGCAAACCGTTTAAAATATTGTGAAAATTTTAGTATTTTTGTTTGGAAATACGATTTATTTGCACAATATTTATGTACATCATTCGACTTTGTTTATGTGTTCACTACGGGTATGTTTGCAGCGCTCGATTCGCTGAATGAAACTATTGATGACCCGGCGACACATTTCAACGGAAACGGCGTTATTTCTCGTTAAATATCCGATATTAACGACACTGTCTTTCTTTACATAGATGAATAGAGTAATATAAAGTAAAGCCATAAAAAAGGCAGGAGGTGTTAAATTGCATGATTAGGCGGCTAACCAACTGCAATGCAAAAAATAATAATAATAATAATAATGACGAAAATCTCATAAGAAGAATATTCATTCATCAGAATTCCAATATTTTTTCGATATCGATTGAGAGCAATATTTCATTGCTCCATTATAGTCCACTCATAATCGACTTGGCTTCAGGTATTGATAATCGAAATTATGAAGGCCAAATTTTACTAATTTCGGAGCAAGAAATCGTCAAAATGATGATCACTCTATGGCACCCGTGTTTGTAAACAATGCAATTTACCCAAAAGTTATGACACTACTGTAGATGATTTTCGTATTAAGTTGGTAATTTCCTTGCAACATCTCACGAACACAATTTGAAGCGCATATCGCTTTCCATGATCAAGTGGCTTTAATTCTTAAGCAAAATTTATCTTATAAAGGTGCACGCCAAGACACTTCCGCATAATTTGTATAGCTGGTCCGAGCAATGCTCAATTCTTTATATGATATATCTTCGACCAGCTTCTGAAATGGTCATTCAATAGTTTTTGGGGATTACAGTATCTTTTGTTTAGTTGGATTCTTTCGTCTTTAAATAACTATCCAATTCTGGTGGAGTAGAAGGATTTTAAACTTTACCCTAATAAAATTTAAACTTTTTGCAACAAACTAAATAAATACTTATTTTTCAAAATAAATATTTACTCTACTCACACTTTTTTTCAAAACAAAAAAAAACCAACTCAAGAATAAAGAAAGAAATACATAGTGATAGCAGGCAGACACACTGTTATTTAAAAAAAAGAGTATGCATTTAACAAAGATATCTTAAGGGGTTTCTTTTTGTATTTGGAGCA
Organism: Pollenia amentaria; assembly: GCA_943735925.1. NCBI lineage: Eukaryota > Metazoa > Arthropoda > Insecta > Diptera > Polleniidae > Pollenia > Pollenia amentaria. Next base: position 193,678,893 of record OX031006.1, read on the forward strand.
GCGTTGCCACATTCTTTTTAATACAAACGCAGTCAATAACACATCAAAAAAACTTGTTTACTCACAGAAATCCCTACAAAATTCAAACAAGGCATTTTAGTAGAAATACAAATTATTTTAAGAAAATTCTTTGTTTTTCAAAGAGTTGTAAAAAAATTTCAAATGTTAATTATACTTTTAAAATAATCTACTCTTGCCATATATTATTTCTGTATAATTTACGAATGGTTAATGTTTGCGATATCATGCCATTTGCGTTTTTCATTTGGAAATGGATAAAGAAGTTTTTAAGATCGCTTTTATTTAAGTTCAATGATACTTTCAGGATTCTGAAAGGAAGTCAAAAACTCTCTAACTGTAGTTTAATCCTGAAATAAGAGACTTAATGCAACATTTTAAAAATATCAAAAAAAATTTTTATAATGAAAATTGATTACCAAGTAAGGTGTACAAATAATTAGATTTGTGATTTGCACGTAAAAATCATTTGTAAACTGTCAACTAAATAAATCGGAAGTGAATAAGAAAATACAATGAAAGACTTGTCTGTAAAAGTCTAAGTCCGAAACTCAGCTCAGTCAAAATAATTTTTCTTAAAGTAAATTTTTGGAACAGCTTTTTATTAACTGTTCACTTACTGCAAAAAACGTATACTATTCATATCTGTAAGGGCGACCCATGCATTTTTATATTTTCCAAACAAAAGTCATGAGTTTTACAATTCAAAAATTAGTTAGAGTACTATATTCGCCTTTGCCGAATCTTTGATACCCTCCACCGACAGGAGTAGGCTGTATATGATAAATACATATATATTATTAACTAATCTTCAAAAAAACGAACGTCAGCATTAAAATTGGTTGCTAAGCCACAATATAAATATATAATATATAAAATTATTTATCGACAATCAGAAAGTGATATGCGTTTCTTGTGAGAACTTTGAACTGGCTTGAGTAAAATATCAGGAGGGTAATTTGTCTTGGACCTATGGTAAATTATGGAACAATCATCCCAAAATTCTGAAGACTGGTTTCTGGAATTACGAAAAAAAGATTAGAATAAATTTAAATACAGCAGTGTAATTAAATTTAGTGGTAACAGTGAATATAAGAAGGATGCTTAATATGGGATCTAAGGTAAATTATATACCATATATTACAAAATTGCATCATAATTTTTCTGGCCATATGAATTTAAGTTGGAAGAAATTTTACCGCAATATCTATATCTGTAACGGTTTATGCGAATTAAGATTGTTTCCCAAAGTGGGCTTTATATGGTTTAAGGGGTAATAAAATGTTTTTCGGGAGTAGGGTTTATATGGGGCCTAGGGTAAATTTTACAGTGTGATTTCTGGTTTTATAAAACTGCGACATACAAAATTTAACTGTCTATTTCCGATGTGCGAAGGAATTCTTTCTTTCGTACAAATCCATTTAAAATTAAAACAAAGTTTTTAGAATTTGTTTTTGTTTAAAATGAAGTTGTTCGAAAGAAAGTATTCTTTCGCACATCGAAAATAGGCTATAAGTATGATAGCGTTATTTATTACGGTCTTAGGCGTACTAAACTGTTTTCCGCGAGTAGGGTTTATATGGGGCATATGGTCAATTATGGACCGATCTTAACGAAACAGTATGATTTGATGTCGTATAAAACGAATCTGTGCAATATTTAATATCATTCCGTGCATTTTTCCACCATTTATGTTAATTTTTGTATCAAAATTATCAATTTTTTAGGGTGGTGGTTTCACATTTTGATTCATAGTTCTGATCCTACTGAACCGATGCTGCTGGATTTCAATCCCAACGCTTCTTTTTCGTTTTTCAAAAGTTTTAAAACAGACGGACAGACAGACGGAATTGGCTAAATCGATTATTAGAATTACTCAAGGAGCCAGAATATATAAACTTTATGGGGTCTTAGATGCATAATAAAAAATCTTCATTCATCAAAAGTGGTGGTGGAGGGTATAAAAAGTAGTGAGCAGATTTTTGCAATGTTATTTCTGGTTTACTAAGTAAGCAAAATTTGCTGGGATGCTTTTTGAGTGAAGCTAACTGTTAATGACAACAATGTCTTCTTTAAAGCAATTTTCTAGTATAAAAACGCTTATTTCTAGAAGTACTGGCAACTCTGATATGGAGACATAGTTGAAACACAATGTATAGCCCAAAAATATTTATCTGTATGTATATGCATACATACACACATATATATAACTAAAGGTAAAAACTTTGGTTTTCCATTTAAGTTTGTTTTTCCTTAAACAATAACCCTAAATATTTTTACTCAAATCCTTTCTAGGATGCTTGTCACCTTTGTTTAACAATTGTGTATATTTTTATGATACGAGTTACAAAAGACTATGCCAGTACTTTACTATGGTCTATTTTCCCCATTTATATTCTATTTGAGGTATTTTATTTTTACTACAATTGTTTGTTTCTTGGTTTTCTTCAATTTTAAACGTTAAGCACCAGCGGGCACAATTTCAATTTCATAGCACGTTTACTTAAGCAACGAAAGTCTGCTTGCGCTATGTCGACACACGTTTACTCCAAATGGAAAATTCACTTTTTTCATTACTTTTTTAAGACTAGAATATACGGCAGTACTTCCGTGGCTTAAAGGGTATATTTTGTTTTTTCACTTTATTTTTAATTATATATTAACTAGAGGAGAAATACCGCGGAGCCTGTCTCTAGCTTCATTAGCTTTTATGGCACATTACATAGTCCATCTGGCAGCAAATCGTAATGTTGCAACGACTGTCGTCGAACGATGAAAAATTACAATAATGGTCACCTTTCTAGCCACAGCTTTATTAGACGCCTAAGAAAAACTCTTAGCTATGCAATTTACATTATAAGCCCCACATTAGAAAAAACCGGAAGGTACCAATATTAGATTCAAAAGCATTTTCGTGTCCAAGGGCTAAAAGTGAATGCTGACAATAGAACGGAAATCGCTTGAAATAGTAAAAGGACGATGCCAAAATATTTAAGAAAGTCTATCAATCATGGAAGGCTTAAAATAAAGAATGCAAAGTTTTTAATTAAAATGTGAGGGCCCAGCTATAATTTGCATGAGCTATCTGTCAAAAATAACGAAAAGCTCGTCAAATGCATTTAAAAACAATCAAAAAATATCTGATGACGTACGAATTGTGCGATCAATTTCGCAATTTGTTAAGCAAATGACACTTTCATAAAATTTAACGAAGAGTTCACAGAAAAAAAAGAAAATTTAATTTCAATTAAAAAATTTGTAATATTAATAAAAAAAATTAATTAAATATGCACCAGTAGAGAAATTAATTGTATCAATTAAATATTTTTTTTATATTAACAAAATTTTCTGCAGTAACGTTGTTGATATAAGTAAACGTTTAATTCACTTGGCTAAATTTTTAATTAAAACAGATTTTGTTTTTGCTTAACCCTTTAAGTAATAAAGTAGAAGTCACACTAGATAATATTTTTATGGCGCTAAATCATGCACCTTTGTATCAAAGAAAAATATATGTCAATTTCGCATAAAGAAATTGACATATATTTTTAGTTGTAATGAAACAATTTGTTTCTGTTAAGATATTCTAAATACATGCTTTTAAGGGTTAATGGTTTATTTGAAATAAAATTGGCGATCAGTTTCTCTGTGTTTCCCTAATTTCCATATGGTTTGACGCAAATAATTTACATGTATTTGCACCGTTGCTTAAGCATGCTCGTGCACATTATGGTTGGGCCTTAAGAATTTTTATCGAAGAAAAATTGACCTAGGAAACTCAGGTTTTAGTTATTTTATTCTCGAAAACAACTCTTAATAGGGACTTTGTTTCATTTCAAAATCTTAATTTTAAACACATGTGCTACATCATAATATTCTTTATCTGCTCTCTCTATGTTTCTACCTTAAATTGTAAAAACTCTTAATTTTTTCACACTGCTGTTGCTTTGTTGTCTTACATGTACAATCTTAAAAATTGTAGTGGGTTGTTGCCCGCCACTAGTATAAGCCTTAAAAAGTCCACACTCATTATTCGGTAGCTTAAACTGCCAGTTTTTATACAAAAGCTTATATCCGTGATCTCCTGTTATTATTATTTCCCACAAAAAAACATGCGGTTACAGGTCGGTCATTAATTATAAAGATTATTTTCTTTAAGAGATACGAAGAAAGGGAAGTCCAATGAGACCATAAAGATTACTTTTGTTAAAAGAGACTAAGCGTTCAAATAATAGCGTACAAGTATTAAATGACTTCCCTTTAAATACTTTTGTATCCTTAGAAACATATAAATTTTATTGTAAAAATATCACGAAAGGATGTGAAAATGTCAGCATTAAATATTTATTACTAATAAACGAAATTGTAAATGAAACCTAAAGATAAATAAGACAAGTTGGAGTGCTATATTCGACTGTGCCGAATCTATGATACCCTCCACCGACAGGAGTGGGCTCTTTATGATAAATACATATATATTATTAACTATATATGTATTTAATGTCAGTATTAAAATTGGTTGCGGCTTAGACCTATATAAAATTATTTACCGACAATCAAAAAGTCTTATGCGTTTCTTGTTAGAACTTTGAACTGCCTTGAGTAAAATATCATGATTCGTAAGGGTTTTAGCCCAACTAAAATTATTTTTAGGAGGTTAATTTGTATTGGACCTATGGTAAATTATGGACAAATCATCCCAAAATTCTGAAGACTGGTTTCTGGTATTACAAAAAATATATAAGAATAAATTTAAATACAGCAGTGTAATTAGTTTTAGTGTTAACAGTGAATTTCAGAAGGCTGCTTAATATGGGATCTAAGGTAAATTATAGACCATATATTACAAAATTGCATGATAATTTTTCTGGCCATATGAATCTAAGTTGAAGAAATTTTACCCCAATATCTATATCTGTTACGGATTTAGGTGAATTTAAATTTTTTTCGCAATTTCGGCTTTAAATGATTTTAGGGGTAATAAGCTGTTTTCCGAGAGTAGGGTTTATATGGGGTCTAGGGTAAATAATGGACAGATCTTCACGAAATTTGGCAGTGTGATTTCTCGTCCTATAAAACTGTGACGTACCGAATTTCATTATGATGTCATTATTAATTACGGTAATAGGCGTACTAAACGGTTTTCCAGGACTAGGGTTTATATGGGGCCAAGTGTAAATTATGGACCGATCTCAACAAATTTTACAGTGTGATTTCAGGTCCTATAAAACTGTGACGCAACAAATTGTGGGCTTATATGGGGCCTATGGTCAATTATGGACCGATCTTCACGAAATTTAACAGTATGATTTGCAGTCGTATAAAACAATTTCGTGCAGAATTATATATCTTTCCGTGCATTCTTCCACCATTTATGTTGGTTTTTGTATCAAAATTATCAATTTTTTTAGGGTGGTGGTGAATTTATAGTTCTGATCCCTTGAAGCGACGTTGCTGGATTTCAATCCCAAGCTGCTTAGGATAATTACAAGCAATTTGATAGCAAGTTTGTTCTTTTCTTTTGCGTTTTTCGAAAGTGATCGTGTTTTCAACAGACGGACGTACATCGCTAAATCGACTGAGAATTACTCAAGGAACCAGAATATACTCGTATATAATTTATGGGGTCTTTGATGCATAATAAAAAAGTTTCACACGGAATGACAAACTTAGTATACCCTCATTCACCACTATGGGTGGTGGAGGGTATAAAAATATTAAAACAAGAAAAGAACAACTCTTGTAAATGCAGGAGATTTGTTTTTCTAAATGCGTTGAGTTTTGAGAAGGTAGCAATTAAGGTGTTTTAAGGTAGTTTACAGCATCTAATTAAAAAGCAGATTTAATCTAATGTGAATGAACTTCACATTTAATTAGATAGCTAATAATGATTGAAAATAATGACCCAGTGTGTATTAATTAAACCTTTTTGCAAAATTCAAAAACAATTTTTCCTTAACTAACTTTAAGGGGGCTTAGCGAGGATTACCAACAATTTGAGTTTGCAGTTTAAAGAAAAGTTTCAATTAAAAGAGCTTTGAAAATAGAATAGCTATGAAGGGCTATGAATTCTGATAAGTAGGAGATATTACCAATGATTCCATAAATAAGGTTGGACTTAATGGCAAACTTTTGGTAAATTATGGACAAGTTTTTGTGATCAGTCAAATAACTCCGTAATAATTATACGGCCATGTTCTAGTAATCGAAATCAAGTGAAATTAAAATCGAACAAGGTTTTAGTTAATTTTTTTTTTCTTTTTTTTTTTTTTTGTTGTGGTAAAGGTACTTTTTCATGGTTGTAAGAGTAATTTTGTAGAGATAATTGGCATTCAAAGTATGAAGTGTGATGAAGGCATATAACTTTTTAAAACTTTTGCAAATAGGAGAACTGGAAAAACTGTAGAGAACTAACAAACATACGCTTTTTAATTTTTATATTATATTTTTATTTTGAAAGTTGTAGTTTACCATACGAGTGGGTCCTACAAGGCTTGAAGACTTTTGTTTTCAGACATGAAGTATTTCATATCTTCGTTCTATGGGGGTATTGCTCCTCCTTCGTCTACCCCGCCCATTTTTTTTTTAATTTATAGATTGCCATAATATTGGCTTTAACCACGTTTGAAGACTCTCGCTGTAATAGTTCTTCAGTTACGCGGTATTTAATATATGCTTCTTATGGGGGTATTGCTCCCTATACTCCTACCCCCTTTATTTATATTTTTAAAGGTGTAGGTTTCCATAAGTGGGACTCCTAACAAGTTTGAACATTCTCACCGTAACAATTTTTAAGATATGCGATATTAAACATTGGCAATTTCGGGGCTCAGAAGATCGTACTATAAAAAGTTGAAGAAAATGGGTGCAGCAGCTCTTAAGATATGCTATACTTAATATTGGCATTCTATGGAGGTAACCACTTCCACTACTCCGATCGAAAAAATAAGTAGCCTATCGTGATGTTACTGTAAAAATCGGTTCAGTAGTTTAGGAGTCTATAAGCCAACATACAAGCACACAAGCAGATAGAGAGAGAGAGAGATAGAAGATAGAAGAAGATTCATCTAAGAACGAAAAAGTATCTCAAATCCTCCATAGCTTTTTTTCTTATCAGGCGTAAAAATTTCCATCCAAATAAAAGTTATGGATTTTTCTCATGAAATGGTACACTGTGCGACGATCGGCAATCGCCTATGGGACCTTAAACTCTATATCGCAAAAGGGGGTAGCTTGTTCGAATAAATTATCATATATTTTGCTAACTGATTTCAAATGAATTTTTTTATGTTAAATTTGTAAATGACGCAAACGTTGTTTCTGCTTTTCTAATTTAAATAAAAATCTTTCAAATTCATTTTAATTTCACTTTACTGTATGTGATCTTTTAAACTAACAGAAGAAAAAGATCTAATATCAAATGAGAAATATTTTATGTTGCAAAAAAAAAATGGACAAAGAAAACAAGAAAGAGAAACGTTAGTTATGAATATTAATCATAATCTATTTATTCTTCTTACGAGGCTAATACTTAAAGTCTATCAGATACTAAATAAATTTTTATTGTAAATGTATTTTATATATATTTAAAAAAGTCTTTCATTTGCTAAAAGAAGAAAAATTACAAAAAGAAAAAAAAGTTGTGAATAATTTTAATTTCACTTTTATGCATAAAAATGCTAAGAGAAAGAGATCACGAGTTTTGTTGCTTTTATTTATTTATTATCGACAACATCTTAAATACAAGTTACAAGTGATATCCATGAATACGTTTTAAGTATTGTTACTTAACATGCATTGGAAACGGGATGATGGTTAAATAAATGATGGAATAAATAAATCAATGGTTGTTTATGTGATAACAAGGGCAAGTTTAGCAATCGATTTCTTGACCAAAAAAAAATATATTACTTGGTGCCTTTAACAATTTTAATGGGATCTGGAGAGAAATCTCTGACAATCAAAATAATATTGCCACTTTTTGACTCGTTGCAAACATTAAGAGAGTACTTTCGATATATTTTTCTGATTTTTTGTTATAATTCAATATTGGTTTTTTAGCTTTCAAAAAATCATTTTTAACCAATTATTTACTTAAAAACAGACCTGCAATAACAAGTTTTTCGTTGGAGCCTTTGGTTAGGATATTTATGCCTTTTTGGCGTTTGATTAACATATTCCTTTGTTTTTTGCTTGCGCCCTTTAAAACTTGCCCTGGCAAAAACTTTTATTCGTCTTGAATTAAATTTGTTTGTAGTTCTTATTTTTTTATTATATTAAATACCGCCCTAAATCTAACTAGCAAGTAGACAAAATAATTTAATTTATATATTTGCTGCAAAGAAACTGCCAAGAAAAAACGAAGGAAGTCTAACGGATATCCTGTCTGTCCTTTTACTTTATTCATACTCAGAGTTGCCATTTAGAAATTTTTATTTGACCAAAATTATCTGCGAAACCTACCATAATCCTTTAAAATCGACCAAATTTTTTAAATTATTTAAAACAATGATAGGCCCTTTTGCATTTTATATGACGATATGTACGTATATGAATTTTTGCTATACGTTATAATTTTTATTGTTTTTTTATAATATGCAATTAATAATAACAACAACAAACTAACAAAAACAAAAGGTATACTAATTCATTTAGTAACGCTTATAAACTAGAATTATTCATTGAACATATCGTTACCTAAGTCGGAAAAAGTGCTAAGTCCATTTTTTCTAATTATTCAGGAGAGACAAAAAACTGTGCCATTTTTTTTAAGTAGACTTCTTAAAAATCTGTAAATGCAGTTTTTTCTTTAGTCCATCCTCTTAAATTACCAGTAGTCGTAGGATTTTAAAATAAATCATTTGCGGACTTATTGGCTTTTTTGGACTTAGCACATTTGCTCTTTGAAATTTCATTATTTTAGTAGGAAGACTTAGCATATTTTCCTTAAATATGTTTTCTTTTATTTCTTGAATTTAATATAAGGAATTGTTCCTTATGAAGCATAATTCGTTACAGCGGTGTTCGCTGTAAACAAGAATGTAGTTATTTTATTGGGTGTACGATAAGAAGGTTTTTCCTCACCGGTGGCTTTATAGAGCAATTCAGTTGTTTGGAATTGTTGTCTATAGGCCACTGAAAAATGGGCAATTAATTAAAATGTTCTTTAGAAAACTTTGCGACCGTGAAACGCGACAAGAAGAACAACCAGTTTACTCGATTTCAACTTTAACAATATTTTCTTTATTTAAAAATATAAATCTTAAACCTAACATACCTAAATACATGTACATAAGGGCCACACTGTTGTTGTTGTGTTATTTGTCTCTTCTTTAGCAATGTACCAATTTTTCTTATTATTAATATGTATGCAGTTATTTGTACCAAAAACAAATTACATTAAGTCTGACTCAATGCAATTGTAATTTCTGTTAACAACAACAACATAGCATACTTGTTAATAAGCAAGAAACACATATTCTGACCTAACTGTTAACTATCAAAATAAGTTACAGTGGGTTAGTATAAGCAAAATTTACAATAAAATACAGTGGTAACAGTGGGCCAAAAAGTGAACAAATTTTAAGTCGATTAATATGCAAGTAAAATGAACAAGTTATTTTAAAATAATAGTTTAAAATAAATAATGAAATAGATAAGTGTTATACGTTGACCTAACATGCCGGCCCCATTGAAAGGTCACTTTCAAGATGATGGTAATAGAGCCAGTTTGTGGATAGGGCGACGTATTATTCCTTTTGTTGTTTTGATGTCGACAACTCTGACACGTTCGTCTCTACCACGTATGATATTGACTATTTTTCCCATGAGCCATCTTTGCGGGGGTAGATTATCTTCGTGGACAATTACTAAAGAACCAGTTGTAACATTCAAGTTGGAGTCAGTCCATTTGTTGCGAGTCTGAAGCTCATTTATATAGTCATGAGACCACTTTTTCCAAAAATGTTGTTTGGTGGCAGTTATTCGGGCCCAATACTCAAGGTTATTTATTTGTTGTAACGGGACATCACGTTCTGGCAAACCACGTAGGGGAGCGCCAATCAGGAAATGACCTGGAGTAAGAGCTTCAAAGTCACTAGGATCTGAGGATAAGGGCGAAATTGGTCTTGAATTTAAAATGGCCTCTATTTCGACCATAGCCGTAGCAAGCTCTTCGTATGTGAGCCTAGTGTTGACCAGGGTCTTATTTAAATGACCTTTTGCTGATTTGACGGCCGCCTCCCACAATCCGCCAAAATGTGGTGCCCTAGGGGGAATAAAACGAAAATTAATAAATTGATTCGAGCAATAATTAATTATAATGTTTGAGTTTTGTGGATCAAAAAGGAACGACTTTAGTTGAGCCAATTTAGAATTGGCACCTACAAAATTGGTGGCATTGTCACAGAATATATCTGTGGGCAAACCTCGACGGCCAATCATCCTCTTAAGAGCAGCAATAAAGGCCTCGGTTGACAAGTCTGAAACGACTTCAATATGGACTGCTTTGGTCACCAAACAGACAAATACAGCAACATAGGTTTTATATGGAACTCTTCCTCTAATTCTTAAGTAGGTATTGACTGGACCACAAAAATCTACAGCACATCTAGCGAACGGCCTTGCAGGGTTAAGTCGCTCTACGGGCAAATTCCCCATCATTTGCTTCAGGAGCTTTGGGCGATAACGAATGCATTGTGGGCACGAACTGACAATGCGGCGACACAGATTTCTTGAGTTGATGATCCAAAATCTCTGGCGTATTAACGACATTAAAGCCTTGGGCCCAGCATGGTAGTTAGAGGTATGGAGATGACGTACATAGCATTTCACAAAGTGATTATTATTCGGCAAAATTATGGGATGCTTTTGACCTTCAGAAATCGCTGCATGTTCGAGTCGACCACCGACTTTCAGCAAGTTGATGCCATTTGATGCATCCAGAAAGGGATTTAGACATTTTAGGGCACCTTGGGGATCCTTTTTCTTTTGAGCTCGATTTATATCATCCTTATAATGTTCTCTCTGGATATTATAAACAATTCTTTTTAAAGCATTTTCTAGCTCTTGGGGCTGCAAGGAATCAGAATTAAACATATTAGTTTTTTGAGCAAAACGAAGCATCCAAGCGACAATGCGAATCATCTTTAAATAAGAGCTATACTTTTCAATTGAATGTAAAATGTAATTGGTTTGTGCGTTCAAACAAAGAGCCATTTTACGTTTTTCTTTCTCGACCTCTTCTTGATCTTCCTCGGAAATTGTATTCATTTTATTAGAGGGCCACTGACCAGTATCGAAAGCGAGAAATTCTGGTCCATTGAACCAAATAGATGAAGCAAGCTCTTGTATAGTTGCACCTCGAGAAACGATATCAGCAGGATTGAAATGCGTTGGGACATGCCGCCATACACAGCCATTAGTGAGATCCTGAATTTCTGATACTCTGTTGCCTACAAATACTGATAATGAAGATGAATGTTGTTTAAGCCAATGAAGAACTATTTGAGAATCTGTCCAGAGGATTACTTCAAGATTTGGTATCGTTAAGACATTTCTGATTTTAGAGTACAATTTTGCTAGCAGTTGTGCACCACATAATTCGAGTTTGGGCAATGACTTTCTTTTAGTAGGAGCAATTCTAGACTTAGCCGTAAAAAGCCGAACGGAAACTTTTCCTGACGAAGTTTTAACTCGAAAGTAGAGACAGCATCCATACGCTCGAATTGATGAGTCACAAAAGCCATGCAGTTGAATTGATTGAGATTCAGCAGCAAGACAAAAACGAGGAATTTGAAGCGAATTTAAGTTTTTTAGATCTGAAACAAAATTCTTCCAGGCTGTGTGCAGTTCTTGAGGTACAGACTCGTCCCAATCAACTTTGAGAATCCACAATTCTTGCATGATGATTTTAGCTTTGATAACAAGTGGAGCCAATAGCCCTAAAGGGTCAAAGAGTGATGATGAGAGCGATAAAATGGTTCGTTTGGTAATTCTTTCATCCAATTTAGTTTTAGGATTAAACGAAAAAAGAAAAACATCTCTTTGTTGATCCCAAGTAATACCCAGAGCGTTAGCAACAACAGAGTCATCAATATTTAAATTTTTTATAGTTGTGTCATCTTGAAAAGCCCTATGATTTGAGTGCCATTTATCTAATTGGAAACAACCACGACTAAGAATTTCAGTTACTTCCTTTTTTATTTGGGCCAACTGCTCCAAAGTTTCTGCACCACCCAAGAAGTCATCAACGTAAAATGATGACTTTATAGTTTTTGCGCCAAGGTTAAACTTATCAATATATTGATCTGCGAGATAATGAAGACTTTTAATTGCGAGATACGGTGCCGCTGACATACCATAGGTGACAGTGTTTAGCTGATAGGTGCGAATCTCCTCTTCCTCCGAATTTCTCCACAAAATGTACTGATATTTTCGATCAGTTGAATCTATAAGGACTTGGCGATACATTTTTACGATATCAGCTGTAATAGCAAAACGATGAAGGCGAAAGCGAAGTAAAATTTTAAACAGCTCATCTTGAATTGTTGGACCAACCATAAGAATATCATTGAGAGACTTTTGAGACGAGGAGGGACACGAGGCGTCAAATACAACTCTGAGCTTTGTTGAAGTACTATTTGGCTTAAATACACAATGGTGGGGAATGAAATAATGCGGTTCATCCATACGAGGGTTTCGAACAATACTCATATGGCCACAATCTTCATACTCCTTCATAAAAGAAACATATTGCGATTTAAGGTTGCTGTCTCGACTTAGTCGTTTCTCTTGAGATGAAAACCTTTTAAGTGCCATATTTCGCGAGAGACCTAAAGCATCTGAAGATTCTTTGAAGGGCAATTTAACAACAATTCTTCCAGAAAATTCACGATGGACCGTATTGTTGAAAAACGTTTCACATGCAGACTGTTCTGGCGTTAAAACATTTGACTCGGGATTTATTTCTTCAATTTCCCATAAGCGTTGTAATTTTAAATCGACTTCTTCTTCAATCGACAGCATACACGAAGAACCAGGGGCATTAACATTATTTGAGGCATAACGACCTGCTACAATCCATCCGAAAAGTGTTTTATGTAATTTAGGTAAATTAGGACCAAGTTTAATTTGGCCTACCGATAAAGTATCAAAGAAAGTTTCAGTACCAATAAGTAAATCAATCCTTTTTGACTTGAAAAACTGTTCATCTGCAAGTTGTGTATTAGGTGGCAAGTTCCAAGATGAGACATCTAATTCAGCATCAGGTTGGTAAGAAATATGAGGCGTAACACAAAACGAAAGCGGTACTTCGAAATTTGTAAATCTAGATTTAACATTTGTTACAGACCTATATTTACTTTTGCTATGAGTGTTTCCAATGCTAGTAACTTCAGTAGTTCGTTTTTTACGAGGCAGGTGTAGTTTTTGGGAAAATTCATCTGTTATGAAATTCAGTTGAGAGCAAGAATCTAGCAGCGCGCGTCCCAATTGATAGCAACCAGTAGCGTCACGTACAAGAACCATGGCAGTAGCTAGCAGCACCTGTTCCGGCGAAGATTTTTCCATATGGGTATGGACCGAGGCGGGAACTTCATTCAAGGCAGCACGAGAAGTAGATGGTTCAGCAGCTGGGGACGAGGGTCTTGAAGCCGACTGAGACCGATGAAGCAAACTATGATGCAAGCGAGAACAAAATTTGCACTTGAATGTAGAGGAACAGTTGTTTACTTGATGCCCCTTTGACAAGCAGTTGAGACAAAGCGCTAGACGTTTAACATTTTCAAAACGTTGAGCCACTTCCATTTCTTTAAAGCGAGGACACCGACTAATCGTGTGATCACCCTTCGAGCAAAGTGAGCAAACACGTTTTGAAATCGAAAAAGTATAACCAGGATTTGTAGGTTTATTTTTTGATTTATTTGATTGATGGTTTTCAGGCTTACGAGAAACCACGTGCGTATGGCTCGTGTCAACCGATTCCAAGAATTGGCAGTGTCTTTCAAGAACCCTGGAGCAATCATCCCACGAGGGTAGTTTTGTGAAGTCCAAAGAGTCTTTCCATTTTCTTTTGGTGTTATCATCAACTTTTTCCATAACTATGTAAATTAGCATGGAATTAGCAATTTCACTAGGAGAGCCAAGAGACAATAACGAGCTATAAAGGGCAGAAACATTATCAACAAGACTACGTAGTTGTACACAATTGTGTTTAGACATGGTCGGGAGTTCAAAAAGAGTGGTAATATTTTCCATAAAAATAAGTGAGTTATTGTCGTAACGAGTTTTAAGCCTTTCCAGAGCCTTCGGGTAATTTTCATTCGTTATCTGGAATGCCTTGACAGTTTCAAGTGCTTGGCCATGGAGACAATTCAGCAAATGGTTAAATTTTTCAATATTTGATAGGCCAAATTCTCGATCAATAACCTGATTGAATGATGTAATAAAATTTTTGTACTCACTGTATTTACCACCAAATGTGGGCAATTTAAGCTGGGGCAGTTTATGGTTGGCAACTGGGAAACAAATTGTGGAATCAGACATCGTAGTATTATGAACCTCCTCACCAAGCTGCAATTGTATGTTCAATTTAGCTGCGATGTACAAATCCTCTATTTCGGGCCTACCATTGTCATCAGGGTCATCTTTCTCAATTTGTGTTTGGTATGTTAAAATTTGCTTAAAATATGACTCTAAAATACCCAAGCGGCACTTTAATTCTGCAGCAGAAAGTGTCCTACCTTCACCTCTTCCATTCGCTTCAATTTGGTTTTTGATTCGCGAAATACTTTTCTTAGTATTAGCTCGCTGTTGCTTCACTTCCTCCAACGTCATCTCAAAATCTTATAAAAATTACCAAACACTATTGATTTAATAAGCAATGAGCTACAAAAATTTTTCTAAAACCGCAAACACAATTATGTCGAGCACTGTAACTGACGCCAAAAATTTCCGCTAAAATCTTTATGTATATTTTATATATTTACTTTATGGACTGGAATAGTGAGCGACAAAATATGATATTAAAAATTCCCACTATGTACTGGAACCAACCACGATTACTTATGTAATTTTTTATATGTATATAAAATTAGCGGTATAAATTTGAGTCACTATTGATTTTTGTTTTTTCCAATAAGAATCTTAATGAAGAGCTCACAAATGTATATAAGTACTTTATTTTTATTCTTTAAATTAATTTATGTCACACGAATTTGTCTATAAATGTTTTGTAATCACCAAAAGTCTATTGTTTTCTTTTATTTTATAAAGTTTTTTTCCATTAGATTCCACCGCCAAACGACCGTACACTTATGATTAGATGTACTTCAACGACTATGCATTTGAATTTTCCACGGACCGCACAACAAAAATAGAAACAACTTTTTTTTTTTTAATTAAGAGCCCCACGTTGGGCGCCAAAATGTACGATAAGAAGGTTTTTCCTCACCGGTGGCTTTATAGAGCAATTCAGTTGTTTGGAATTGTTGTCTATAGGCCACTGAAAAATGGGCAATTAATTAAAATGTTCTTTAGAAAACTTTGCGACCGTGAAACGCGACAAGAAGAACAACCAGTTTACTCGATTTCAACTTTAACAATATTTTCTTTATTTAAAAATATAAATCTTAAACCTAACATACCTAAATACATGTACATAAGGGCCACACTGTTGTTGTTGTGTTATTTGTCTCTTCTTTAGCAATGTACCAATTTTTCTTATTATTAATATGTATGCAGTTATTTGTACCAAAAACAAATTACATTAAGTCTGACTCAATGCAATTGTAATTTCTGTTAACAACAACAACATAGCATACTTGTTAATAAGCAAGAAACACATATTCTGACCTAACTGTTAACTATCAAAATAAGTTACAGTGGGTTAGTATAAGCAAAATTTACAATAAAATACAGTGGTAACAGTGGGCCAAAAAGTGAACAAATTTTAAGTCGATTAATATGCAAGTAAAATGAACAAGTTATTTTAAAATAATAGTTTAAAATAAATAATGAAATAGAGAAGGGTTATACGTTGACCTAACATTGGGGTTGATAAGCAAAGAAGTTATTGACTAACAACAAATAAAATAGGAATTATTAGTTTAAAGAAAAAGAAATAAATAATAATAAAAAGGTATATTTTTGCGATATAGTAAACATCCAATTGCTTAAAATTATACGATTATGTTAAATTCAATAGTGTATTTTTTTGTGCGGAAGCTTCCTATGTTAAAAAAAATAGGTACAGAATATATAGAAAAACAAATCATAGATGAAGTAGATCATCATAAAAACGGTGATGGTCCTTGGGTACAGTCAGTTTTAAAAATTGCAGGTCTTCAAATTTTCTTGTCGTTATTTTCCTTCTTTCGTTGTAGAGTGGTTCCAAACTCGAAAAATGAATAGGCTTTATAATTTTATTTATTTTCTGTGGTAATTTTTTCAACTCTTCGGAGAAACGAAGTTAATACTTTATTTCACAATTTGGTGTATATTTAATTGCACGAATATCCGTTACCTTGTGATCTCCTTTACCTCGTCCAGACCAAGAAATAATACAATACAATAAATAGTTACCTTCGGCGTCAAAAAACTGTATCATTCTGGTATTTTGCAATATTTTATATTTTTTAAAATTCACAAACCCGTATATAATTCGACTGAAGACAGTAAATACATTAGATTGTATTTAGATGTGTGGTTATAACAAGGACGAAAAAATATTGAAAAACCCAAAATTCTCAATGCATGCAAATGCATTTAAAACTGTAATCACTTTGATATAACGTATTATATGAAATGCAAAGTAGATATTTAATATTGCAGCTATTGCTAAATCGCTGTAATTCTTTATAATCCAACTTAAAGAGAAAAGGCTTTATTAAAAAAAAAATTGTTCCTTTCAACTGGACTTGTCATATTTTCTTACTTTTTAAAAATTTTTTTGGACTTAGCATATTTGCCTACCACTGCATTCCAGCAAGAAAAAACAAAATAATGGTATTATTTTTGCTTGTAAATGATGTATTTTGAATTATACTAGCAAGTGGACTTAGCACTTTTTCCGACTAAGGTTACGATATGCATTAATATGTATAAAATATTAAAAAGCTTATATTTCCAATTTCATCAAAATCGGTTCAACTATTTAGCCGGTTAAGAGTAGCAAACGAAAAGATACTTTCGCATTCGGTTAGGGGAGAATGGAGGGTGAACAGCGTACTTACGTTAAAAGGTCTTTGTTTTTCTTTTGAGTATGTCAGCTATTGCTTCAATAGATCTCTTCTTATGTGATAGTTAATATTTTCTAAGTATAGGAGGTTTAGTGTCCCTGGACCCTATCCTAAGCCCTTTAGTGGAATCTTATATAGCCTATGTCAGTTAGAGGTTCCATTCTCCATTTTGTTGAAAAATTTTTTTAATTCGGGCCGACAGTTGCGGAGATTATCTCCTAGAAACAAACAAACAAAAAAACAAACATCACCTCTTTAAAATATTATGGGTAGTATAGATATGTATATATGTATATATATATATATATATAGTATATATATATATATATATATACATATAGATAAGCTGAGCCCCAAAACAACCTAAATACTAAACAGCCTAATACTTTGCCGACAACGTAAAAATGTATTAAAGAATTTAACAGTGAATAGTTTGCTTATTGTTAACGAGTTGATAACTTTTTTGGTGCACTTTGGGATAGAAAACATTGTACACTTATACATGGTTGCATTGTGAATGCTTAAAAAAGCTAGTTGCTCTGCAATTGACGCTTTGGAATTAATCCATACTATCTGCAAGTTCTGCGGCTCTTAACTATGACTTTATAAAAACATTATACAAAGTACAGTATCAAAGCATCCCACTGTTCTATAATTCTGACAATACCTACCAACAAAGAAGTCCATCTTGTATAAGAAGCTCCTCATATTAGAACAGTATTCCTGAAATTTTTATTTATGTTATTCTTTTAGGACTATGCGAAAAAATTAAAAATTACCACTCGACACCTCAATTTAAGCCTACCAACATTACCAGCAGGCCTGCCATATTTGCCGTAATATCGCCGATTTTTTGCCTTTAAATTAGCAAAGTGCCGATTTGCCGATTTTTGCTCCAAAAATGCCGCTTTTTGATAAATACTTAAACCACGGTAACTTTTCTTGTTAACGTGTAATTTATTAATTTTGGGTAACTTTGGAGCACTTGTCATAAGCTATACAACCAAATGGAAAGTCTTTTTAAAACTGTATTAACTAATTTTATAAAAAACGATTAAAAAATAAAATTTATTTAACGGAATTTATGACCACAAAGATTTTTTGCGAAAATAACAAAATTGTTAATAACTGTATTAGTTTTTATGTAGAACTTTCAAATCAAATGTTAAAACGTTTTGATTTTGAACAAAAATTTTATAAATCTTTAAAAATGATTAACCCTAACAAAATTGTGAAAAAGGAAAATACTTCTTATATGGAAATTCTGAAAGAGTTCCCCAGCTTTATTTCTGAAAAAAAAAAAAAATTATGCTCTGAATATAGACAGTTAACATTTTTAAACTTTCAAGAAGACTAAGAAGGAGTTGAAGTAAACTTGCAAACGTTTTGGCAAATAAATTCAGACTTAAAACTTGGGGATTCTACGGTTGCATTTCCAGTGCTGTTAAAGTGGTTCCACTTTCTGCCCCAAATGTGGAAAGAATTTTTAGCCAAGTCAACCTTAATAAAACCAAATTTCGATGTTCCCTGGAAACTTAATCCTTTCAAGGAATTTTTTTCTAAAGATTACCTAAAATTTAATAATGCAAACTGTTTTGATGTTGATATTTAAATGAAAACTATTAAACTCAAATAAGTACCTATAAAATATTTGTTAAAATAAAATGTGGAAAAAAAAATTTCCAACTATAAAAACAATTTTAACATAATTTAGAAAATTTTTTTAAATTAACTACAGTTTATAAAAATATTCTTTTTTATTAATTTTTATGTTTTTATATGGGTTATATGTAAGTTATTGCTGAATTTTTCTGTTTTGTTATTTTTTGTGCTAATAAAAATATGTATTATTGTTCTTAAAAGCGATATTTTTATTTATAAAAAAGTTTCACACGGAATGACAAACTTAGTATACCCTCATTCACCACAGTGGTAGTGGAGGGTATAAAAATATATAGTACATCTTCTCAAACCGACCAAAATTAGATTTGACCAAGTTCGGCAACCCTGTTTATTCTCTACATTGGTGTTGCTTTGATGGCATTCCAAATAAGCTCTTTATATGAATAGCAAAAACCAAATAAACAAAAATATTTATATTCTTATAGAATTTGTGATCTAATACTATTCGTTTAACAACATATCGAATGTTTTTTTCTTATTCTAATTGACATAAATACATAAAAGAAAAGTTATGTAAGTTTGTTTTGTGTATTTTTTCCGCTTTTTGGCGAAAGGAAATTTATTCTATTTTATTTGTTTTTATCAATTTTTTTTTTTTTTTTTTTTGCTAAAAGCCTAAGGAGATCAAACGTTTATTATTCGACCGATTTTTTTTGTTTTTTTTTTATTTCATTAAAGCTGGAAATTGTTAAATGTACATTTTTCGAATATCGAATAAATCGGATATCTTAGTAAAGTAAAACGGTAATTTTAAAAATGAGTAATTTTGTACGTTTTCCTGACATTTGTTATAAATATACCCGTAGTATTAGAATTTTTGTAATTGTAATATTGGGCTTCCTTTTTTGATAAATAAAATGTAAAAAAATAAAAAAATATAATGAAATTTTTTTTGACTGTATGAATAAGTTGAGGTTTTGTTTGTAACTTTTAAAATATATGGTTAAAATCTACTGATGATTTTGATAAGCGCCAATCATAGATGAGGGAAGTGCATTAATTTTTCAGTTGCATTGAATAAATTGAAAATAAGCAGCCTACCTAAACATATGTGATGGTGATGTCAAGAACTTTTTCACTAAAAAAAGGTAGCATGATTTAAAAAACGTAATTATCAGTCAAAAATTACGTTCGGGAATGAAATATTTATTAATTAATTCATTTATTAATGATGTGCTAATAATCCCAATTTATGATAAAAAACACTGAAATTTATTGTTGTGGGAAAGCTAGTTCCTATGCGCATTTCGCTGGTTGCTTAGGCCAGCTCGTCAGGAAACTTTTTCCAAATACTTTAGAAAAGCTAAAAATATTATACAAGTAAGACCATAAAGTGAATAAGAATTTTAGACACTCAGGTCTTTTAAACACTTGTACAATATCACAGCTTCAACAAAGACACAACAATAAATAGTGAATTTTTTCTTTCTTACATTCCCCTACAATTGGCTGGGGTTTTTTCAACACGAATTGTAGTTGTAAGAGGATAGAAAAAAACAAAATTAAAAAAAACAAGTTGCTAAATAAAGCAGCTTGCCATTTCAGTTTTTTATTTGCCGGGCACATGCAAATTTATTATCAAAAATTATTTTCGGGTATGAAATATTTATTAATTAATTCATTTATTAATGATGTGCTAATAATCCCAATTTATGATAAAAAACACTGAAATTTATTGTTGTGGGAAAGCTGGTTTCTATACGCATTTCGCTGGTTGCTTAGGCCAGCTCGTCAGGAAACTTTTTCCAAATACTTTAGAAAAGCTAAAAATATTATACAAGTAAGACCATAAAGTGAATAAGAATTTTAGACACTCAGGTCTTTTAAACACTTGTACAATATCACAGCTTCAACAAAGACACAACAATAAATAGTGAATTTTTTCTTTCTTACATTCCCCTACAATTGGCTGGGTTTTTTTCAACACGAATTGTAGTTGTAAGAGGATAGAAAAAAACAAAATTAAAAAAAACAAGTTGCTAAATAAAGCAGCTTGCCATTTCAGTTTTTTATTTGCCGGGCACATGCAAATTTATTATCAAAAATTATTTTCGGGTATGAAATATTTATTAATTAATTCATTTATTAATGATGTGCTAATAATCCCAATTTATGATAAAAAACACTGAAATTTATTGTTGTGGGAAAGCTAGTTCCTATGCGCATTTCGCTGGTTGCTTAGGCCAGCTCGTCAGGAAACTTTTTCCAAATACTTTAGAAAAGCTAAAAATATTATACAAGTAAGACCATAAAGTTTGCTATTGAAATTCAGCCAGGGCGATCCATAAATCACTGATATATGAACAAAAACCCACGACTTCCCCTATTTTTTCCATAAATCCCATAAAAATGGGCGGGATTGGACAAGTGGGAGTGGCATCTCCCATACAAATAAAAAAACATTTCTGTATATCTGGAGTATCGAAGCATTAAAGTTCGGTGTCAATGCATTGCATCTGGCACAAAATACATTTTTTTATATCTGCAGAACGGTAGGAGAAAATTTTTCAAAATTTGGTACATATAGCTGGGTTGTCATAATACAAAATCCGTCAAGAAGTGGGTATTTTTTGATAAGTGGTTGTTGCAGAATACTTGTAGAGAAATTTATGGCAATTGGTTCATAAATGACCGAAAAATAGACAAAGAGAGCTCGATTTTTCTTTCAGAAATAATAATTAAGATAATACGTCTCTACCATATCAGATAGAAATAAACATTAGGCTCAGATATTTTCAATATCGCATTTGTTCAACAATACTGTATTGACTCAAAATATGAAAATTTTCAGTAGAAGCAACACAATTTTTAATTTAATATTAAAGGCATATGAAAAAGAGTTTTTAAACCAACCGTTTCATTACCAAAAAGTTGACAAAGTAGAACGATATATAAACAGCGGTTAGATATGAATATTACGTGTCGACTTTTTCCAAAAAGTGCAATAATAAAAAATTTTGCGTTAATACATTATTTTTGCACAAGTGCTATAAATAAAATTTGTTAAATACTGGAAATTAGCGAGAGCAGTTCATTATTTCATTTGGCCCTAATACAAGTGTACTCTCCTGAATTTATGGTTTTTGATCGATTGGGTTCATACAAAAAAAGAGAATTGCAAATGGTAGAGAGGAAAGTTATAATAATTTGACAAAACTTTGGATTAAAAAAATAATAAATTTAGTTGCGGAGATAATAAATTTTTTAATTAAAACTACCATCATTTTAAAAAGAAAAATTTAGCCAGCACTATAAAATCACAATAAAAAAAATCACATATTTCATTGAAATTTACGCTTAAGGAATTGTTTTCGTCCCATGCGAATGCCTTGTTTTTTGCTTTTCTTAATTATCTTGAAATCGAAATATTACATAAAAGCAATCTTAGCGCCTATTAGAGGGCCAATTGAGAGCTACATGTTAGGTCTTTTGTCCAAATTAAATCCGTTTGTTATTTTTTATTCACTTTAAACGTGTTCTATAGTCACGCTTAATAAAATGGAAATACCGATATGTATTATTTCCAACTTTGACATTAAAACAGAAAATATTAAAACTTTCCATATTTGTCAATTAGTCTCTTTATTTTCGCATTTTCACATCGTAACATTTCTATATATTTAAATTAAAATAAATAAAAAATTTGGTCATTTTAAACATATGATAGCATAATAATTGTTTTTAAGACTCTATTTCTTTGTAAAAATTTTTGTGTGGTCTGACCGCTTCCCACACATCATCATTATTATCAGCAGTATCTTAAAATTTATTTCTAATCAGCGTTCATACGAGTAATTCTTCCAAGTGTCAATTACATTTAACAACTGCGTTAGAAAAAAAAACTTAATTATGTTATTTGTTGGACGACCAGTCACGCTATTAAATAAGATTAATTGTTTTTTAAATAAGAATATTAAAAAAGAACTTAAACAAAAAGCATGCAAACTAAAAAAATGAATAACTTTGAGTAATTTTCAATGTGAGTATAAAATGTGTTTTAAGAAATACAATTTTATCATGTCTGAGGTTTAAAGGACTAAAATTAATCAAACAAGATTTTGTAATTTTAAAATAAAAAGCTGTCGCCTATAGCCTTATATTTGGATTAATTTCTTGCATTAGTTTGACTGATTTTTTTCCTTGTGCAATGGACAATTTATTTGTAGATGAAAACCAAGTCATACTAACTTGTTCAAAAGAACTTCCTATATTTGGCATTGCCGAATGTTACATATCCTTTACTAGGGTATTAATTTAATCGAGCTTTTGCTTTAATCGGTTAATCGATCGATTAATTGACCGAGGTTTCGAATTAATCGGTTAGTTATTTATTAATCGGTAAACCAATTAATAAAGTTTTTGTTATAAATTAAGTAATTTCAATTAATAAAAATGCATAAATTATTTATATTTTGGAGCTTATAAGTAAAAAAAAAACAATAAAATAACAAATATAACAATTCTTGAACTAAATCGAGCAAAAAAAAAATATTTAAAAAATATGTAATACATATTTCTTAATAAATGAATAATATTTATGTATTAATTAAAAAATATGTATTACATATTCTACTACCAACACTGCATCGGAAGTTTTTGTGCCTGTTATTCCATTCCCTCAATGTAAGAAAACTTACACAACCTACAATAACATTGTCAGTTATACTTATACCCCAAGGAGGTTTGACAGAATATCTTCATATTCTCGGCGGTTTACTAGTATTTCTTTTATCAACATTTTAAAGTTGAGAAGCTTAATTTTTTCATACATGGGCATACTGCATTACTTTTTTAGTGCATTACGCGTTTCAGTAATCAGTAAAAAGTATTGATTACTGAAAAAAAAACCTGTGTTCAGTAAAAAGTACTGATTACTGAAAAAATAAATCAGTATTCAGTAAATTTTACTGATTTGTGTAAAAAAATGCAGTAATCAGTAAATGATTGATAGTAGATACTGTATGTTTTCAAAATGATATGTACAGATTGCGCACTTGCATGAACATTGGCATAACACAAAAACTGCATTTCGAGAAAAATAGCTTTTTGAGTGTTTCGCTTTTTTAACTATTTAAAAACGAAATGTGTTACCCAATAAAAACTGATTTATATAGCTGAGACTTCGAATTATTTAATTTTTCACTATTTTGAAATTTTATAAACGAAATATTATTTTTTATAAATTTTTTAATAAGATGTTTTTGATATTTATTCTAATTCAAAAAATATGATAATGGAAATATTAAAGGAACGTAGTTTTCAACTCTTAAATTATAAAAGCGCTGTACTTTGAAATATTTTTCAAATCTTAGAAATAAAGCCTCTTTAATTTTTATTATCGATGGAGCTAAGTGTTTTAACTTCGATTGCTCTAAACGCCAGAATTTTACCCTTAACGAAACTATCCGAAGTACATAGTCTTTTCTCCCTGAAGGTAGTCAATTGCATTTGCTATAGGTTTCATTACCAATAGGAATTCCTCTAAGTACTCTAGTTCGTAACTAAAGAACCAGTTTATCTGTATATGCATTTTTCGGAATGTCAATTCTTTATTTCGAGCATATACAGAAAAAATTAAACATTGTCTCTAATCACAAAATTTATACCAAATTAATTCATAATATCAAGCAAACAAGTTGTTGACTTGGCACCTTTTACCAAAATGATTATATTGATTAATAAAAATTTTAATATTATGAATTTTTTTTTTCAATAAATGATATTTTTAATTTTAATTTAACTTTGCCATTTCAAACAATGTGTTAATTTATTTAATTAGATATTGACAATTCCCAACAAAAATTCTACAAGATTAAATTATTCTATTTTAAACGAAAAAATCAATTAAAATTTTTTGACATATAATTAATATTTTAATTAAGAAATTATTTCAAAACAACTTAAATATTAATTAAATCCAAATTATATTTTTAATTTTCTTTCAACTAAAAAAATAATTGATTCAATTATCACATTAATTAAATTTAAATACTTTTAAAACAATTTTTTTAATTGATAAAAAACTTTTTTCTGTGTACGTCTCTGGAATCAACTCCCTAGATTTAGGATTTTTTATTTTTCTTTATTTTTTTATTTTTCTTTTTTATATATATATTACTTTTTTTCTTAACAAGTATTAATATTTTTTCATGACTTGCCAAACAATACTAAACAAAAATAACAAAGCAGTTTGATATAAGTCTCGCGTGGTTCGTAAAAAAAGCATTTTGAAAATCAAACCTCACGATGAATCACCCTTTATTATCTCCATTCATTGAAAACGAACGCTTAATTTAGGAAACGTATTTTAATATCATTAAAAATAAAGAAAAGGTGAAAACAGATATTAATAGAATTTGCAAAAAACGCAACAAAAATTGTTGATCCCCAAAGAGGGAACCATTTTAAAAATACCTTATTCGTAGGTCAATTAAAGTTTCTGTATTTAGTACATAATATTTCAAACTGTTCATTTTCTTAGTTTTTTAATGCATTTAAAGCTTTAAAATTTTATTCCAACAATTATGCACAACTTATTTATTAATAAAAAACGCTTCTATTTAAGCTTAAATGAAATATTTTAAAACAAACTGCAGAAATAATTCGCATGTTTCGTTGAATAATATTTAATTATTCTTGTGGCCAAATTCTCAAATTGTGGAGCTACAGTAAACTTGTGTAATGCGATTCCTGGAACACAGAAAAATCAAACATAAAAATAATAAAACAATTCTACGATAAACTCTTTGTAAATAATTTTAAAATGCATACATGTGTATGGAAGAAATTACATATTTACAAATTAATAAATAACTGAGTTTTCCATAAATTACTTTTACCCCAAGTTGTGATTTAATTAATTTTGCTTGCCTATAAGTTGTAAAAATGTTGATTAAGCTGCTGATTAAATAATAATATTAATAAAGAAAAAATTTCATTAACTTAAATTTCATATCAGTAGTGAAATACATGTATGTGTAAACAAGCAAAAGATTTACTATGGAATAAACAAACAAAGCAACAAAGATTCTGAGTCGATTGAAATAATAAAAAAATTATTAAGTTTATTCACAAGGACCGCCATTGGTTTCCCAGGTAGGGCATCTGGGGTATTTCAAAAATTAAAAGCGATCCTCGTTTCTTCAATTTAGCGCGATTATAAAAAAGCGAAATGTACTTGTAGTGTTTTAAAATTTAAGGCACATTTTATCTCTTGTAGTTAAGAAAATATCCGACTTTGAAAATTAAAATTAGCTATTTTTGACCTACCATGGTCTAGATTTTTACAAATATAGGATTCAAATTTATATTGACGTTTTTGAAATATTTTTTTTTCTGAATAACCAGCAAATCGACTTATATTCTACGGAAACAATTGTATAAACAATCGTTTGCAATTAATAAGTTTTTTAAAGGTAAAATCCGTTTTTTTGCCATTTTCCTGTTAATAAAGTATTTTCATTCTTTTTCTTAAAAAAAAGTTGTTAAGTAACATACATTTATATTAGTTGTGCTTTTTTGAAAGGCTACAATACTTTAATATTGCTACGATTTTTTTTAAAAAGTTTAATTACGACGGGCTCGTGGCGCTCCCGAAACACAACAATTTTTTTTTTTTACAAATTTCCACTTTATGCCACATTTTCTTCATTTTAAGAACTAAGTGCATGACTCACTCAATATGTTTATAATAATTGTGTAATGGGAATCCTGAGACCCAATCTGAGAAGGGAAAATATTAAAAAAATTCATTTTTTGGGTATTTTCGGATGTTTTGCGGGAGTTGTGTTGTTTTGAAATGTTTAAAGAAATTTAAGCTGGCTTGTATTAGGTATTAGAAAATCTTTTCAGTTATAAAATTTCATTATAAAATATATATTTATGAAGTTTTTATTGCATAACAAAAAATTTATATTATTGGCAAAAACTTTAAAGAATTTTACAATTCTGAAAAATTCTATTATTTTTTTCAAATTTATACACATTTTCCCTAACTTTGATATATTATATGTGTACGTTCCCACTTTGCAGTATAGGCAGTGTTGCTATATTAATTAAAAAAAAAAAACAGACAGTTTCCAAAAAAATCTGTTTTACGCTTAATGCATACAGTACAATCCAGCCGCTTGTCGCTTTCTTTGGCGTGTTTTTTACAATTTGGTAAAAAAGAGCCAATAGTTAACATAATGAAGCGGAATTAGAGGTTTAACATTTTCCACAAAAATATTTTCCATAACATTTTCTACAAAGCTGCTTAACATACATACTTTAAACCTCAGGTGTAAAGAAGACATAGTTTCATATACCGATATTCTGCACATAAATGCCAAAAGGGTGAATCCTTAATCACCCCCTCAAAAAAAATTCCGACGTGATCTTTTAAAACGCCGTCACACGTATGTATTTTTTTCTGTTTTCCCTCCATTGTCAGAATTCTGTTATTTTGGAACAAGTTTGAAATTGTTGTACAGTGTAAAATGACAATACCGTAAATCATAGACACCAACAGCGGTATAATAAGTATAAGGTAGATGTATTAGAAAATAAGTTATCAATTTCAAAGCCCATGTAATGTCAAACAGGCAAAAAAAATTAAGTCGAGCGTCAAAAATCAAATAAATTAATTATGGGTACGTTCGTAAATGCAGTTGTTGCGCATCGCTTGCGCATCAGTAAAGTTTAATGTTCTTAAAAGCATCACTTGTAAGGAACTTGGCATCACACTCATAGGTCAAAACTTTTTTTTATGCAGTGATGCCGCAGCTCTGCAGCAAATGGTTGCAATTATTGCATCAGTTAATTTTCTGATGCAATAACTTTTGATATAAAAGAAATCGTTTTATTTTTCTTTTTCATCACTACTGTTGATTACATTTTTATTATTATTTTATGTTCGTTCATGAAAGTTTTGAAATTTAGCTCATGCTTAAAAATTCAAACTTTGTACAGCTGTTGTGCAGTAAAAAAGCATGAGCATCACAACTGCAACTGGTGATCAAAATTTTAACCAAAAATCTATATTTTATTTTAATATATTTTACATTACATTGTTAAATAATGACAACTCTCCGTAATGATTGTACCTTGCACTTATATATTATACGATGGCCACAAACCACATACAATAGACGAAAAAAATTATTCAGCCCAATTATCAATAAAACTGCACCGGGAGTTTTTTCCCTTTTTTACTGATTGTCTAGACAAATCTTCTTAAGACAAGACGCCATACATAAATGTCTATCAGAATTGGGGAATAAGTTTATTTTCCTAGTTATTTCCTTTTATACCCACCACCACCGTCTGTTAAATTAACGATCACTTTCGAAAAATTCAATAGAAAAAACAAATTTGGTGCTTAATTGCTTGTAGTTATTCTAAGCAGCTTGGAATTGAAATCCAGCAAAATCTGTAGTAGGATTATAGATATGAATCAAAATGTGAAACCACCACCTTAAAAAATGTATAATTTTGTTAAAAAAAATAACATAAATGGTGGAATAATGTACGGAATGATATTACATTTTGCAGAAATTCGTCTAATGTGACTGGAAATCACAGTGTTAAATTTCATGAAGATCGGTTCTTAATTTACCATAGGCCACATATAAAGACTCCTCTCGGAAAATTGTTTATTACGCCTACGACTGTAATAAATAATGATATTATAATAAAACTAAATACTTCACAGTTTTATGGAACTAGAAATCAGACTGTCGAATTTCGTTAAGATCGGTCCATAACTTACCTTAGGCCCCATATAAACCCTACTCTTGGAAAACAGTTTAGTACGCCTAAAACCGTTATAAATAATGCTTTCATAATTAAATTTGGTACGCTACAGTATTATAGGACTAGAAATCACATTGGGAAATTTCGTGAAGATCGGTGCATGATTTACCATAAAAACAGTTAAGTTTCCCTAATAAAGCACTTTTACTTGTTTTATTTGAAAATGTACATATGTATTTTAAAACAATGTACATATGTATGTAAAATATGTACATATTTTATATATCCTTTGAATATAAATATATGTTAATACAGTATTGAATACGGTATGAATTTCGAACATATTGTAAGAGTACACATTCGCATTCGCAAAAAAAAATTAACATGATTACATTCTTCCATAAACACACATTCGTCGCACCCATAATTTATACTGTTTAGATTCAACAGACTTTTTTATTACGCACTAATACATTCATGTTGCAACCATTTTCTTTCCTTGCCTTTTCCTCGATATCCTTAAAGATTTTGTTGCAAACGATTCCCTCGTTTAAAGTGTTAAATGTTCACTTAAAACTTTCAACTGTAAGAAAAATTGGAGTTCTTCATTATGAATCCCCTGATATTATTAACCATAAGGTTAACTTTAAGAATGTTAATTTAATAAAATTTTACATAGATAAACCTTATTTTATACGAATATATCTTATTGTTCATATTATCTAGAATCTAAAAACGTACCTTTGTTTAGAAACTGAAACAAAGCGCACATAAATATAACAGGTAGGGGGAAATGTTAAGTTATTTCCCAGAAGAAAGAAATTGCCTCACAAGAATTTTAACTTTCAACTAAAAGCTTTTTTTTCACTTTCGTTTTTTTATATATTTTTTTCTTTTTGGGTAATAATTTATCTTTCATGACTGGGATGCCGTTTCTTTACGTAAGAGAATTTTTTATCACAAGTCCACGGTTGAATGGTTTGTGAAAGTGTCATCCAAAAATAAAAACAGAAATCCCATATGCAATTAAATATGGTAGACTGACTGTCACTATGATCATATTTAAAGGTAAACAAACAAAACTAAATACTACCACTTTGTCGTTTTTATTTTTTTATGTGAATTTTTTTTTTATTTATGGCCAGTTAAAGTCTGCAGGCACTTTAAAAACCTTTCGTAGTCAAACACACGCAGAAAAAAATTTGATTAGAGGTAAGCAAATTTCTAAGAGCAACATACTATGGCTGGAAATTAACAATGTTAAAGCTTGCAGGTAATCATACTGTCATTAAATAAGACCACAATATGGCCATCAAGCATTTATTTGGTCATATTCCATTTATTTGGTCATATTCAACCATAATTTGTCCAAAATCAACCATAATTTGGTCGAAACGAACGATAAGTTGGACAAAATTAACCATGTCTTTGACAATGTTAACCTTAAAATGGTCAAAACTAACCACATTATAGATAATATTGACCAGAATTCAGTCAAAAGTAGCCATATATTGATCAATGTTAGGCAACCATATTCTGGTTAATTATTTTAGCCAAATTTTTAATTTTCTTATTAATTCAAGTTGGAATTTTACTTCGGTTTTATGCCCTTCACCGAAGGTAAAGGGGTATACAGTGAAGGACTAAAGTCTACATGCAACCTACTTTTTTACGATTTTTGGGGATTGGTAACGAAATTGAGAAAAACTCGTATACCAACATTTAAGGCATTAATAAATACTTTTATTAATGACACAAAAATATAATTCAAAAACATAACAAAAGCAATAATAACAAAAATATTAAAAGTTTTAAAGGACAAAAGTGTACATACAGTAAAAAAGGAACAATAGAATTAAAAATTACATTAAAAAAATTTTTAAATTTTAAAACTTAATATTTAGATGGGTCGCCCTGAGCATTGTTCACAGCTTGCAAATGTTGAGGCAGTTATTTCTGCCCAAGTTCGATTTAAAGCAATTTTCAGCCATTCACTGCTGCTTATTTTATATTTTCTGCCTTTTTTTCTCTAAAACATCCTAGATATTTTTTTTATGATTAAAATATGGTGATTGTGGTGGGGAATTGAGTTGTCTGGGAGCATAATATTGAAGCTATTGGCGAACAATGTGCGCCGTTTGCTTAGGATCATTGTCTTGCTGAAAAAATCCAGCTATTTTCAATACCTAAGTTCTTAACCGATGGTTTCAAATTATGTTCTTAAATGTTCTTATATAGATATCGGTCCATTGTGCTTTCAACTTAAACCTAATTGCCACATACAGATGATGCCATGCCTCGCTAAACCATACACTACCACTTCTATGTTTTACTGTGGGCATAATATTCCTTAGATTTAACACTGTGTTGGACTTTCTCCAAACTCTGGAACGGCTATTTCTTTCAAAAATGTTGTATTTAATGTCGGCAGTAACTAAGATTCGTTTCGTATCTTATTAATGTGTTTTAGCAAATTCAAGATAGTTTTTGCTTTTTGGCATAGATATAAATGGTTTTTCGCGTTTAACTCTGCTCCTAAAGCGACTCTCATGCAAAGGTCTTTGTATAGTTTTTGGGTGGACACTATTTCTGGAACATTTTTTAATATGTTCCGCCAATTTTGGGGGTCTTATTTTCCGATCCGCATTTACTTCTGTAAGAAAACTGCTAATATTGCGTCGTGGCAGATTTGTTTACGGTCATATCGTGAATGATTTTCAGCACTTCCATTTTTTTTATATAGTTTCTAATAATTGTTGTACTGTAAACCGACAGATTCTACCATTTTTGCAATTTCTCCATAATATATTTGCTCTTTACGAAGATTTCTTATAAAATTTCTCACTGAAATAGATATTTTTTTGGCTATTCTCCATTTTAAAGATCAATAATTTTTCTAAATACAATATTTAAATAAAATGTTACTAATTTGAAAAATTGTTATGGTAAGTAAAATTCAATATCAGTTAAAATAATGGGATTCCCCATGTTTCGTTTTATATTTTTCAGGTTTTCCTAGAAGTAGTCACGTTGTATGTAGACTTTAATCCTTCTTAAAATTTTGCTAAACGCTTGAAATGTTCATGTTGAGCGTTTCTTTTTACTTTTTTTTTTTAATAATGTTTAATAGTATCTTAATTGGTTGTATAAAAACATTTTTCATTATCGTTACCAATTCCCAAAAATCGTAAAAAAAGTAGGTTGCATGTAGACTTTAGTCCTTCAGTGTATATAAGTTTGCGTATTTTCTACAATATTTATGTTAGATCCTATTAAGTATATATATATATATATTCTGGGTCCCTAGGAGAAGCGAAGGTCATTTAACGGTGTCCATCTGTTCGTGAACATGTTGAAATGGGTTTCCCGAAGACCCCAGAAATTATGGGGACTAGGTTGTTATACTTTTATGTCACATTTTTTTTTATTTACACATAACAAATACACACATGCTCAGCGAAGTTGATTTAACGATTTCCATATGTCTGTCTGTTGTTCCTTATAACTAAAGAACGGTAAGAACAAGCGCTTCCAAATCTTGGTTATCAATAAACAGCATCGCACAAAGTTAGCGGGATTGGTGAAGTGGGTGTGGC
This sequence comes from Pollenia amentaria, assembly GCA_943735925.1. NCBI lineage: Eukaryota > Metazoa > Arthropoda > Insecta > Diptera > Polleniidae > Pollenia > Pollenia amentaria. The sequence continues at coordinate 193,711,159 of OX031006.1, forward strand.
TGTTTCCATACAAAGACGTTATAGATTGCTGTATATCTGTAAGGCGGTAAGAGGCAAAGTTTCTAAATTAAGTGCAAGCATCTTGGTTATCAGTAAACAATGTCCGACAAAATATGGACGGGATTGGAGAAGTGGGCGTAGCACAAAATAGATTTATTTAAATCTAAAGAATGGTATTTATATAACTTTTTGTTCTTATCGCCCCTTATGGTGAAGGGTATATAAGATTCGGCATATCCGAATATATTACTCTTACTTGTTTTTACTCTAGTTGCATGTTATGTTTAACTTTTTTAAAAAAGCTTTCCATTTTCTAATTCATTTTTCAGCCCGCGACGATCTTCAACTACGTAAATCTATGTACAATCTAAATTATGAATTTAAAGAAAAAGAATTGGAGAATTTTAAGCTCACCAAGAAACTGATTATAAAGCAATCAACTACTGCAAAAAAAAAAAGAAAACGACAATATATTTGTTACTCTATGATTTTTTTAAAACATACTTCAACCATGTTTTTTTCTGCGTGCAGTTAAAAAGCAACATACAGCTACTGTTTTGCGTATAATGCGTTCCTCTCCAGATGGAATTTGCTATTTTTTAGGTGATTTTTTACATTTTATCTGCATAAATTGACTTACTTAGTAAAAGCTTTATAAAATATATTCATGTATGTAAAACACAAGTCCTTTAAAAATGACTTTGAGCTTTGATAATCTAGTGAGGTTTTAAAAAACAAACAAATGTAGTTAAAGAATTTACTAGGATATGAAAAAAATTTGCATTTAAAGAGTAAAAGAAGCAGAAAATTTAGATAGATTAAATTTTGTTTAAAAATTGTACTTAAACTACTCGTAAATATTAAATTATTCTTTAAATTACGGCTAAGAAGGTGAATATGTGGAAAAATATGTTTCCTTTTCAGACACATAAGTATAAAAAAATTTGAATTCACATTAGTTTTTTTTACATAAGGGGTATTTCATGTCAAGGGACCCAACTTTTGAAATCGATGTCTTCCGATTTGGTTAAGATTTGCACCAAGGTTAATCCTATTGGGTAGTAGTTGAGACACAAATTTTCAACAAGATCGGTAAAAAAGTTTCTAAGTTAGAGAGAGTAAAAATTTTACATTTTGGCCAAACAGGTGTTCTTTCTCATCGATGTAACTTATTACCTATTGGTGTTAGCAAAATTTGCCATACAAAACGTTTATATATTATATATTGAGAAAAAAATAATAAATAAACTGGTATTTCGGAGAATGGCCATAAAATACTTAAATCTGATTCAAAAACTAGTCTTGGGGCACCTGATATTTTGGCAATAAAAATCAGATTTAGTATTATGTGCGCTCAAAACTACTTAAAGGATTGACAAAAAAGCCGCAATGAAAGGCAGATAAAAGACTTAGGAAAAATTTTGACATTGGAAAATGAATCGCGGTCGGCCTCCCATTGCACGCCTCCATAAACCAGCAGCGAAATCAATTGCTGAGCCTAGTAACGCCAAGAAAGGATTGGAAAAAATAGCAGAAAATAAAAGCGATAAATAGGAAAATTTGCAAAACTTAAACACTTCATCAGCTACAATAAATTAAGTGTAAAAATAGTTATGATGTAAAGGGATCTAATGTGATTACGATTAAATTTAATTTAATGATTTATCTTTTTATTTTTATTATTATTATTAATGTTAGATATTATTATTATTATAATTATATATTAATTTAATTATTATTACAAATAAATAATAAAAAAAAATTAATTTGTCAACATTTCTATGGAAAAAGTGATTTTATTCCTGGGATTAACATATTGTGGGTATTAAAGTATCGAGGGAATAAAATGCTAGTTAGATATGTTACATACCGTCTGAAAGGTTAGTTTGTCTAGCTTCTCAGCATAAGTCTTATTTTTAAGGTTTTAGAAACACCTAAACACAAAAAGGAAAACAAATTCAAAATAATGCATATGCTAAAAATTGAAAAAAATTTAAGCTTTCTTTTGAGTAAAAAAAAAAAAAAAAATACCCGCTTAAAACAATAAAACCAAAAATTTTAAATTTAAAAAATATTTTTAAAAATTAAACAATTTTTTTTTGAGAAAGTTTAAAGAAATAGCTTTCTAATTTGTTTGAGACAAATTTTGCTAACACCAATAGGTAAAAAGGTACATCGATGAGAAAGAACACCGGTTTGGCCAAAATGTCAAATTTTTAACCCCTCTAACTCAGAAACTTTTTAACCGATCTTGTTAAAAATTTGTGTCTAAACTACTATCCATTAGAACTAATGCAAAGTTCACCCAAATCGGAAGACATCGATTTCAAAAGTTGGGTCACTTGACATTAAATCCCCCACATATATGTATCTGCGGCAATAAAGAAAAAGTGCTTAAGTTAAATTTTAGTTTCGTAGGAGAGAAATTTTAAACTTAAAAGGCGATTTTCAAACAGTTACTCCTATACTATATAATCATCATTTCTCTGCGGTTAAAGTTTTTCTTTAAGTTTGTAGTTCTAAATATTCCTAGTCACGGATGGGAAGGTAACCTAAGTTTTTATGCCAAATATAATTGCGCATTGAAGTGATTTCCTGAAAAGTCGTACAAAATAATTAAAAATTTGCCAATTGGTACTTTTGAACATAATGATCTCAAAGGGTCTATTAATCTTAATTTAGTCAACTGAAGCAATTTTTCCATTCTTGCATTAACAACATATCACTCATTTGAGGCAAAGTCGTCATACTTAAAAAAATCAAATTTCGGAGTTACTAGTGCAGAATTGTTCGCTGTGTTTTTCTTTATATTGTATTTAAAATTCATTTTTATATATTTTATACTTTCCCCATTTGAAGAGAATGTGGCGTTATTTTTGTTATGTGGTGCAAGCCAATCAAAAACTTTACCCATTATTAAAAATGGATCCTCCAACGCAACAGGTCCCTGAATAAAAATATAGGGCGCTCAATTCAAATCCGGTTTCTTCTTTCACGTTTACTTTTTTGGATTTGTCGGATTTGGTTCAAAACTATTAAAAAATTTTAATGAAATACTAGTACTATTTTTTGTTTTAAAAAATTAATCAGACAGCCAGATATATAACGAATAAAATAAACCATAAATCATTAAAATCGGTGAAAGAATGTTCATTTTATTCGTTATTCAATATTAGGAGCATTTCATCATAACTTGAGAACGTTATATCCGGTTTAGGTAAAATTACCAACAAATGGTTTGGAATCAAATTCCTTTTCATTTAAATTTAAATAAAAGTGTTTTTTATAAGTTCAGCAATTTCGGCGATATACAGAAAATAGTTGATGTAAATTTTTTTATAAGCAAAATTAATGAAATTTCTTATTTTCAAAAATTCTTAAAACAAATTATTAGTGAAAAAAATTTAGCTATTTATAATTTATTGGAAGGCCCGGTATATTACGAATACAATAAGCCATAAATCGGTACACAAATGTTTATTTTATTCACTTGATAGAATCAATCTGTGAACAGATTTGGAAAAGTCAATTCAGATCACAGAACAAAGTTCTTGCCCCCGAGCTTTTGAAGTTTTATTGCTGACCAGTGTTTTTAGTGTTGAGTGGGAAAAACATTAAAAATCAGCATTTCAGTTGTCGAATTATTTTTGTTTAATAAAGGAAACTTAAGGCCCAACCATAATTTGCATGAGGTTACTTAAGTCAACTTAAGCAACTGTGCGAATACATATAAAATATATGTGGCCAACTGAAATGTACTTAATGAAACTTTTCGTTAAGTTCCATCAAATGTCATTTGCTTAAGCAAAGTGCCAAACCGAACGAACGCACATTCCGTGCAGAATCAGCTGTTTGTGTATTGTTAAAAAATATTCAATTAATTGAAATGGATAAAGAAAAATACGAAAAAAGAGGAGTTTTACATATTTTTATTTTGTATCCACTTTTTTTATTAATAACACAGAAAAAAGTGTTTTATCAATTAAAAAAATGGTTTAAAAAGTATTTTAATTTAATTAATGCGATAATTGAATCAATAATTTTAATTGACTTTTTTCGTATAAAATAAAATAATTTAAACATGTAGAATTATTGTTGGGAATTGTCAATATTTATTTAAATAAATTAACACATTGTTTAAAATTTGAAAGTTTTTTGATCACTTATTTAATTAAAATTAAAAATATCATTTATTGAAAATATTTTTTCAAAATTTTAAAATTTTTAGTAATCAATATAATCATTTTGGTAATAGGTGCAAAATCAACAACTTGTTTGCTTGATATTATGAATTTAGAACAAATTTGGTGATAGGAGAAATTTAATAATTTTTTCTGTGAAGTTGGTACAACGAACATCATTTTTTTTCTTTTTAAAACGTTGTTTGCAAATTAAATAAAATATAAAATTAACGAATACAGGGCTGTAAGTTTTGGTACTTTTAATTTGAAGTAATCGCAAAAAAACAAAATATTGCTCAAATATGCAACATGGATCTTAAGTTTATGTAAGTAAATTATGGACACTTAAAGTTTTCTTTAAATTGCTTATGCATTTGACAGACTTTTCGTTAATTTTTGACAGTTCCTTAAACTAACTTTTCTATATTATGGTTGGACCTTTAGTTTTGATATATTTTTTAACAAATGTACTTAAACAAAGGGATGAACTGTTTATTTGCTTTTTACGCAGCTTTGTTTAAGAAAAACCGTAAACAAATTGAAGAAATAATAACATTTTCTTGGTTGGGCTTAAAAAAATCTGGACTAAAAAAATTTTTTATTGATTCTTGGCGAGCACTGAAAATTCTTGTAAATCAAGAAAAAACAAGACCGCCTGGCAAGCCTATCTGCAAATGACGCGTGTATCGCATGTGCTGACATGTTAATTTGCTATGTAAATGTGGGCAAAATCACTGTTAAAACTATACAAAGATTTAATTTTAATTTATTCGACAGTGTCTTCATATGTCGTTGTCAAACATGTATGATCGGCATTACATGAATTGGCAAATGCATGATATGACACATGTCGCTATGTTGTATAAGTTCAACATTTGCAAGCCTTTTGTATGTATTTAGAAATAATAAAAAAAAAATTTTTTTTGTTTGTTATTGTATACCCCCAAATTAAATTTATATTTCACCAACCCTGTTAAATTATGGTTAACTACCATGTAACTAATGCAAATATTTATTCACAAACAAATTGTTAAAACTGTTTTTGGTCATCCACTTAAATGTATAATTTCACCAATTGCATTTACTAGGTTATTGGAGCATTTAACAACAATTATTAAACTAGATAAATGAAATTAATAGAAAAGCATTTAATAGAATTTTATACAATGAAAAATGTAGGTACTAAACTTTTAGCGCAATTAAGTTTTTACTTAGCGAAATAAAAAAAAATATTTATATTGTCATTAACCACAATGATTTTAATTCATACTCATTTCATAGTTTCTACTCACTCAGCCATTCATTCAGTTATTTATTTGTTGACAAACCAACAAACGAATAATCAAATACATTCATTAGTTTTTATAAATTAAACAATAATTTGGTATTATTTTTATATTTCATTTTTTTTTTGCAAGCGATCCTTAAGAATTTGTTTTATTTTTACACAAAATATTTGTATAAAAAGTGAAAAAATATTAACAAGTTTTTTACTTGATTAAAATTAATTATTTGCGGTTTAGATGAAAAAACCACAAATGAATAAATACAAAGATACACATCAGATACTCACACTGAAATATCTTGGTAGGACAGCGTGAGTGCCAGTACTGTGGTATTGAAATAAAATATCAAAAACACAAAAAAGGGGGGAAGTCAGTATGAAATAATGTATATTTATTGACTATTAACAATATTTGTTGATTTAAGCTTATTCACTGCCATATTTGTCGCTGATACGAATAATGTAATGTATCTCGTATCGTTAGTATAAAAAAGTATGATTTAGTATATTTTGTTTTTCATTACACACTCATATATTTATTAAATTGATATTGATGGATGGTTGGATGGATGAATAAAAGATTGTGCTACATTTATAAAAGTTAACTATGTTGTTTTTTTTCTAAGTATGTGAAAGTATTTAGTCGACCATTAAAAAATAACGTTTGTTAGCGGCTTTGCTCATAAAAATAAATCAAATATATATTTAAGTACATGACCTTTTTTATTTCTTTTATTGCGCATTTTTATTATCTTTCTTTTTGTTTATTAAAATAATTAGGTTCTTGCTTATTATTGTGATCAATAACGGGGAGTTTTTTTTTTCATAAAAAAATCACTTGTCGAATATTTTGACATCTTGATTTATAACTAATACATTCAGTTTCTTTTGGGAGAAAATAACCAAAAAAAAATCAGAAATAATTTTTTTTTTTTTGCTTTATGTGGAGGTTTATTCTTTTTAATTGTACCAATTAAAGTTTTATCAGTTAATTAAAAATAAAACAAATTTTTAGTTTATTGTGTATTTTAGTTGACCATTGTTTTTAATAATTATTAAAAATAATTTGTTCGGCTTGTTGAAGATAATCTACGAAGTTGATCGAAATATTGGGAAAAAATAATAAATAAGCAATAAAAATTACAACTCAGTCGTTTTCAATTTATTCATCAGACCTCAAGTCGAACAAATAAATTTTTACAATATATAACGTAAATTTCATAAAGAGGCTTTAAATAGTGACTGCAAAATACGTCCCATTAAAGTTATAAAATGTTATAAAAGGTCGTCATATAAAACCTTCTAATCAGGATTTAGTTTTAAGGGCTCCATACAAGATCAACAGTAAAATTTTCGTTTTCTTTTTCAAAATTAATAGCCTATTTCACTCATTATTTATTAGCTTTCTTCGCTACTATTTTCGTTACATAGCAGCTATTACATAACATCCTCTTATAACGTATGATATAAGTCATTATCATCATGAATAAAATAATCACTTAAAGTGATATGATTTACAAAAGTGATTCCAAAAAAAAAGTAAAATAAATATTTTTTTAATGATAATGGATTTTTTGCAAGTTAAAAAATTTTTTTATTTTTTTTTCTTTTTTACATCCATATTAATTTGGCTTTTTGGTTATTATTTTGCTTCTTACAAGGGCTTTGGTAACTAGTAGGGAATTCACTTAATCGGGCTTTTGCTTTAACCGGTTAATCGCTGGATTAATTAAACAAGGTTTGATTTAATCGGGTAATAATCGGTTAATTTTGTTATTGATCGGTTAACCGATTAATAAAGTGTTTTTTATAAAATAAGTTATTTCAGTAAATAAAAATGCATAAATTATTTATTATTTGAAGTTTATAAGTAAAAAAAAACAATAACATAACAAACATTAAAATTCTGGAACCAAAACGAGCAAACAAAAAAATAATTCATAAATATGTAAATCATATCTTTTGACTAATACATATTATGTATTAACTAAAAAAAACTGTTTGATCATTTTATTAGGTATTTCAATAGTTTAAGGAGATCTTATATTAATAATCTTTTCCAGAAATAATTTGATTAAATGTTTAGGATTTAAGCGATTCATTTATTTAGTTTTGATAAAACTCTTTGAAAGAATTCTTTCACTTATAATTATAATTATATTTATAATTATCGTAGATGTTTGAGAAATCGAAAGCAGCCCATATTACAGAATATTTAATTTCCGAGACCTTTTCCTGGATTTCTCTAAACACTGTCTTAATTTTTTAAAACTTTTAACACTTCTAATTGTTAAGGTTAATTCCGTTAAAAGATTGATCATAACTAAAGACATACATATAAAAAGTACGCGAAACAAAAAGCTGTTGACAGCAAACACTTTCTTAAAATGGAGATCACTGAACATTTAAATTTTGCTTTATTTCTTTGTATGAAAAAATATTTTCTGAACACATACCTTTTGTATATTTGACGAAACAAATAATTAAAAATACAAAAATTATTTTATAATACTACAAAATATTAAAAATTTTGTTACATCGATTAACCGGTTAATCAACTGAAATTAATCGGTTTAATTGTTCATCGACAATAGCCAATTTTAAATTAACCGATCAGTTAATCGGGTTGTAATTAATCGGTAAACCGATTAACGGAATACCTTAGTAACTAGTTATTCTTTAAATGCTTTATTGTGGGATTATAACAAGTGACACTTAAAATTTTTGGAAAACAATGTGCAGGGAAACCATAAATATGTTTGTTATTTCATGTTTTACCTTGTGCGACCAATTAAGGCAGAAACAGTACCAACCCAATTATGAATAAAAAGTCCCCGGGAGTTTTTTCCCTTCTCCCAAGTTTTTCCTATTTAAATTCCATTATAAAAATGGGAAAAATTCCCGGTGAATTTTTATTCATAATTGGCCTGTATATTTATCCGTTTTAAAGCTTTTTATGAACTTTTGCATCAAATTGTTAGTGCATATTTACCATTTACAGCATTTTTTTTTAGTTAAAAAGGCATTTTTCTGCTTTTTTTTTAACTTTATAGCGCATATTTTGCCTTTTTAAGGCAAATTTTGAAAAATTAAACATTTTTGTAGATGCTTACAAGAGCTTTCGCAGCAACTAAAAAAAAAATATTTTTTTTTCAAAATTCTGGTTTTTCTATTTTATATATATAGCTGTTATCCAACGGGCTTCAATTTCGACATTTATATTTAATTTCACTCTAATATTGTAAGCCAAGCCAGGATGTCAATAAAGATAAGTGTTATTTTAAATTTTAAAGTTTTATATATCGCACTGGTTTCTCTAAAGAGAGTCAACTCGAAATTTTTTAATTTTCAATTTATGGAAGAAATCGATGCACACTGGTCATATCTAATCAAAACAAATGTTTCATCATTTTCTCTAGTTTTTTGTAAAAAGAAAATGCAATTCTATCACCCTTTGTGATATAAAAGTACGTATAAAAAGAAAACAGTTTTTGTCTCCACTGAAAATTTATAAATTTTTAGTTAACCCCCAGTGCGATACAAGCAAACCTTAAGGAAAAATTATATACGTTTTTGGCGATGTAATACATAGAAATCCGGACTAATCTCTTAGTATACCTATCGACTCAGAATCACTGTTTAAAGATCTTACGATGTCCATCCGTCTATCTGGCTGGTGGTCTGTCCATGTTAACTTTGTGCCCAAAGTCCAAGTTGCAATTTTGTAGATAATTTTATTAAATTTGGTGCATTTGATACATTTAATTTATAATAAGGACGAGGTCTGTGTATGTAAATGCTGAGAATAGGTCTACAATTTCACATATTTGCCATAAAAACTTCTTTCCAAATTAGACTTTTTGTGTTCATAAACCATCCAATTATGTTAGTATATATTTAGATTAAGTTCGCCGCAAAAATATTTTACTGCAAATTGTGCCAGCTCCCATCTATAAATAACTTTAACTTCATTTTCAGTGTTAACGTTAATAAACAATTTACCGACCGTCCCTTAAATCCCTTTTAGACAAAAAATCTCAATAAAGGAAGGTACTAAATTAAAGTTTTACTAGTCATGTTTTATATAGATATTGGGAATTATTTCTTTTTCATAAGCACTTTTATTATATTCAACATTTTTCATTTTCCGAATTTATTCTATGAGTTAAATTTCAGTTATATTATTATTGATTAAATATATATGATATATATATATAAATGTTTTATATAATTTATTTAATAATTAATAAATTAATAGTGTATTAAACATATATTTATATATCCTTAAATTTAGCGACCGTCCCTTAAATCCCTTTTAGACAAAAAATCTCATATGGATGTTAATATCGTGATAATATTCGTCACAAATAAGTCTTATAGGAATTTTAAGCTCATAATATAACTTTGTTTTTGTGAGTCTATGTGTGCCCATCGTTTCCAAATATGGTTAAATCTCGAAAATTTGTCTGTAAATACTATGTTGTCTGGACTTTACCGATTATAATTTTAATATTGTTTTTTTTTTTAATTCAAATGTTTTTAAATTGTTAAATATTTTGTTTTCGAATGAGCTATTATTGGTTTTTTTACGGCATATTTTTAACAATATTCAGGGCATATTTTCGAGTTTTACTGCGCATAAAAGGTTTTTTAGAGCATATCTCTGGTTTCCCTGGCAATGTGTTACCACTTATTTTTAGGACCTTTTATAGCTACTTCCTTTGCGGAAGTATGAAGGTATAAAAATAATGACTTAAGGTATGTTGACATCTAACGAATATTTGAGGAAAAAATCAGAAAAAAACATGACCAATTGTTTAAACGGGGAAAAATTCACATAAAAGACTCCATTACTGCCACAGAGTCATTCCTATGTAGGAATTTCCCCACATTTTTAATTTTAATTTACTCAACATTTATTATTTGCATTACTACCCGCTAATTCCATTCCTCAAAGTTTTCAATACAGATTAGAAATATATTAAAGAAAAGTCCCATAACTGCCAAGGATACACTAAAATGTATGACCTATCTACATTTGTTCTAAACATACTTGACTATAACCACTACCCCTTAGGGGGTTTCCACACAAATATGGCGGTTTAATGTAATTCTTAAATTTGGCCCTTGCAGTACCTGGGATGGCCATAGACGAGCTAAATGTATGACCGATCCCACTTTATTTTTCATCTCCAACATTTGTTTCAAACATACACAGGTACGTCTAGAACCGATATTTTTAGTGTTGAACACAACAGCACAGACGTAAACATAATACCCTCCCTTCTATTGTGATGTGGGTATAAAAAGTGCAATCCGATAGATGTTTAAGTCCCCGAAGTTTATTATACCCACACCACAATAGTGGAGATAATATGCATTTGTGGTGATGTGTGTAACAAATGTGTTTTAATTTTGAATAATTGTGTTCAACTGTTTACAACTTTATTTAACTTAATTAAAATTTAAGTTATCTGCTCTTCTATAAAAAAATTTTAATTTCAATTAAATAAATAATAAAATAAAAATCAATCAATCAAAATTTCTACAACTTTTTAATTAAGTAAAAACCAAATAGAATCTCTTTAAATAAAATACTATATGAACATTGAATAATGCATTTGTTGACTCAATTATACATTTAACCAGTTTAAAACTGTGACACTTTTAATTTCTTTTCACAAAAGACTCCAATAAACATGTACACTTTAAGACTTTAATCATTCATGTGAACCAATACAAACCTATGGATGTACAAATGTATGAATATACTAAATACATACTGCACAAACAGATGTCGACTTGAAGTTATTGGATGTGTCGCTAGCATCACAATTAGCCAAGGAAGTGAAAATTTCCATCCATTGTAAGAAAGTAAAAACAATGAGTAAATAATTAAAACTTTCCATTGTTTCTTGCCGGGACATCCTTTACAATTGCCATACATATTAAAATTATACTTGACATTAATCTTCCAGAAGACAAAAATATTTGCAGCAAATTAATAGTTTCATAAAACATAGTTTATAGTTTAATAGTTTCATAAGCTATTGCCAAATTAGGATAAAGGCAACAAATTATGCTGCTGGATACAATATCTCAGCTTCAACAATATTATTAATAAATGTGCATGTTTTTCCATAAATGAATTTTCAATTGTGTGAAATATAAAAGAAATAGATCATCGATACTTGGGTACATAATTTCTTAAAAAAATACTATGTAAAAGCTACTCTTATTGGCTCATTCATTGAAAGTTGATGTTTGCAAAAGCGATTTGGCCACCAGCATTTTAAAAATGTCAAAAACGATAGTGCCCTTACAATTCTACAAATAAATAACGATGTGTTGCCAAGTTTTATCGGCCTGTTTGGTACAAATTGTATGAAAATTAAAAAGTTTGATTTCAGAAAATACTTAAAAGTTTCGGGGTTTCACAAACATTTTGTTCTGTTCGCTTAAAGTATCTTAGAATCTAGGATATACATATATGTCAACTTACATGTACCAATCATATAAACATTACTATTGGTATGGTACACGGGATGTTAAGGCACCTTGTCAAATATTCCATACCTTTTAAAATAAGAATGCTCTTAGCTCATCTTATCCCTGTTCTTTTATATGGTTGTGAAATCCTTGCAAATTGCAGCTGTGACGACTTTAGTAAAATGAAAATAGAACACAATAATATTGCTCTATACATTTTCAATAAAAGCCGGCGTGTAAGCAAATCAGCTTTTTCTTACCGTATATTTGATATAACTTTCTGGGATTTATTAAAATTCAAAAGCCTTGTTTTTCTGAAAAAAATAATAGTCTCCATGGTGCATTCTTACCTTTATTAGAGCATCAGATTCAGCGGATCGAATAGATGCAAAAGAATTATTCAACAAAGATACAAAATCCTTCTGTCAAAAAACAGTTTTTTATATATACCACTCGTCTTTGGATCGATCTTCCGCCTTTGCGGCATTGTTGAAGCAAGTTGGCAAAAAAATAATTCTTGGGTAATTAAATAAACAAACGTAATTGCATAAAAATTAGCATTATAACATTGTTGAGTAATACGTACAATTATTTAGTAAGAAAAACTAATTAATAAATAATGAAAAAATTGATTATTTTACAAAGTAGATTTCATCATGTTACAAATTCTTCTACTTGTTTCAATAAAAATTTTTTAAATATCTTTTAAAATTTGAAATTATATTTTCAGTTTTAAAAATATCGGCAAATCGTTAAGCTCATGACTACCAATATACTCTATACGTTGTTTGGTAATTTCAATTATATTCAGAAAATTAACAAAACAACGCTTTTTAAAGAGCAGCTTTTAAAACATATGTGTTAACTTCTTAAATGTCTTTGGCTGTTATCATTTCTTAAAATGTTGTTATTATTTTTATTTTTTGCTCTTTTTAATGATTAAGTCTAAATTTGTTTGCTTAAAACAATTTTTTAAAAATATCTATAAAGTTTTAAGGAATTTTTTATATAGTCATATCTTTAAATTAATCTTTAACGACGCTCTAGCAACTCACTAGCAACTGCTATTTATAAGATGTCAATCATGTCGTTCTATGATTTTCAAATAAATAAAAAAACATGTAATCAGAACAAGAAAGAAAGTACAGTTGTGTATAAAGAGATCAATAACAGAAAAGAAGTGCTTGTTTTTAGATTTTTTAAAAAAATAATAAAAAAATAGCCCTAAAAATAAAATGAAATATGCCCCTGAATTTAGGGTAATTGTCCTTTATGAAAAATCACCTTAAATTTTTTTGTTTTTAAAATTTTCCCCAAAAAAGCTAAAATAAAAATAAATACAAAGAAATTTGTATTAGAAATATGGGTTGGGGTCATATGCCCGAAACTCAACATCCCGAATTCAAAAATCCCGAATTTAAATGAATATAAGAATCCCAAATTTGAATATCCTGAATTTTAATACCACAAATAATCAGGCGACAGATAGCATGGTTGGCCTTCGATCGGGTGAAAGGATTTTCGGTTCTATAACTTCGCTAGCTTAAGCTTCCGATATTATTAAATTAACCATAATCCTAAAGTGAAAATTGCGATTTATTTGGGGGGATTTCTTGGTATTTGGGTAAATTTCATTTCACTTATATGGCAAAAACACCCCAACGAACAAATGTAAAAATATCATAAATTGCATGTGGTTATGCTTCATAAAAAGTGAAAGTTATTCATAATTTAGTACTTTGGGGTAATATTTCCTGGGCTCACATTTCGTAGCACAAAAGTTTATATCGCTAACAAATGTTAGTCCTACCCCTTTTGTTGTACTTTCTGAGTCGATCGAATGATGGATAGCATGGCTTTCGATGTGCAGTCGAATTCAGTTAAGCGAAAATAAAAATATTAAGTTATTTAGTTCCGGTTAAACGAAATTTTTTGATTAAACGAAATTCAGATAAGTGAAAACGCGTTTCGGTTAACCAAACTTAGCACTTATCGTTCTTTTCAGGGCTGTGCAGTTGGAGTCGGAGTTGTGGTTTTGTACCGGAGTCGAGGTACCCACAAAAACTCGCTACTTCGACTCCAAAATTTTTCGGCATAAAATATTTAAAAATATTTTTCTAATATTAAAAATTTTGAAGTCAGAAAATAAGGACCGGGCTCCTTTACATATACATTAAAACTCAATGCAGCACGTGTTAGAAATAAAATATCGATGTCGAAGTTTTACAAAAAAAATTTCTTGCTATATTTAACCATTTAAAAGGCACTGCAAAAAAAGACTTTAAAGTCAAATAAGGACTAGTCTCATATACATTTCGCATCGAGGTCATAGTAGGAGTTGGGGTCGGAGTTGGAGTCGGCCTTAAAACATGCCAGCGGTTAGAATCGAAATCGGAGTTAGAACAGCTTTTTGACGACTCCACAGCCCTGGATCTTTTACATGTATTTTGTAGATTTTATTATAAATAAATGCATTAAAATGTTCATTTATTTTTGTTTGGCTGAGTTTCTTTAAATGTGTTTCATACATTAATTATTTAATGAAATTAAGGGTTGAAACTTTTCTTCAAACATTTATTTTCTCTTATGCGGTGCTTGTTTCATATAAATTACCAATAAAAATATATTGCAGTTAAATGATTTTTCGCTCAAGCTAATTTGAAGCGAACAAAGGGGCTTTAAATTTCATTCAGACTAATACAGAAAATATTTCGCTGCAATTAAACGATTTTTTCAATTAAACAGCGTACGCTTATCAGAATTCGACTGAATCTAAACAAACTTTGAAAACAAAGTACAAGTAATTTTAGAGATAATTTACTTAAATTTAGTGCATAAGTTGCAATTGATCCAAGAATGAAGTCTTTTGAAAACGGCGCACACAGACGTTCTAATAACGCCGTTATTGGTATATATACCTTTCGCACAGAGACCACTCCCGAAAACCACAAATTGAAAAATTAACAAAACTTAGGCCTAATTTTGATTTTCACTTAACAAAACAACATATGGAACATATCGAAACTAAAAAGAACTCAATAACGATGTAATTTTATGGAAAAGCAATTTAGACATATTATGCATCCGGAAAAACTGAACAAAGGTTTCTTCGTCAACGTATCATACAATTGTTAATAAATTCGGTTGTAAACTTTTTTGTCGTTATTAAGTCCTGAGGAAATAATTTTTAGTTTTACTACAATTATCGTGTCGGCCGCTATAGAAAAAATTATTAGCTGATTATTTTTAATACATTTGTTTTGAAATTCGAATCCTGAATTGCAACATGGGAAGTTGGAAGCCTACTAAAGCTGTCAAAAAATTATTAGGTTTATATGTTAGTGATGAATTCGTAGAATTTTTTATCTTTTATTTAAATTAAGCATTTTTTACAAAACGTGTTTTAGGTGCAATAATTAATTTATTTTCTATTTATAATACCTTGAATTTTGACAACTTATTAGTTATATTATTATATGAATCAGGTAATTTTCGCTATCAGGCAATTTCCACACTTAGTTTAATCCATTAAAAAGATTTTAAGAAAACAAAAAAAAAAAAAAAACTCAACAACACCTAGAGCATATTCATTTATTCATATTAGCATACAATAATATTCATTGAAGATAATTGATATAACATGCCACATTACGTGGCATGAGACACACGGTTAAACAATAGATTGCGATGAAAATAATTTAACAAAAGATTTAAACAAAAGTAAATATCCAAGTTACGTATCCAAACATGTTAAAGTAAATTATTTTTTTCTTACCACTTCTGTTTTAATACAATGTATTAGATCGTTAAATTAAAATTAAGGCAGTGAAGGAATGTATCCATTTATGAATATATAAAAACAGAAGTCTTCAATGTCATTATAAACAGTAACACTTTATGGTAAAATCAAATTGTGGTAACACATTTCTATGTCTATGTCAGACCTCTTGCTACAATATTGAAAATAAATAATACAACAAAATACTAAAACCATGAAAAATTCGAAAAGAGTATGTTTAATCCCCCGTTTGCCAAAAATTCAATTAGGAAGACACTACAAGTTCATGTAAAAACAGTGTTGCCAACAATTTTTTTCAATAAAAAATTTGTGTTTTTAAACACGTCACAAACGTTTTTTCCTACAATTTATTAATTCTAGTTTTAACAAAAACATATAAGAGTGGTTAACATATTCGGCTTTAATTGAAATTTTTGATATTTTTAAATTAGGCCTAAGTTCATCTAATTTTATTTTCATTAATTTTTTTTAAATAACGAAGGTATTTAAATCGTGAAATTTTTTGATAACTTTTTTTCTTGACTAAAAGTTAGGTCGAATTTACATGTTTCGAGAATAAAAGCATTCTCATCATCAGAATTCTTTGCAGTTCTACCGTTTGCGCAAATGCGGTCGCTGCCAGTCTATAGTCAAAAATCAATCTTTTAACAAAAGTCCATTGGTGGATAGAAAATTGCTGTAATTGATTACACAAGGGAACAAGTTTTTGTTGATTAAGAACTGAATGTTGTTTTTAAGGTTACTTAGGACGCTGCATTCAAATCTGCACTCAGTTTTTTTATTTTTTTTCCAGAATTAAGACACTTCCCCCACATATATTGCAATAACTTGAAAACAGAGCACTTAAAAAAAACAAAATTCCCTAACAATATTATCTTTAAGCCGGGCTTACATTGTTTTTAAATTTGTCCAGTAGTTTGAGAGATATCGTTGAAGTTTTTAAAAAAAAAGAACAATATAAAAAAAAATTAAATTTTTATTTAAAAACTCATAAAAACTTAAATTTTGGCAAATTGTTTTGGTATATAAATAGTAAGATTAACATATTTCGAGTGAAATGAGCTTTATTTCATTGCAATCGGTGCACAACTTTTGATTTTATTCTCCATTTACTGAAACAATTAAATTTATAAAAATCGCGATTTCCATACAAAAATAACATTCTTTAATTTGTGTGTGTTTGCTGCTGTTCTATTTATGGACGTTTTTTCCTTCACTTCACTTGATTGTGAATAAAAGTATTACGCGTTCATCGATTTTTATAATCTCTATCTCATTTTATTCACAGGTTGAGTGACTTTACGTGAAAGTAATAAGACTTTCACTTTTGTATGTTTTAGATTTTTCATGATTTTTAAAAATAAAAAATTTAAATTTTTTGGATTTTTTACGTAAACAACTATTACTCATCCGTTTTTTTTTTGATGGTTTGCAAAAATTTGATTGTTTTTCAAAGCTAGCAATTACATCTTTAAAAAAGAAGAATTCTGAAAATTTGTTGAACTTTTAATTTTTGGAAATAGTCAAAAATTCGATTACTACTTGTAACTTGAAGATGCGAACTGATAGAGAAAACGAAGATTAAATTTTAAATCAACGACCTCTAATTAGTAAAACAAATTGCATTAAACTACCAATCAACACACAAAAAGTTTAATTTTGTTCCGCTGTGTTATCAATTTTGAATTTAATTACCTGTTTCTTCGGCTTCGCTGAATCTAATGTACCCTTTACAATTCTATTAAAAAGTCAAATATGTTTTTCTAAGAAGGATGTTTAAAAAAAAAATATGAGTGCTATATTCGGCTATGCCGAATTTTATATAACCTAAACCATGGTCACTATATAAATACCGTTATTTTAATTTAAATAAGTCTATGTTGTTGCGGATGTTGTGTTTTGATAACCCAGATGTTTGTACCTAATTTGGAAATTTAAGCTCTTGCCGTTTTCAGATATACAGAAATCTATAATGTCTTTATATTGGAGGTGCCTGGCACACTTCTCCAATCCTTCCCACATGTTGTAGGATAATGTGTATTGATAACCAAGATTGTTGTTCCTAATTTGGAAATCTTGACTCCTGGCCGCTTTTCAGATATATAGAAAAAAGAACAACAACAAGGGATTTATTGATAAAATTAGAGGCAGTCGTGGTTTTTTGCTCACATCTCGAAAGTTACAATATTTTTGCTTTAAATTTTTTTCGTTCTCACGAACTTTAACCCTCGCGCGGCACGACAATTTTTTACCGATCGAGCTCAAATTTTTGTCAAATTTTATTTTATACCAACTTCACACAATTGCCCCTTGTTTTTTTTTTTTTCAAACAAACGAGCATTATATTTTTTTCATACATTGAAGGCCCACTCTAATGCACATATAAAGGGTAATTCATCGTGGGGTTTGATTTTCAATATAATTTTTTACAGATTACGCTTGACTCATATTGCTTTGCCATTTTTGTTCAGTATCGTATGGCAAGTCATCATGGATAGACTCACACCACAACAGCGTCTCTAAAGTGTTCAGCTGATTACGAAAGTCAGAGGTATGGGTGAAATGTTTTTCGTGCATTTTGAGGAACTTACGGTGCGGTGCGCACAATCAAAATACTGAAACCACTATTACTAACACCATTCGAAAATTTGACTCCCAGCTTACATTAGTGGATGATACTCGACCGGTTCGACCACATTCAGCACGTAGTAAAGTGAATATAACAACTGTAGCTGAGAGTGTACGCGAAGACCTTGACAAATCGATTCGTCGTCTTTCTCCGGATCTCGGACTCGGTGAGCTCTGGTTTCAACAAGACGGAGCTGCGAGCCATACAGCGCGTGAAACAATGACCTTGTTTAGAAATAGTTTTGGTGAATACATAATTTCACGTTTTGGGATGGTAAATTGGCCACCTAGATCGTGCGATATCACACATTTGCACTTTTTTCTCTGGGGATATGTAAATTCTGATGTCTTGAGGAATATTTTTATATAGCGGTTGAAAATTTATGGGGGTAAAAGGAAAATACCAAAAGCCTAAAATTTGTTATTAAAATCTTATATTTACGCTAAAAATGAATTTTGCTAAAAAAAATCATCCCGCTTTTGTACCCTTTACTTAGGCTTGCCAGATTTAAATTTGCAAAATTCTTGACATTCACTAAAAAAAATCATGATTTTTAACAGGATTCTCAACATTTAAAAAATTCCGAAAATAATCTTCTGGCAACAATGTGTAGAAGTCAAAAAACCAGTTTCATGGTTATGTTTTATTACATTCATAGTAGATATACATACTTATATATAAACAAGGGTTCCTATTATGTCGGCTTGTTGTACTCCCGGGACCGTATAAACATTTTTGATTCAATTGAATTCCCAAGAATTTTTGGTTTTTCTTTTAAAGCATTAAAAGTGCATAAACAAACGAATACAAATAAAACTTCTTAATTTTTTCGTTTGGTTGAAAATCTTTGACGTTGCAATCAAAGTTTCTTATATGCGCAATTGATGGTCGTGTTTTCCAAGATTTTTAAATCGTTATGGCAATATAGAGAAGTTATTACTAGAGACATTTGAGTGCAAGTCTACCAGTATTTGTTTAAAATGGGAATATATTGTTTTAAGCTTTTTTATATGAATTTTATCGAGAATGTATGCAAAAGTATAACGAATTGACCACAACTTCTTCTTTATGTCAAATCATTCTTAACACTTATAATGCTGGCCATTGAGGAATAAGTCAAAAATCATGCCATCGATTATAAATGCTGACAAACAAATTAAAAATACCTGTCGAGTTCAAACAATATTTTACATGACGTGTATATTTCTTGAAATTTGTTGAAATTTCGTGGAATAAGTGGCGTAAGCAAACTGGGTACAATATTGTAAAACCAATATATAATATGTACTTATTTTAAAAGTACGATAGTTGTTATTTACCCTGTACAGTAGCTAATTTGACCCGAAATCTTGGCCAATTATTTTTTGCACTAACAGTAAAAATGTTTTTGTTTATGACATTCGATAAAGAAAATATCAAAGCAAATAACTGCATATTAGGTTTTTGCAAAAAATAAATATCAGATTATTTATGAGAAGTCGAAATTGACATTTGCAAGCAACGTTCACAGTGCAGCATAAAAAGTGTAATTTCGATATAAATTAAAACGTTTTTTTTATCAGCTATTAAACAAAAAGAAGCAAATTGTGTATACCATGGAAAAGAGATTGGATACACAGAAAAAAGTGTTTTATCAATTAAAAAAATGGTTAAAAAAGTATTTAAATTTAAATAATGTGATAATTGAATCAACTATTTTTTGAAAGAAAATTAAAAATTCAATTTTGATTTAATTAACATTTTAGTTGTTTTGAAATAAATTTTCAATTAAAATTTTATTTAAATAACAAAAAATCTTAATTGACTTTTTTCGTTTAAAATAAAATAACTTTAACATGTAGAAGTGTTGTTGGGAATTATCAATATTTATCTAAATAAATTAACACATTGTTTGAAATGGCAGAGTTTTTTTAATAATTTTTTAATTAAAAATATCATTTATTGAAAATATTTTTTCAAAATTTTAAAAAATCAACAACTTGTTTGCTTGATATTGTGAATTTGGAATAAATTTGGTGATTGGAGAAATGTAATAATTTTTTCTGTGTGGTAAGTTATTAAAAAAAAACCAAAATATTTTGGTGGACGTTATTGCTTTTGTTAGCAAAACGTGTAATTCTAACTTAACCTCAAATAAATGAATTTTCCCATATATGTATATAAATATAAACTTCGCATAAGCTTTTGATAATGTTGGCCGTGGACTGCCGTGTTATTCATTGATTGATAGTGTTAATAAAAGAATTGTGAATTTATTTTTTGTTATTTAACGTTTAATTTTTTTTAGATTTTTTATTTATATTATTGTCTTTCAGACAGCCTAAGCTTAAAATATATATAAAAAAATAGAAAGAAAAACTGATGCTGTTTACAATCCTTTTATCAGGGAAACCAGAAATATGCTCTAAAAACGCGTTAATGCGCATTAAATATGCAGCAAAAACTCGAAAATATGCCCTGAAAATTGTTAAAAAATGTGCCCCAAAAAAATAAAAATTGCTCATTTGAAAACAAAAAATTCAACAATTTAAAAACATTTGCATTTAAAAAAAGGCTGTGGGAAAAATCGCCCAAAGAAAAATGGCCCAAAAAAAGAAATGAAAAATCGCCCAAAAAAATTCCATTTAAAATTAGGCCTAAATTCATATGAAAAGTGACCTAAAATTTTTGGGCTATTTTTCGTTATTGTTGGGTGATTTTTCGTTTTTTAAATTTGGGTGATTTTTCATAATGAAAATGTTGTATGAAAAATTACTTAGCGAAGCCGGTGTTCGTTATACCATAGAGGAGAAAATCCTTGCGCCCGGCCGAAGGCCGGCTGTGCAGAGAAGCTTTAGTTAGCGCAGTGTCCATGGACACTATGACACTTTTTGGAGTGTCATAACACCCATGGACACTATGACACTGGAAATTATAACATGCCACCGGGAAAAAATTCGTTTTTGCTTTTTGGGTCATTTTTCATTTTTTTTTTGGGCCCTTTTATGTTTCTTTTGGGCAAAATTTCATATATAACTTTTTGGGTCATTTTTCATGTTCTGTTGGGCGATTCTTCATTTGGGCGATTTTTCATTTTTTTTTTGGGCCATTTTTCTTTGGGCGATTTTTCCCACAGCCTTAAAAAAAATCAATCCTAAAATTATAATTGGTAAAGCCCAAACGCAAGACGAATTTTCAAGATTTTACCCTATTTGGAAACGATGGGCTGGCATGGGCTCACACAAACAAAGTTATGTTATGAAGTTAAAATCCATATGAGAGTTATTTGTGGCGAATATTATCTAGATATTAACATCCAAATGGGATTTTTTGCTTTTAAGGAATTTCAGAGATGGTCGCTAAATTATTTATCAAGGTTAACATTTAAAAGGAAGTTAAATCTATTTATAGATGGGAGCTTTGGACATGTGTGAGCCGATTCGAAAAGAATTTAATTTGCAGTTTAATATTTTTGCGGCGAATTTAATCTGAATACCAACATAATTAGATGGTTAAGGGACACGAAAAGTCTAATTTGGAAAGCAGATTTTATGGTTAATATGTTAAATTATAGACCGATTCTCACCATTTACATAGATATCATCCTTAGTAAAATTGAAATGCATTTACCAAATTTTATAAAATTATCTACAAAATTGCAACTTGTACTTTGCGCACAAAGTTAACATGGATAGACAACCAGCCATACGGACGGTTATATCACTTTAAAAAGAAATTCTGATTCGTTCGGCTTACTAAAATCTGGGTCCAGATTTCTGTGTACTACATCGCAAAAAACGTATATAATTTCGTTATCCTTTTTTGCTTATATAGATATAAAATTTTAAACTTTAAAAGAACATTTATCATTAATGACTGCTTGGCTTACAGTTTTAGAGTAATAATTAAATGTATATGGCGAAATTGAAGCAACATGTTGCGTATACATATAGATATTTAAAACAGAGAAACCAGACTTTTGAAAAAAAAATTAATTTTATTTTGCGTAAGCATTTAAAATATATCAAAATATGTATGTCCCAAAAAGGCAAAATATGCTCCTTAAACTTAAAAAATGCTGCAAAAATGCTCTTTTAACTAAATTATTCAAAAAATGATTTAACATATCGATGCCAAAATTCATAAAAAGCTCTAAAACGGATAAATATATTATTGTTTCTGCCTTGATTGGTCGCACAAGCCAAAACACGCAGTTGTATATTTATGATTTCCCTGCTTATTATCCTTGAAATTGATTTAAATAACACTGCGAAACAGTCATTTTGCGGCCTGGAACTTTATTACAATTTTTTTTTAATTTGATATTGCTGATTTCAAATCTAATCTCCATTTTTCTCTATCAGCTCGAAATATACCGTTATGTCCAAAATTAAGGCACTTTCACTACTTATATTGGAAACAGTTCACCATATTCAGTTAAAAAAAATACGAAATATAAAGTTTCAAAAAAAGTTAAATTTTGGTCCGACACACACATTAAAGATAGTTTTTTGTCTTTGGTAATCGCGATTTTTATCAATTCAGTTTTCTCAGTAAATTGTGAATAAAATCAAAAGTTGTGCACCGATTGCAATGATATAAAACTCATTTCAACGAAACCTGTTTAGCTAAATGTTTTTAGACAAAAAGTTTGATTTTTCTCGCATTTTTATTTTTATGAATTTTTAAGGAACAAAAAATATATTTTTTCAGTTCAACGATATCTCTGAAACTACTGGGCAAACTTAAAAAAATGTTAGCAGGGCTTAACGATAATATTGTTGCTGAGTTTCGGATTTTTGTTAACTGAATATGGTGAACACTTTTTTTTAAGAATAAAACACAGAAAATTCAAATTTAATGGGGAATGTTTATTATCATTTGAAAGAATATTCTTTGGAATTAATTTTTTGAAGATGATGTCTATCAAATGGTGGCCGTTGCTACTTCGCAGATAATCCATCCGTTAAGTCCAATTTTCGATGACTCGTTCGAGCATTTCGACAGGTAACTGGCGAATGACACGCGTGATGTTTTCCTCCAAGGCCTGAATCGAAGCGGGTTTGTCCGTATAAGCTTTAGACTTTACATATCCTCACAGGAAAACGTATAACGGTGTGATATCACACGGTCTTGGTGGCCAATCGACCGGCCCAAAACGTGAAATTATGTGCTCACTGAAGTGTTCTCTCAATAAGTCCATTGATTGATGCGATGTGTGGGAAGTGGCGCCGTCTTGCTGAAACTAAATGTCGCCGAAATCACGAGCTTCAATTTCACGCATGAAATAGTCGGTTATCATGGCACGATAAGGATCGCCATTGACGGTTACGTTCGCACCGGCATCATTTTTAAAGAAATACGGACCGATGATTCCACCGGCCCGCAAACCACACTAAACCGTTATTTTTTCTGGATGAAGTGGCAGTTCTTGAATCTCTTCCTGTTGCTCTTCGTCCGAAATGCCGCAATTTTGTTTGTTTACATACCCAATGAGCCAGAAATGGGCCTCAGCGCTGAACAAAATTTGCCTCGAAAACGTCGGATATTCTTGGAACTTTTCAAGAGCCCAAGCTGTATTTAGTACGCTTTCAATTTAAGATCTCGACGTAAAATGCACCAAGTCGTTCCATACGTCACTCCGAGTTGCTGCGAACGGCGCCGAATAGACTCTACACGGTCTTCGTGTACACTCTCAGCTACGGCCGCTATATTTTCTTCACAGCGTGCTGGACGTGGTTTATTCGGTCGAATATTATCCAATAATGAATACTGGGTCTCAAAATGGGTGATGGTATAGTGAATAGTACACTCAGTAGGCCGATTATGTTGACCATTAGTTGAGCGAAGTGCAAGAAACATATTCCTCACAGAACGTGAATTTTCGTAATAAAGTTGAACGATTTGTAAACGTTGTTCAGGCGTAAGTCTTTCCATTATGAAATGCCAAACAATACTAAACAAAAAAAACATGACAGCATGACACGACTCAGACGTGATCTGTCAAAAAAAGGCTATTGAAAAAAGTATCTCTACTTGAAGCAGCCATTATGTAGTGAAAGTGCCTTAATTTGTGACATAACGGTATATCTCGAAAAGTCGAGGTGATACAGAAAAATGGAGATTAGATTTGAAATCAGCGACCTCAAATTAGCAAATATTTGTAACAAAGTTCCAGGCCGCACAAAAAAAAAGTTCAATTTTGTTCTCTTGTGTAATGTTTCAAAACAAGATTTGGCTTCGTTAAAGCAAAAGGTACAAACTTTTTTAAACATTTATCCAAAATCAAAATTGGCTTATGCATCATTTTGTCAGCCCCCTTATTTTCATCGTGCCGAATTTCAAAAAAATGTATTCGTTAGTTTTCGAGATTTTCAGTTTATTACTTTTGTTAATGATGGCAACCCTAAAAATTTCAACTATTACAAAAATGAAAAACCCAGCGTGCTGACCATGAAAAACTATTAAATTCCAAATTTCAGCCATATCGGTCCAAAAGTTCGCCTGAAATTAATTTTGGACTAAAATGTAGCTCAAATTACCCAGTTAGCACCGGTCCAAACTTTTTCTTATAAAAATCTTTCTCCATTAATTAATTGGTAGTAAGTAGTGATTTAAAAAAACCTTTAATTTAACTTAAAAAAGCTTTAATTTAACTTTAAAAAATTTGCAAAGAAAATCTGAAAGTTTCCTAAAGTTTTGAAAAATATTTTTCGCGGGAATTTAAGAAAAATAATTTTCTGGTAGGAACCCTAATATCATCTTTTCTTGTTCAAGCATTCAACGCAATTTTGCAGTAAAAACAAAACTGTTTGCAAGTGAAGCATACATGTATAATTGCAACAAGAGTAACGAAAACGAATCCACATCAACCGTGAAAAAAGCAAAAACTATTTGTGTATAGCCAACTAACCCACTGACTAACTACTACTCAATCCATTCATTCGTTGCAATCTTACTCAATTTGCAGAATTAGAAATATAAAGCGTTCGTACTACTCTTGGATAAAAATATATCTCTTACATATATCTTTGGCAGGGATGGAAAATGTAGATTTACTAGATGTTTTTAAAATTTTGTTTACCACTTAAAATTTAAAAATTTATTGGTGTAACAATTGGAATTATTAGTAAATAGTTCTTTAACAAAAGCAACTTCAAGCAATATCGCGAAATAATTAAAAAACCATAAAATCACTAAATTTTTCAGGAATGTGGGGTTTTTTAAGTGTTAGTTTTTTAAATTATATTTCATTTCTATTCTGTTGACAGATGTAAATTACAAAATAATATAAATTAAAATCCACTACGAAAATGACAAATCTATGAACACCACATGCAGAAAAAAATATAAATCTTAAAAGAAAGCAAAAAAAAATCTTAAATTAACAGACTGACCCACGATGTCGATCGACAACTTAAGCGAGCGACAACAAGTCATTCATTACACTAGTAAACAAATTTTGATTTTGAAAAAGTATTTTTTAGGGTAACTAAATTTTTTTATTTATGTTTACATACTGCATACAAAAATGACAATTATATTTTAAAATTAGTTACAATTTCTTAAAAAAAAGTTTTCAAGTTTTTTGAAAAAATAACAGAAATTACACCGTTCTTCTATTCGTTGGTAGAATTGCGACGTGGTTTCTTCGCTGCCCTATTGTAGTGTGCTTCTGGAGCATCTCGATAAATAGTCCAGCAGTAATCCGCTAACATTGAAACGGTCCACTTGCCCTGATACCGGTTTTTCCATGTTTGCGATGTCCTGGTGGAAGCGCTCCCCGTGTTCATCGCTGAAGGATTTTTTTTTTTTTTTTTTTTTTTTTTTTTTTTTTTTTTTTGGCTGTGATGATGTGCTAGGTACCTCGTATTCTGACTTTGACGAAATTGACGGTAAACCGCCCGTGATTTCATCTTCGTCGCCACCGATGTTAGGACGTTTCGGGATCGGATGAAGATTGCTGTGCGAGAGAGGACGAGTAGCCGATGGTATATTTGGATATGTTATGACACTCTTCTTTTTTTTAGAAACGCCTTTGCCTTTTCCAAATATATGATGTTGTGCTAAATTCCCTATTTTTATTCTTGATAAAAATACTGAAATTTGTAGTTGAAAAATAAGCTGATTCCATTCCAACTGATTGTAGTGGGGAATGTAAGAAAAGATAAACTCACTGGTTTATTGTTGGAATTTTGTTTAAGAGTGTTCTAAATTCGCATTCTCTCTGTAGTCTTATTTACTGATATTTTTGATTTTTCTAAAATTTTTTGGGAAAACGTTTCCTCATGATCTGGCCTAAGCAACCAGTGATATGCGCATAGAAATTTTTTAAGTGGTGGTGTTTTAAAAAACAAAATGCCTGTGACAACCACAACGCGAGTGACTGATTTTGACATTTTGGTCGTATCATATTTCTTAGTGGGCCGCTCAACTTGCAATGTCGATCGACTTATCGCGCTGAAAAATCTTAGAAGGCCAAATCAGGTGTTTGTCGTTGAACATGCAAGCGAACAATAGCGGTCGACAGCGTAGGCCTGGCTGTTAAAATGAGATTCTTGATTTTAGATTATAACAATGGTATAATTCTTACTTTCAAACTCATAGTTCTTAAAACAGGTTTGACGTTCTACAGTTATTCCAAAGGTGGTAATTTCTTTAAGTATTAAGAAAAAGAAGACTTCTAATATTGTGCGATGGAAAACCGTGAAATAGTTAATATTAACGAAAGCTCCGTAAGTAATTGAATGAGTGTAGCAATTAATTCATTTATTCCGGCCGAAGAAATCAGTGAACATGTTTCAGAGGAAGAAACAAATGAAAGCAAAGCGTGCTTAGCAATGAAAACTTATCAAAAGGAAATCTGTGGTCTGCCATTAGAAAGCTTGAATGATTGCATTTTTAAACGTAAAAAACCATTTCAGATTCCTGCCAAGAACCAGGACAACGAAAATTTGAGGAAACTATTAAATGAATTCAATATGATATCTGTTTTTGAGTATTCAATGGGTCAGTATTATGTAGGGTATTCATTTGGTTAACCGTTAACCGGTTTTTTTTTTTTTTTTTTTTTTTATTTATTTAAAATTTATTTCACAGAAACAGATAAATCATTACAATTTTAAAGCCTCAGCGCCTTAAAGGCATTGTTGAGGCGAGTTGGCAAAGTTAATATAGTTAATATTTACATATTTAAAACTAAATAACAATTATATATAAAAAAAAAAAAAAAATAAAATAATTATATTATTATTTAATAAATATAAAAGAAAGTATTTACAATGAATTCATAAAATTAACTCAGAAGTTCATCTAATTTCCCAAATAGATATCTTTTTACTGTGTTTCTAAAAATAGAAATTCTAGATATACTTCTTAAACTTTGGGGTAAACTGTTAAATTCACGACTACCCATATGTTCCACTCTTTGCCTGGTTGTTTCCAGTCTACATCTAGCTACCGCTAAGTTGCTATTGTTTCTGGTATTAAATGAGTGTTGGTTACTTGAAAATTGTACCGTATGGTGTCCAATATTATGCATGCATTTATAAACATATAAAAGAAGCTGCAACTTGTAGAGGCCATGTATTGGTAAAACCGATTTAAAATGATCATGGTATACAGAAAAAGATGAGTGCAATACTGGAAGATTAGCTACTATTTTAAGACCTTTATTCTGCAAACGTTGAAGTGATTTCAATTCACTAGACTTTTTATATCCGTATAAAATAGCTAAATAATTTAAATGACTTTGTATTAATGCATTATAAATGAGAAATTTTGTGTTTTTGCTAAATTTATTTTTAAATTTGTATAAAAATCCGATAGATTGAGATATTTTTGATTTTAAGTGTTGAATGTGCTGATTCCAATTCAGGTTACTCTGTAGAGTGACTCCTAGATACGTTATTGAATTCTGCTCTGCTATAACACTCCCATCCACAAATACACTAAAGTCATAATTCAGCTGATTAACAGGTCTAAATCTTACTAATCTCGTTTTGTTTGCATTTAAAACAAGCTTATTTATTCTAGCAAACTCCGATATCAAAGCTGCATCCCGTTCTATATACACTTTCACAGCAGTTTCATGTCTATATGGATAAAACAAGCAGATATCGTCGGCGTACATAAAAAGTTTTCCAGATAGACACAGGTTCTTCAGATCGTTGAGATAAATTGTAAATAAAAGTGGCCCTAGCACGCTGCCCTGTGGCACTCCATGTTCAACGGCGCGAAAAGAACTAGTTTGTTTGTTGATTTGTACGAATTGTTTCCGATTTGTCAAATAGCTTCTTAGCAGAGACAACTGTCTGCCACATATACCATAGTACATCAGCTTTTTCAAAAGTATATTATGATCTATAAGATCAAAAGCTTTCGTAAAATCATAGAAAATGCCAGCGACACCTTTATACCCCTCATCTAAGCTTCTACAAATAAAGTTCACAACATTTACTGCTGCTTCTTCAGTTCCACATCCTTTTCGAAAGCCATACTGAAACTCATTAAGTAAGTTTTGACTTTGCATATAATTACAAATCTGTGTGTGTAAAACTCTCTCAAACACGTTATCAAATATTGATAATATAGCTATAGGTCTATACATATTCACAACGTTGGCATTCCTTTCTTTGGGGATTGGTACTACCTTGTGTACTTTTAATATTTCAGGATAAGTACCTTTAACCAGCATGTTGTTAAAAATATCTACCAAAAATGGCGTTATTTCATTATTACAATTTAATAATACTTTTGGGGTCACATTGTCATGGCCAGGACTTTTTCCAGGTTTTAAATTCAAAATAATATTATTTATTTCCTCCGAAGTTACAAAATCAAACTGAAATCTGTCATTGTGCTGAATCAGAGTTCTTAATAGGTTACACGTATCCGCAGGAAAGTGTTCAATTTTAGATCTTAAATCCTTTACGGATTCTATAAAATATTCGTTTAGAACTTCCGCTTTTTCAGAATCTTCTACAATAGCTTCACCATTTCCATTCTTTAGTTTAATAGATTTATTCATAGTTCTTCCAAGATTATCGTTAAGAAATTTCCAACTTTTTTTAGGATTGTGCTGAATTTGCCTTAAATTATCCGCATAATAATTATTCATTGATACCCTACACGCTACTTTTATCACTCTGCTAATTGATTTAAGTCTCTTTTGTAAATCAAAATCGTTTGGTGTTTTTCTTCTCATAATTAAAAGTTTTTTCTTATACAAAATCAATTTCTCCAAATTTCCACTTAACCACGGCGTAATTTCATTTTTAAGGTTTTTTTTCAGTTTTTTTACCACAGTAGAGTGCTCTATAGCCTTTCCAACACACAAGACTAGAGAAGATGTATCGGTTGATGGATCACCTGTTAGATCTATTCTTGGTAAATGTACTTGAACGTAATTTTTAACACTATCATAGTTACAATGCAAACGAAACTCGTCTTCCTTAAGTTGGGTACGAGACTCAATTTCAATTCTCACCGATACAAGGTTATGATCCGATAACTTACATACAACACTGTCGATATATAAAGCACTACTCATATTACAGTAAACATGATCAATTGATGTTCCACTTTCCGGACGTGTTATTAATTTATGACCATTTATAAAATCATAATTTACTAGTAAGTTCATAAGCTCCTCTGACGAATGCATATCCAAGCTATCAA
The DNA here is from genome assembly GCA_943735925.1 of Pollenia amentaria. Classification (NCBI taxonomy): domain Eukaryota; kingdom Metazoa; phylum Arthropoda; class Insecta; order Diptera; family Polleniidae; genus Pollenia; species Pollenia amentaria. Next base: position 193,741,200 of record OX031006.1, read on the forward strand.
TATTGGTGTCCCCAACAAGCATACAAGGACTACGACCATAACAACGAAGAATATTTTCCATAATTGATAAAAAATTGTTAGAAACACACTTTTGTGATCTATAAAAAGAACCAAAAACCATGGATTTACCATTTAATTTAGTATTTTCCAATGATAAAATTATCATTTCAACAAAATCATTACTAGAACATAACTCAATATTATATTCTATATCCTTTCTAATAAAAATGGAGGTTCCACCATAACCATCAGCTCGACAGCAATGCACTGTACTATAACCATCTATGTTATATAATTGAACTAATTTATTTTCAAACCATGTCTCTTGTACAGCAATAATGTTGGGTAAACGTGGTAACATATTTACTAAAGTTTTAAATCTATTAAATTTGGTAATTGATGAAATGCTTCTGACATTTAAGGATATTATATTAAATAGCGGATTAGAATTATTTACATAATGTTCAAAAGAATTTAAATTCAAAAAATATTTATTATAATTATTCATGAGAAAAAGGAAAAAAGTTTAACTAAATGCTTTAAATGAATACATTACTTTAAATTACGGTGATAAATACACATCATTTGCCTCATCCTCTGCTACTGCATTTTGAGATCTTCGAATTGTAGACTTTCTTGTGGTCGCTTCCAATAGCAAATCATCGACTTCTGCTTCACATCTTATAACCCTAGGCTTAGACAGTTCGCTTCTCTTTACAAAAACTCTTCCATGAGCTGGGTAAACGGCGCGGTAACCAAGTTCCTTCAACGGCTTTGCATATTTTAGTAAATTTAGCGTCTCCTTACTCAGATAGTCATTTACAAAAACTTCCTTTGTGGCTTCTTTTTCCAATAATTTCGGTTTTATCGACATCATTTTGTCTTTTGACTTCTTAGAATTAAATTTTACAACAATCATTTGCTTCTTATTTACAGTTGACTGATTTTTATTTCTAATGAAATATGCATCATCAATGCTATCCGGCTGCAAATCAACACCGACATCACTCGTTAATTTCAAAACTGTATCTACTGCAGATGAACCACTTGTTGCCATGACACCTCTTATCAAACAGTCATTTTTAACTCTAAATTCATTTAAAGTTTTAACAGAATTTTTTAGTGTTTCTACTTCAGCCTTTAACAATTTATTTTCCTTTTGTACTTTTTCAATTTGTTTTTTATTTTCTGCAACACCTTTTAGTATGTCATCATACTGCTTTGACATAAACATCATAGCTTCTTTCAGTTCGGATAGCTGATCAAGTTTTTTCAATTCCACTTTAATATCATTCAGCTCAGATTTTAAATTACCACTACCACTATTATCACAGCGGTGACAAACAAACTCTTCAGTTTCATGTTTGAGTAGATGCTGATATTTACGTTTGTCCAACGAAGTACAAACTACATGGTAATTTTTGTCACACTTGTCGCAAATAATAAAATCTTCTTCTTCCTCTACCACTAATTTGCATTCGTGACAAAATACTTTATTATTTTTAACACTACGGCGGCCTTTACTCATTGTATTTCATTAAATTCGAAATCCTTTTGTATTAATTATATTAAACAAAGTATTTTTTATATAAAAATAATAAGAAAACTATTTAATTTTAATGTTTAAAAAATAATGTTAAAGAGCACCAAAAAAACTGACATTTAATCAACGGGGTTGCCAACTCGTTCGTTATTACTACCCGATTAACTTATCGGTTAATTTAAAATTGGCTATTTTCGATTAACGATTAAACCGGTTAAATTCAGTCCATTAACCGATGTAACAAAATTTTGAATTTTTTGTAGTATTATAACATATTTTTTGAGATTTTAATTATTTGTTATGTATGTATTTGTAAGGTATGTGTTTAGAAAATATTTTTTCATGCAAACAAAGAAGGTGTGCAGTGATCTTAATTTTAAATAAGTGGTTGCTGTCAACAGCTTTTTGTTTCACGTACTTTTTATATTTATGTGTGTACTTATTTGTTTCTTCTCATATCTTCTCATATCAATCTTTTAACAGAATTAACCAAAACAATTTGAAGTATTCAAAATTAAAAAAAAATTAAACAGGACTCTAATGTCATAATGGAAGATTTTAAATGTTTTGATAAATCCAGGAATAGGACTGAGAAATAAGATATTATGTATTATGGGTTGCTTTCAATTTCTCCAATATCTACGATAAATAAAGAACGAAATTTTTTTTAAGTCAAGTTGTATCAAAACTAATGAAAATAATCACTAATTGGTCTAAAAGATTATTTTATAAGATTTCCCTTAACTATTGAAGTAACTAATAAAATGATCACACAGTCTATTTTTTAATCATTACATAATATGTATAAGTAGGGAAAATAGCACGATAATTATACAGAAGGTAGATATGAATATAACGTATCGATTTCTACGAAAAACGGAAAAAATAAAAAATTTTAGTTGATTAAGTGCGATATTTATGGAAAATTTTTTTGTTTGCTCTTTTTAGTTCAAGAATTGTTATGTATATTTGGTATGATTTTCTTTAATAAGCAACTCCAAAAAATAAATAATTTATGCATTTTTATTTACTGAAATTACTTAATTTATAATAAAAAAAACTTTATTAATCGGTTAACCGATCAATAACAAAATTAACCGATTACCCCGAAACCTCGGTTAATTAGTCGAGCGATTAACCGATTAAAGTAAAAGCCCGATTAACTGAATACCCTAGTATTTTGTACAAAATATGTATGGGCTAAGCATTTAATACCTTTGGGATATATGTAAGCTGCACAAGCGACTTATAAAAGCTCAAAGTTTATGCAAAAATATGACATGCAGGAAGCTCTTCGCCTGTTGTGTCTTCGTTACATCGTAAAATAATTCTTCTATTTTCAAAGGAGTATTATTTTATACCAAAACATGGACGCGAAAATCTTAAAGTATACACAGTCAGGCCCGACTAGCTGAAACTCTAGACCACAGGATTTACAGAAAATTTTTAGAGTCTATACTCCATGAGCAATTGTGGACCCGAAAAACAAAATTTTGTTATGAGGTTAAGATTCATATAAGAGTTCTTCGTGCCTACCGAATATTATCTAAATATGTATCTATACCTTTTTCAGATAATTTCGTCTTTCATATTAATACCAACATTTATAAGAGGTATTGGCATTAAATGGCATTTTTTGAGAGTGGTATTTGTATGTTAGCTATGGTAAAATATGGAATCCGATTAAAATTTCAATTAAATGTATTTCAGCCAAATTTAACCTTAATAACAATGATAACTAAAATACATTCAAAATTGCGGCCTGAACTTTGCACACAAGTTTGACATGGATAGCCAGCCTGCCTTCTGAGTCCAGTAATATAAAAGTGAAACTGGACTTAGTTCAGAAACAAATTTTGAGTTGTGACGGTCTTGCACGAAATGAGCGATATTATATCCTACACCATAGTATAAAAGAACAAATTTTTGGGGGTGTACCTTATTCGGTGCCCATGGGCAATCATGGACCCGCCAGAAGAAAATTATGTTAGGAGGTGAAGATTCATCTTCATCGATATGAAATTTGTTTTTGGACCCACTTACACAACATTTTAACATTTTCTTTGTAGCTATCTTAAAAGGCATTTTCGCATAAAAAGCTATTTTCTGGAGTAGTATTTGAATGGGAGCTATATAAGACGATTTTTTTGCAGCCAAATAAGGTTGGACGAAATTTAGTCTAAGTCCAATCATAATAAAAAGATTTACGACTCTGTTCCGGAAAGAAGCTTGTAGCTTGTTCTTAAGGCAATTTCATAAAATCATCTCCAAAATTGCGACATTTGCTTTGCGCACAAGGTTTAATGGACAGCTATCCAGACGGAAGGAAATCGGTTTTTCGACTCAGAAAATATTTGTGAGTCGATCTGTATGCTTTAAAGTAAGCATAGAATCAATATCTTAAAAAGTTACATACATCAGCACAACTGCATAACATCCTCTTCACTTAAATGCTATAGTCGTACAGCAGACGCTGCAATAAAAAAGTTTAATAAAAAAAATTGAGTGGACTAACTCGGTACGAAAAAGGAATGCATATTCTTTCTGGTCGCACAACCAAATAGTTCACCGCTGTAAAGGAAAGCATTAAGAAATATACAAAAAATTGTCAAGTGGCCAGCATTGAGAGCAACTTAGTCAATTTGCAATTGGAGCCTTAAAAGACAAAGAAAAATTGCTGAAATAGAGCTGGGATAACGCCTGTTAAAAGAAAGCAGGGAACAAGATATTACTGATGAAAAAAATTGTGATCAGGGAACAAGATATTACTGATGAAAAAATCTAATTTTAAGACTACATCATTATATGGTTGCGGTAAAAATAACAATGATGAAATTAACTGCAATCAGTTTTCCATCTCTGATCGTTTGAGTCTATAAACAGCGAGTTTTACAATATTTTTTTTTGGTTGTAGTCTTCCATTTGTATAAAATGTAAAAGCAGTTCCTCTCAAAAAACAAGTAAGAAAGTATAGTCGGGAAAGCCCGACCATATGGTACACTACATTACAGTATTAAGAGAAAAATATTCGAGAGTGGACCATATTAGGAACCCATGGGCAATCATGGAGCCGCCAGAACAATATCATGTTATGAGCTTAAGATTCAAATAAGAGTTCTCTGTGTTGCATAATATAAATAAATAGTATTTATATAGGAACTATGGTCAGTTCTGGACCAACGAGCACGTCATTTTGCAATGACATAGTAGCTATTATAAAAGTTATCGTTGCTAAGTTTTATATGGAAGTTATGGTATTTGAAGCAATTTTCAGGAGAGGAATTCGTATGCTAGATATGGTGATATATGAACCGATTTCAGCAAAATTTGTTAAAATAATTTTAATTGTCATAAAATAGGTTAGGAGCAAATTTAATCTTAATACCAACATATTCTTAGAATGCAATCGATGTTATTACAATCTGTACTTAACAAGCCATGAACTGTTTAAAAATCTGTTTTTGGAACGCGAACGGCATCCGCCAACATAAAAATGAATTAGAATACTTTCTTAAAAATAAACAAATTGATGTCATGATGGTTTCTGAAACTCATTTGACCTCAAGAAATACGTTTAACATCAATGGTTATATACTATATGATACCAAGGACCCTCGAGATAGAGCTTGTGGTGGTTCTGCCATTTTGATAAAAAATCGAGTCAAACACTACCTAATGTGTGATCATCGTGAGGATTATCTCCAAGCAACGAACATTTGTGTTGAAGAGCTGAATCGTAGCATTGTAATCTCATCTTTATACTCTCCACCTAGATTTTCAATATCAGAAAGCCAATATTGTGAATATTATAAATCACTAGGACCCTGTTTCCTAGCCGCTGGCGATTATAACGCTAAACATACCTTCTGGGGGTCACGACTAATAACACCAAAGGGTCGTGTTTTGTTTAATACAATCTCTAAAATGAATTTAAATGTTGTCGCGAGCGGCCAACCAACATATTGGCCTGCTGACCCGCAAAAAATTCCAGATGTCATCGATTTTGGCGTGGTTAAAAACATCCCCACAGAAACGATTCACGTTGAAGCTTCCCTAGAATTATCTTCCGACCACACACCTACAATTGTTACTATAATGAACCCCAATAGAATTGTATCTCCGACTGGTTACCTAGCGACGTCAGCCACACAAATAAATTGGTTAAAATATAAAAAATATCTCAGTGCCCATTGCACAGAAAATATTCCGCTCAGTACTCCGGAGTATGTAGATCGCTCTATTGATAATTTTGACAGTTTTCTGAAACTAGCTGTTCAACATTCCAATATTGCCCCCAAAAAAACAAAAACTATTAAAATATATTCCACAGATGTCGAGCGTCTCTTGTCTGAAAAAAGGAGGGCACGAAGAGAGTGGCAATTGCACAGACCTCCTCAACTTAAGAACTTGCTAAAAGAGTGTACAAAAAGATTAAGAAAGTTATTGCAGACTCAGAAAACGGCTTCTCTGGAAAAATATCTTAAGGAACTTGATGCAACTCCACAATCGGACTACTCATTATGGCGTGCAGCTAGAAACCTCAAAAGGCCAGTTGTCTCTAAACCACCATTAAGAAACTTGAATGGAAGTTGGGCAAGAAATGATGTTGAAAAAAGAAATCTGTTTGTAAGTCACTTGAAAAACGTATTTACACCTAATATATCTCACAATATTGCGGTCGATTTACCACCTGTTGCTGCTAGAGCAGCTATTCCCCTAAGATTTGAGATGAGAGAAATCGAAAAGGTTATATGTGACTTAAACACTAAGAAGGCACCTGGCATTGATAAGATCAGCAATAAAATGCTATTAGAGCTACCTCGCGTAGCAAAGAAAATTATTCTTTTTATTTTTAATGCTATTTTACGCCTTGAATACTTTCCTCAAAAATGGAAGGTTTCCTTAGTTACCATGATACCAAAGCCAGGTAAAGATCATACGAAAGTTGAGTCTTATAGGCCTATTAGCTTATTATCAAATATGTCAAAGCTATTTGAGAAATTATTAGTTTCAAAATTAACACCGATTTTAAGTGAAAATAGATGTATTCCAAACCATCAATTCGGATTTAGAAGAAAACACAGCACAATTGAACAAACTCATCGAATAGTAAATGTCATAAGAAAAACATTTGAAGAAAAAAAATATTGCTCAGCACTCTTCATCGATGTTTCGCAAGCTTTTGACAAAGTCTGGCATGAAGGCTTATTACACAAATTGAAGCAAAATTTACCAGCAAACACACACAAACTGTTAGAAAGCTAGAAAGCTACTTAGTCGGTCGTCAATTTATTATTAAAGAAGGAAATTTCTTAAGTTCACCTCAGCCGATTGGCGCTGGAGTCCCACAGGGCAGCATCCTGGGCCCTCTATTATACTTAATTTATACTTCGGACATGCCAACAAACCCAAACTTCAACATTTGCAGACGACACAGCTTTTCTAAGCGTCCACGAAAACCGTTATGAAGCATCTCGTTACCTACAGCATCATATATTTCAACTAGAAATATGGCTAAGACAATGGAGGATAATGGTCAATGAGCAAAAATGCGTACATATAACATTCACCCTGCGCCGGGAATCTTGCCCCCCTATTACAATCAATAATCAAATTATTCCTCGGTATACATCTGGATCGGCGATTAACGTGGAAATGCCATATAGAGGCAAAATTAATTCAAATGAAACTAAAAGCCATCCAAATTCATTGGCTTATTGGAAGAAATTCTGTTCTTAGACTCGATTGCAAGCTTCTACTTTACAACTCTATCTTAAAGCCTATCTGGTGCTACGGTATTCAACTATGGGGCACTGCCTCGGCCTCTAATATCGAAAAAATTCAAAGGCGCCAAAATAAACTTCTTCGTATAATCACAGCCGCCCCCTGGTATGTTAAAAACTCAAACATTCATAAGGATCTCAACGTGCCATTAGTAAAAACTATGATTACAAAATATGCAGTAAAATATTTAAAAAGACTTGAACAACACCCAAATCCTTTAGCTCGAAATATTTTAAATCATGGCGGCCACACTCGCTTAAGGAGAAGAGACACTGCAGCACTTACCCAACGAGATGAGAGATAAACACCTATATAAGTGAACAGAACCCGTGATGAAGAAAATTTTTGTCTGGCACTGGCAGGACATAAATAAAGTATTAGGTTAAGATTTGATAAATTATTGTTAGTTCATATTAAATATATGAAGATTCAATAAATAAATAACGAAAAAAAAAAAAAAAAATACCAACATATTATGATGGTTTATGGGTACAAAGACTCTATTCCGGAAAAAGGGACTATGTGAAGTTATAAACCGATTCTCACCATATTCCATAGTCCTTATGAGAATTAAAGCGCAAATAATACCTTGCGCACAAGGTTTACATGGACAGGTAGCCAGCCAGACAGACATCGTGAGATCGACTCAGAAGTTGATCCTGAGTCGATTGGTGTACTAAAAGCTGGATAAAAAAACAGTATATTTTAGCGTTACACACATCAGCCCAAACGCATAATACCCTCTGTGGGCATTTAGCTCACACAACGATTTAAAAAAAAAATACATTGTCGTACTTTTTACACGCGTCAAAGCCATTGTTGTCAGTTGAAAATGTAATTCGTTTGCAACAATTGCTATTTTCTTTTGACTTTTTCACATTTTATCAGTTGATTTCAGTACATTGCAATTTGAATATAATTTTCAATGCATTTTAACAAAAGAAATATTTGATTAACTAAAGAAAGCGATACAGATTTGTAGTAATTTTTAATATGGCAACAATTAATCTATGGAAATAAGTAAATTATGCAGTTTTGATCACATTTTGTGTTAGGTCTGCCCTTCACCTAAGAAAAGAAGAGATCTTTGGAAAATTTTGCTTCTTTTTTAGCAAACTGTTTTTAAGTGTGACCTACATGGCTAAGCAACATGTTTTGTTAAAGAAATCTTCAATCCAGTACTTTAGCAATTTTGTGAACCTTCTGGGCAATTAAAAAAAATAGTTTCTTACTAATAAGTTAAAATCAGCAAGTGAAACTTTTATAAAAAACATTTTGCTTCTGGTTGAAAAATCAAATAGAACATCTAATAAAGTGAAAGATTTTAACACGTTCGTTACACAGAACATTTATATATGAGTCACTAATGGTTAAGAAATGGGTAGAAGTTACAATCTACTTTTGGGTTAAAATGTGTTAATTAAACCAGAAAATCTATAATTCGGTAAATATATAAACCATCTCTTAACGCATAAAATTGGGTTCTTAAACTATCAATGCAGACCATATTAATTTGACAACATTTATCGAAGTGTTGCTATAAAACTATTTTTAAACTACATTTAATATATGGGGCACTGATTTACAGCTGTTGAATTTAAGTTACATATAAATTATAGCTTAGAGATCAAATAAACCAGTGTTTAAACATTAACTGATTTATTAGCCATAAATGTTTTAGTTTTTAAATAAAATAAAAATTTGTTATAATATACATATTGCCATTTTCATATTTATGTATATGAGCATAGTACAATTACCTCCGCATTTTTGTCTCTGCAGACTCAACATACATATTGGTGCAGTCCTCTTTTTATTTTTCGTGCATATTGGGCGACTCCTCGTGTTGCAAACATCTGAAAAGTGAGCTGTATTAAATAAGCTGTTTTAAAAAAGCTGCTCGATGTCTTGGAGTTTTAGTCAAATATGATTTTATAACCTGTTCTTTGTATAACAGAAACATTGTAGGACTATTAATATATAGTTAACTATAGTTCCAACAGGCATTCCAAAGTGATATGTCGAACATATGGAAATATACTTTCATACAGCCATGTCACAGAGTACAATTCCGTTCGGAATCGAAGAAAACATAGTTGTTTATTGATCAAAAGTATATTTTAATAGTTTTTTGGCCTTAAAGATACAGAATATACCCATTCCGTTCATGAAAACAAAAATGGTCTCATTCCGCAAAGTTTTTTCGTAATTCTCTAAAGCACCAAAATATGGAAAGAATTCCGTTTCCGAACGGAATTGTACTCTGTGACATGGCTGATAAACTAACACCATTTGATCAGATCGATGGATACTAGATAGATCGAACGGTTATTATTTATTTTTATTTTATTTTATTTACAAATTTATTATAATTAAATTACAATAAATCTTAATTGTAAAGCACTAGCGACTAACGGCTATCGGCTCTGACCGGTTATTATTCGACCGGTTTTCACCGGTTATTTTAATTTTGCCCAAGCTGGTTCTTTTAAAATTCTCATTTTTCGAATATAGAATAAACCAGTTATTTTGCTTTAATAAGCCGGCTATTTTAGTAATGTGTAATTTATGTACGTTTTCCTTACTCTAGTTCTAAATGAACCCGTAATCTAAGTATTTTTCTAATTGAATATTAAACAAATTTATACTTTGTTTTGATGAATTTCAAGGATAACTAAAAAATATGTCAAAAAAATATACAGGTGTGTGATGGAAGTCGGTCGATTTCAAATCGAACGTTTTGAAAGGTGCGATGATTTCGAGCGATCTTAAAAACTATTTCTGAAGTAAGTAATTAATTTTTTGTTCACAATACAGTATAATATAAATATAAAATATAATATACATTTTTAAAGAAATTATACAGATAATAAGAGGAAAATGTATTAGCAATAAATTTTAAAAGATAATGAAAACGATTTTATCGATTTTAAACCGTTTCACTTTCAAAATTTAATTCCATCACATACCTAATGTAAATACATTATAAAAGCGTGCGTTCTTGTAAAATTTATATCAACGATAAAGTTACATTTTTGTTTTAGTTGGGTAAGGAAAAGTAAAGATTTTAGCAATTAATATGGTTAATATGGTTTGATCTCTTCACTTTAGCTTATCTAATTTGGCAGATTATTTAAGTTCTTAGAAACGTATAAGAAAATTTCTTATTTCACGTGTGTTAATATTACGACATTTCAAAACCTTTAATAAACTCAAAATGTTTAAAAGTGTGAAAACAATTTGTTTCGAAATGCTAAAAATACGTAAAGAATTTTTACACTCTCTTTTTGGAAATTTGTCTAAACGATAAGGTTTTTCATTTTATCAGAGTTGTATTGCTATAGAAGCACATAAAAAAAAAAAATTCAGGAATGGAAAATTGAAATTTATTTCACAAGCTGTAATTATCATTTTTTTCTAATAAAAAAATATTAAAATGTTAAAAACAAATATAAGATTGAAATCTTGCTTTCTTTTAAATACTACTAGTGTTATAAATGTGAACGTTTGTATGTTTGGATGTTTAGATATTTGTTGGTTTGGATGAAATTTGGTAGACCGATAACATATGGCCCAGATTCAAATAAAGGATCTTTTTAAGAGGGAAATCGGCGGAAAAATTGGTAATTTTTCTCTCTTTATAGCGTAAGTTTTTAGGGTAAAACGGGATACAATTGCTACCTTTAGTGTTTCCGAATAATTTAATATACGTACAGATAATAGCCTACGTTAAAATACACTGCACTTTCTGGGGGCCTAAAATGAGGAAAAGCTGGTACTCTTGGTTCTTCTTTACCTTTGGTACTTTTTTTCTATTTCTATTTTCTTTATTCGAAAACCTTTATGTATGTGTTGGCGAAAAATAATAATATTTTAACATGAAATTAATATAGCAAACTATAGAAAAATAGAATTATGGAAAAATTCATAAAATTCCTGTAAGTTTTTTTAGGATAAAATCTTTTTTTTTTAAAACTTGCTCTAATTGTCACGTGTTGAAGCTAGTTTTAAATAAAACACTCATAGTTATGGTAAAAACTAATTAAATACAGCACACATAAAAGTACATTCGTATCTTTCATTCCCGCCCTTCAAAAAAAAAAAAAAAAAAAAAAAAAACAGTTATTAAATAATTTGCCGCCAGCAACAGAATAATAATTATAGTTAAAATATGTATTTAAGTAATATTACATTTTATGTTGTTAGCTTTTCACTTTTAATTATTTTAAATATCGTTTAAATCGAGTTAAAACATAAAGCGCTTCTGAAACAAAACTAAAACGGTTTTTTTCTACTGAACATTTGTTTATGTATATTTTATAAAGATTTTTTAATTTGAAGCTGGATAAAGTCGATGCAAATATGACAATCTGGCTAAAAATCATTGAATTATGTGAGAGGAAAAATCTTAAGGCTTGTAGAATAGTGTGAAAGGGCCTTCAAGTCGATAAACTCAGGATAAATTAAGTTTTTTATGCTTAATTTAAATACGAGTCGTACAAAAAACAATCCTAAATGGGATTACTTTTAAACCACTAGTGCACTCTGAGAGTAAAATAGCAAAGTGAGCATTTTAATAAGCGTTGTTGAATACGCACCGAAATGGATAAAAAAACGCCAATTATCTACAACAACTAGCCCGTTTTACTTTGTGCACATGATTTGGTACGTCTTGTTGTTCTTATTGCGGTCTGTAAAATTTTTAGCTAAAATTGTGTACTGTTGAATGAATTGATATTGAAACAGGTGTGTTTTATTGTACAAAGATTATATTCTTACACTGAAACAAAATGTTGTGTTGAGTTTGCTTTGTTTCCACCAAAAATTAAAAAAACGCAACGAAATTTAAAAAAAAAACGCTCCACGCACCAAAAAAACTTATTTTCACACACAAAATTTTAAAAAGCACCCAAAATGGTGCGAACCGCAAAAAGTTGGCAACACTGGTTTTAATCTCATACTTCTTATAAGTCTCAGGCCTGGAACAGAATAAAGTAGTTGTAGTAGAAGCTGAAGCTGACAAATGCTCTGTAGCGCAACAAAGTTAAAAATTTCGAACTTTGCGCTTCAACTTCAACTGCAACGACAACAACACTACGTATTCTCTTGACACTACTTTCAAACTGCCGTTTTTAACTTTTCAAAACTTGCAGCGCTATTGGTAACGTTGTACTACAGCGACTATTCTGTTCCCCACTTCAACTCTCAGGATTGTTTTCTGTATACGTGCATACGCGTGTGTTTGTCAAAGAAACTACAACAACACCACACAAATAGGTAAAAACGATTTGCTTGTTTTGTGAAGATACAACAGAACAAGAAGAAAAACAAACATTTACATTTTTGAAATGTAAAATAAAAAGCAAAAGTTCCCATTTAGTTTATAGTTAGTTAAATACATCATGTCGGGCATGATGCTGGTGTTTTATAATTGAAATTCTATAAACAAAGGAGGTAATACAACAAAAGTGAAAGAAATAGGTATTAAAAGGGTAAGTAAATCAATCACAATAAAATTCTCCTTCTCTCTTTGGTTCTCTGGGGTAAGTTTTTTAGGTTACTGAGCTACCTAAATAAGAGCGACAAGCGTTTTTTGTGTGTCAAAACTTTTCATTTGCATAAAGTTTATACGAAAAAACCTTTTAGAACGCGAATTCGACAGCACCCGGCTGGAAAATCCTATTTGACAAATCGCTATGTCGATTTGTCTAATTGAAAATGTGTTTGAAATAGAATTTTCATGTTTAAAAAACGCTTGCCGCCCTTGTTTGGGTAGCTCAGTTAGAATCAATTTAATTTCACTTTCGGATAATTTCAAGTACGAGTTCGGTATTAAATCCACTTTATAATACTTGAATCAAGCGCATTTTGAGATTGATTCAATCTTAGTTTTACTTAAATCAATCTTATTTTCGGACTATTTTAAGTACTAATTGGATAAGTTGAGTAATTTGCACTTAAATTATCCGTACATTAATCAATCTTTCTGTACTTGATTCAAGAAAATCCGTACTCACCTGACTATTGATACCTTTGGATTGATATAAGTACGAATGGATTGGTTTTTCTTTTGAGCAAAGAATTGAGTTATTACAAGTAGAAGATTAGATAAAATGGAGACTTAAAGCAAAAAAATAATGGCATAACAACTTTCCATACTGGCACAGATATGAAGATTTACTTTTACAATGAATGAAACAGTTTAGAAAATAGAATTGACTTGAAACTTAACGAGAAACTTATTTTGAGTAAAAGTTAAAAAAAAAGGATCAAAAAGTAACTCTTTGATATTTGAGTGTATAAATTTCTCTGAAAACTGATGTAATTGTATTTTTCTTAATTGTTATCCACTGTACAATGTTTAACCTGTTCAATGAAAAAATTTAATTTGAACATTAACTTAATTTCTGCAGATGTACCTATATACTTATGTATTTAATTTAATGTTTAATTATAGTTGCCTAAAACTCATTTTCATGCCAGCAAATAAAATTGCTTTTAATATCATAATAATATTACATAATTTATATATAAGCTTTTATTGTCAAACCTTATTTAATATAATTTAATTATTACACAAGCATGCAGAGTAAACAATAGCTAAATAATAAAATAGAAGAAAAATTAAATAAATTTAATTTTACAAAAAAACTAACCACTTAACAACAATGTCACACATTGATAATGACTTAAAGCCAAGTTAAGAGCAAATGGCAATGTCAAGCAGAAACAACAATACGAGTTATTACCAACAAAGCAACAAGTGTGAAAAATGCAGTTATTTGTTAAATATTTTCTAATAGAAAAACTTACAAAAAACCAGTTTTTAAGAGACATTGCTTTGTTGAAGTCTCTCTTAAGTTTGTTGCTTATTCTCTAAAATCTTTTATTGGCTTAACGTAAGCTTTCTTTACGTGACGTTATCATAAGTTATCATTTTGCAAGCTGGAGCTGTGTATTGTTACCAACAATTCGGACTTTCTCTAGCTTTGCGGCTTAAACAGTAAAGAAATGTATTTTACTTAAGACGGTTGTTGTAAGCGGAAGATTTTTCATTTAAAAAACGAATATTACAAAAGTGCGTGTTGATTAAAACTTGTTTGAAATATAAGACAAGAAATAAAATGTCCATGAAATAATGAAAAGATTTTTTTGGCGAAATTTTTTATATTTTTCTTGTGCATCAAATTCTTTTTTTTTTAATTTTATTATCTCCCAACTCTCTCCCTCTCTTTTTGGCTCAATTACCAATTTATTTGTGCTTCTTTTAATTGACTTGAGGAGATTGTTTGCTTGTTTTTAGTGCTGAATAGTAGCAAATCGATTTGTTAAAGAAAATATCTAGTATGAATGTTGTTTTTGTTACTTTTGAAAGTAGTAATGTATTTATTTTGGGCAAAAAAAATACAAAAATAAATATTGTTGTTGCTGTTACAATCTTAAATAAGAAATTTTAACCGTGAAATTACTGTGACTATAAAAATGTTTTATTTTTTTTTATATTTACAGTACTTAAGTTAGTTTCAATGAACTTTAAATCTTTAAGGTATTAAAAAAATAAGAAAAAACGTCTTGTTTTGAAAATAACCACAATTCTAATTATTGTTTTGAAAAATATTAAAATGGTGTTAAATCTTTAAATAAAAATCCAAACTAAACCTAAAATCAAAATAAAAGCAAAAGTTATTTAACGCATAAAAAAGATGAAAATTTCCAAAAAAAAAACAAGTGCTTTAGTTTCTTTTCTGTAAAAATTAAAGTGAAATTTACTCCTTTCACTGTTCAACATCAGGCATCCAGCATCCACAGCAACCGCATCAGCAGTCAAAAAAAGTAAATCATGTCTTGTGGTCCTTACCAGTTTTAGACAAAAAAATTGGATTGTTTTTTTGACCCCGTCATCATCATCACTATCATCTCTCCTAACTTGTTTCGATTTTTAAGCCGTCACTCGACGAAAGTGTTATATGCAAAAATTTCTTTTAGTCAAAAAAGAAACAGTTTTTAAAAGAAAAAAAAGGTTGAGAAAACCCCAAAAGTTAAATAATAAAAACATCATAAAAGACGATTTTGAAACATTTCTTGTGCATATTAATTTTTTTTTTTTTTTGTAAAGAAGTCATTTTATTTACTGACTGCGTTTCTCACGTGGATTAAATTAAAAAATTTTGTTCAACAACTATTAACGAGTTAACGGTAAGTTTGTTTTTTATTTCGTAAAATGAAAGTGAAATTCGTTGAAGTACTTGACAAGAATACATAAAATTTTTTTTTATTATAATCAGCAAAACGCCAAATAAACATTAAAAGAAACTTTATATGTAAATAATTTGTGGGTGTTGTAACCACGGATGCCAGATTTCAAGATTTATCGTTATAGTTTTTAAGACTTTTAGTGACTTAAGGTATGTGTACACCTAGTAAATATTTAGCTTCCTACACGTAACCACTAGTTTTATTAAAAAATTGTTTGCTTTTGCAAGACGTTTGCTAGATCAAACATCATTTAACATTTCATAAATTACATTATACAATTATTTTTATAATTTATACGTATGTTTATTAGGATGCTTCACAAGAAAAAGTTTTTTTGCTATCATCTCGAAAGTTTCTGGTACTCAAGAGCTCTCTCACAAGATCAGCTCCATCACTACGCGACGCTCAACGACCTTCAGTTTTTCCATATAAATAACATGTGGAAAATTATCTTTGATGGGCATTTTATTATAGTAAATTTTATTTTTCACAAAAATCCTCTTACATGATTTGTTCATAAACTTAATGGGCAAAATGTTATCAGACTCTTAAAAGAAACAAAAAAAAAATATTTGTTTTAAAGAGCCCTACTTTACATACAACCGTTATCATAAGCAAACTGATTGCAATCGATTTATATTTAAAAATAGCTCCCACACTAGCACGTCTCCTGAATATATCTCTCACTGCCCTTAATTTCTTAAAAGAAAAAAAATTGCCAAAAATTACTTTTATTAAGAATTTACCAGAAGTCCATTATGGGCGGGCCCCGAAAACAACATTCACAAGAACTTATAAACATCATATAGCCTTTGGTAGTTTCATAAAAGTCGGTACGAGTAACAAGTATATATGTAAGTCTAACCGTCATACAAAGTTTGTGCTAGTAAGCCCATAAATGGCCACAGTCCCATGAAGGGACTATTTAGTATCACATGGTTGGATTTGTCTGCCTATATTTTCTGACTTGGTTCTCTATTATTTATCAGGTAATAAATAATTTTTCTTTTCCAGTAATAATCTTATGCAAAAAGCATTTACCTTGTTGCCCTAAAACATATATTAGATCGGCGTTTAATATCTTTTAATTTCTCTTAACTAGTGTTTGCTTCTTAATGCATCCTAACATTTTAAATCGGAAGGAGATTTTACATGTGTTACGCAAATGATTATGAACGCCTCTCATTCTACAATGTACACATTTTTTGAACTTATTTCATATATTTCTCTATTTTGAAGTCGTTACTAAAGCGTGACTCATCGTGAGGTTTGAATTTCAATTTGGGTTTTTACAGATCAGCCGTGGCTCATATCAAGCTGCTTTGTAATTTTTGTTCAGTAACGTTTGGCAAGTCATCATGGCAAGACTCACACCGCAACTACACATTTCTGGCTCAATGGATACGTTAATAAGCAAAATTTCGTATTTGGGCTGATAAGCAACGCAAAGAGTAGCAGGAGCTACGATTACATCCATTAAAAACAACGGTCTGGTGTTTTTTATGGGCTGGTGGAATCATTCTTCAAAAATGAGGAAAATCGGAATGTTACCGTCAATGGAAATCATGAGCACACTATGCAAACGGACTATGTGCTCCCTTAAATTCAAGCGCATGGTGTCGGTGAGGTCTGGTGTAACAAGACGTTGCTACGAGCCTAACAGCGCGTGAAACAATGACCTTGTTGAGAAATCATTTTGGTGCGCACTTAATATCACGTTTTTCTACGGTAATCTGGCCACTTAGAACGTGCGATATCACACTTTTGGATAATTTTCTCTTGGGATATGTAAAGTCTGAGGTTTTAAGGAATAAGCCAGCTACGATTGACGCTTTGAAGGTCAACATTACTCATATTATTCGCGTCACACCAGTCGTTATGCTCGAACGAATCGCTATTTTTAAATTCACTTTCAAATTTATGTGTTCTATTTTACATTATAAATCAAACCTCACGATGAATTACCCGATATTTATACCTTCCTCGTGTGTTCTAAAAATTGTTTAGGAAAGCGGTATTAACTCTACTTTTTGGTTTTCTTTTTAATGTTTTTTGAGATAAAAATTAATTCGATAGACTTAAATTTATTAATGTAAACTTTGTAATAAAACATACCTATGTCGAATAATTTTACCGTAGCTCTTAACCAAAACAAATAAAGAAAACCATAAAATTTTATCTGGCAACTTTGAGTGTGACATGAAAAGAGTTCATAATTCCATAAAATTTTTGAAATTGTAGCATAACTGTGGAAAGAATGTCTATAGATTGTTTGGTATACGTACGTAATTTTAGAAATAATTTTTTTTAACAAAAGAAAGGTTTAAAAGTTAACTTTTACTTTCATTTTGATTAGCTAATCATTGCAGCAAACTTTTAACTATTAAGCCATAAAAAAATTTTTAAGTGCTTTGCTATGATAAACACGTTCAATTTCTGCATTTTTTATGACACGTTTTTCCATAAAATTTATAAACTGGGAGCTAAAAACACGTCCTTCGATATCGATCAAAATTAAAATGCAAATTAATAATAAACCTTAAATAAACCGGTTTAAAACAGCCAATTTTTTTATTAATGCTGTTTTATTAAATTTTCTATATTTGTCTGGCAGATCTGGTTTTATTTGTTTTTTAATTTAAAAAAATATTAAAAATAATGGTTCTTAGTGCCAATTGATTAAAGAATCTAATTTATGGACTAAAGTAAATGATATCGTCTTATCGTAGTCCAATCAGCCCTCTAAATATTTGTATTCAATTATCAAAATAAAACAGCATTTAAAAAATCTCTACAGCCTAAACACTTTATCAACGTTATAGGGCTGAAAAAGCGGAACGTCTAAATCAGCAAAAATCATACTAATGACTTTAGGGTAAGGTCATGCATGGCCTTACACGAAAATGATCCATTTTATCTTCATAAAATATATAATATTTTCTAATATGTTCTACGCTTGTCTGCAGGAAAGAAACCAGAGTCTCTGGCGAGAATCGAACCCGCAACCCCGGCGCTAATAGACTAGCTCACTACCAACTAGCCTTGTTTTGTTTATATATATATATATATATATATTGATTCCTATGGTTGCAGGCTGGAACAAAGGGCCACAACAACATTCTTCCATTCAGGTCTGTTTAGTGCCAGCGTTTTCATTTCTGACCAAGATTTTCCCATCAAACTTATTTCTTTTTGTACCGACCGTCTCCAGGTGTTATATGGCCTACCATCTCTCCTGTTGCCTTGAGGATTTCATTCAATTGCAGTTTTTGATATATCTCCATTTGGTCTTCTTAGAACATGACAAATGTAGATAAATTTTTGGCGTTCCGGCAATATCTAGCCGGATTGAAGTTTCGCCAGTTCGTCTCCACAGATATTCATTGGAGGTTACGGTTGGCTAGAAAATTTGTAGTATTTTTTCGCAAAGAACGGTTAATATAAACTTGGAGAGACCGTATTTCCTGCGTTGAAGTATTCCAAGATTCGCACCTGTATAGTACAGTGGATTTAACGTTTGAAGAAAAAAGGAGAAATTTTGTATGGATTTGAATTTGTGGTGATATCCATACTTTTTGTTTTAACTTTTTAAGTCGTTTAGATACATCTGCACCTGCGCCTCCGGTGTTGGTCAGGACACTTCCCAGATAACAAAAACATTGAACATTATCAAGTTCGATACCTAAAATGACAAAATTAGAAAACTTCCGAGGCTAGTTCCTGCACCCGCTCTAATTTTACTTTCATATCTGTGAGGCTTTGTGATAATAAACATATATCGTCGGCATTGTCTAAATCCTCTAGCCGCCCTTGCAGGCCCCATGGTATCCCCTTTCTTACAATTGTCGATATCTGCATTACAATGTCCAACACTATGTTGAATATTAAAGGGGACATTACACATCCTTGGAGTACACTTGTCTTTACAGTTATCGGTGGTCCTTACTTTTTTTCGTGGAGCACTCGGTAAGTAGAGTTGTCGTAAAGAGCTTTAATAATATTATATCCATTGGAACACCTTTGCACCTAAGCGCCTGCCATATTGCCTGATGATGCAGCGTATCAAAAGCCTTTGCAAAGTCTGTAAAAACACGCCACTTCGCATCTTATCTCAGGTGAAAGAACAGTAGATAGACGAGCATGAATTATTTTTGCAATCACCTTATTAATCATGTTCAGTAGGGTAATTCCTCGCCAGTTCTTACAGTCGATCACCCTGTTTTTAGGGAGTTTAATGATCACACCTTCCTTGATTTCAGCCGGGAGATATAGAGATTACCAGAATTCCGCAATCAATGGGTTTATTATTTCAGAGCTTAGTGTGGGGTTCTTTTTTATTAGCTGAAGGTTAATGTTGTCCACACCAGGTGTGTTTCCATTTCTCAAAGATTTAATTGCAGCGACAATTTCAGCATGGTCAAGACAATTTACATCTATATCGGGCCTAGAAAGATGCGATTGGCACGGTTCTATAGATAGCATTCTGGTGTTATACTCTGTCCATATAGTTAATTGCCTCAACTGTGGTGGTTTTACCTCCAATGGGGTCCTTCAAGGGGTGAAAGGAGTAATGGTCATTATTTGCGATCTGCCTTGCAATTCTGTATAGATCCCTGGTTCGGTGTATGTAGGCAGCTGCCTGTGCTTCAGAATCCATAGTTTCTATCCAGGTTCGCTTATCTTGTCTTGTACTACGTTTCACCATACTATCTAGCTCAGTGTATTGACTGTTTACATTCGCTTTGGATAATTGTGTTCGCGCAGAGTTTATAGCTCCTTTCATCTTTTTCCTTTGATCTATTTTCAGAAATCCATAATTTTCGCCTTGCTTGTCGGTATCCTATGTGTTGATGGGCGTCATCGGTGTGTTCTTGATTTTGTTATGATTTTTCTCGTCATCACTGGAAAATTCCCTAAAGCAATTTCTTATCGTATTTGTATAGTCCATACGCATTTCTTGTTGTTGTAGTTTATTGATATCGAAACGCCGGGACCTACTCTGTCCGTCATGCATCCTTATTGCTACAAATTTTGGACGTATTTCTCCCATTAGTGGATTGTGATCCGATGCCATATCAGACCCACATTTATTACGTACGTCAAGAAGCGAGCTATGCCATTTTCTGCTTACTCCAGGTGAAACACCGGTAGTTTTATGTATAGTCTTATGCGGAGAAATTGTGCCTCCTATTGTAAGGTTGTGTTAGTGAAAATTTCACAGAATAGTTCCCCATTTTCATCCATATTGCTTAATCCATGTTTACCCATAACCTCCTCTAAATTCGTGTTGTCTTCGTCTGCGTATCACCTGTGGGTGTGACCTTGATCGTCATTTCCAAAAGGCTGCAGATGTCTTCTTTTATTCCATATTCAGTATCCTTGATTGGAACGTAACACTGATATTATCCTGTCGAAGATGGTTGCCAATTGAGAAGCGCTCGTTTTGCCTGTTTAGATAGCAAAAAGCCTACCCCGCTAGATCTTGGCTGTCCGACTGGTTTGCTGTCCATCTATCGTAGTTGTCTCACCATATGCTGGCTGGCTGTCTCCAATAATCCGAGAAAAAGGAGGTTATATTCGTTAAAGACCTTACAGAGCTAAGCCTGTGAGTTATTCTAAGTTGATTTAGCCATGTCTGTCTGTTTAAATCAAGCTCAAATTCGAACGACTTAAATAACTATTTTGATGACAGATTGTTTCTGGTTCTCCTAGCCAGTTTGGGATTCAAATCTGGCATAAACGGTGCAGTACGAAAAGAGTTATAAACCCAAAAGGAGAGCAACCTCCCGATATTTCTGTTGAAAACACCAACATAAATTAGTGTCCATTGCACTGATTGTCATTAAATTTTGGACACATTATTTTAAGGAGACTATAAATCATATTAATAAATTTGGTGAAGATCGTCACATAATTACACATAGGCCCTAGATAAAGCACACTTTCGGGAAACACGGCTAAAGCCGAAAATTATTATGCTTTTGTTTTGACAACATTTCACTAGTTTCATAAAACAAAAAATCGCACCACCAAAGTTAATTAAGGTGGTCCATAACTAAACATATGTGCTGAAATTTGGTTCAATTTAGGTTTATATGGCTAGAAATAACACCATGTAATTCTGTGATAATCGCTTCTTAATTTAGCATAGCTCGAACATAAAGCCCTCTTCTTCAAATTACTTTAACACTAAGCGTATCAGTGTATTTTATTGAAATTAGGCCCAATTAAGTTGTATATGCCTAAAAATAATATCATAACGTTTTGTAATAATTTACCTATTATAAGCGTACTTTAGAATTTAACTCTATACGACTAACCCTAAACAAGTTTTAAGACGGAATTTTAATCATTATCATACATCTCATATAAAGCTTTAGGAAATGTTATAACTCTCGGTGGTCGATATAAAAGATTAGGCAAAACCGATTATAACACTTTTACTTGTCACACTTTTATTGAACGGTTATTATTCGACCGGTTTTAACCGGTTATTTTAGTTCTGCCCAAACCGGTTATTTTAAAATGTCCATTTTTCGAATATCGAATAAGCCGGTTATGTTGGTATAGTAAACCGGTGGTTTTAATAATATGTATTAATATGCGTTTTCATTACTCTTGTTGCAAATGTACACGTAATTTAAGTATGTGTGTAATTGAATATTGGGTAATCTTAAACTTTTTATGCAGGATGTCAAAACAACATGTAACAAGAGTCAAAAAACATTATGAACAATGTAAAAAAATACGTATGTTCTTGTAAAAAGAACAAAAACCGTTTAAAGTACTACAGAAA
Source organism: Pollenia amentaria (assembly GCA_943735925.1). Lineage (NCBI taxonomy): Eukaryota > Metazoa > Arthropoda > Insecta > Diptera > Polleniidae > Pollenia > Pollenia amentaria. The sequence goes on from OX031006.1 coordinate 193,763,579, forward strand.
AGTGTTCAGTTAAAAAGTAAATAGTAAATATAAATGTTGTCTCTGGAGATATTTCGAACGGTATTAAAAAGATAAAGTAAGGTGCCTGAAGTGCCCTAAAATGATAAGTAGCAAAGGTTCTTCCAAGTCAGGACTTATTAATTAATTAGTGCACATGCTTGACATGAATGTGCTTCCAATAAAACTTAACTCCGTTCGAAGTAGTTCTAAAGAGACGATAAATAATATTTTGCTAAGATACGCTGCCAAAAATGAATAATTTGGTGAAATATTAGGCCATTGTGTTGCCGAGAACGGAATGCCCTTAAGGTTCTAAAAACTTTTTAGTAGCTCTAGAATTTCTTCATGCTTAAAACTACAACATTTCGGCGGAATCAACGATATGGGAAAAATTCATCAGCCTTATTTATTAAAACACCAAGAACTTAAAAACTAAATTGAAAAAATCAAACAATGTCATGGTAGGTTTTAAATTATTTTGAACGAATGGACAGATATTTCATACAAAAACCATGTGCATATGTATTACTATTCGTTTATATGATGCTGAAACAAAATAATTTGAAATATATAAGAGGTTTTGTTTGCAACTTTTAAAAAATTCGTGTGAAGTTTACTGATTCATATAAAAATGCTTAACCACCAGCAAATCAAAACTCATTTAAAATAAATTTGGGAGAAAATCTCAAATAATAAATTTATTAAATTTCCTATAATTTTTATTTGCTTTTGCAAAACGTTTGAATAGCTCAACCATCATTTAACCGTTTCAAAATAACATTATACAATTATCTTCTTAGAAATAAATGTTAGCAAACAAATAGAAATTGTTAAGAATAAAGCTGAAGTTTGATCATTTAACTGGTCACGCTTTTTTGGATTTTATCGTCTAATATTTGTTAGGTCAGAACACACCTTAAGTCATATCTATGTTTTTGTTGGTGCCTTACCTTTGTGAATTGTTTTGGTTTTATTCAAATTAACGTCTTATTACAAAAACTTATTAGACTTTTATGTATTCGAATTAAACCGGCTACCCGGTTATTTTAAAAATGATTAACCGAAAACCGAAAAACCAACTATTCGGAATATTCGAAAACCGGTTTTTGAAAAAAGTCGTATAATCGATCTCCCTAGTATGTAATTATGCCCCCTATTAAATTCAATTACCAAATATAACCTCAAAAACTTGCACGTGAAATATCTCCGTTTATATCTTTTTGAAGAATTCATTATTCTTTCCACAGAACATGTCCTGGGATTGTGATAAATTATTTCAGTGTATAGTGCGAATGAATTTAATAATTCATCATTTATAATAAAAATTAGTAGAAAGCAAAAAGGCAGCAAAAAATAACAAAAAATAATCAAGTAAATATGTAAACGTAAAACACAGATATAGTGTCAGATAAAATTGCCTTCTCGATTCCAATTAATGCGTACTTTTAAACTTTGTTTTAAATAAGAATTAATGTTATTAGAAATGGAAGAGGATTTTAAAGTGTTTGTTTTCTTTTTTTGAAATAAGACTTTATTTGTTAAAATAAATTGTTAGAAATTTTATGACGAACTTAAACCTTTTTCATCTAAAGTTAAACAAACAATTCTATGAATTTGTTTTAATAAAAATACTTTTATTTTCCATGTTGTAAATTATTGACATGCAAACACATAAAATATTTAACGAATGAAACAGTAGAAGTATTAAGAGAAATAAACAGCAAACAAAGAAAATAAAATCCATAATTAAAATTACAAGGAAAGTATTAAAATTATTTTTCAGTTCTACTAGAGAAGAAATTAATTATGCAAAGTCATGGATCAGTTATTTAAAAAAAAAATTATTTAAGTTTTAAACCCAAATTTTGAAAAGAAGGCTTTAGCCAAAATGTAGCATAATTTATTGAGTAAGTATATCGGATATTACTTAGTTTCTGAAGAGATTTGTAAACAAAATAGGTCTATCGGGAGAGCCTAAAGCCCGTAGTGATTAAAACTTTCGAATATGTTTTGCATAGCTATATTAAAAATTAAGAAGCCTTCCAAAAATTATTAATACAAATTATTAGTCACCTTAGCGATATAGTCCATTTTATCTGTTTATTCTGCCGCTATATGTAAATTTAATATAAAGTATTTATGTTATAGCTCATTTAGCGTTATAAGCTCATTTGCCATATATACCTTTTATCAGCGGCTATCAAAAGCAAAAGTAAAGCAAATTATTGGCGTTATAGTCAAATTAGCAAAATTTATTAAGTTCTTTTAAATTTTCGAAACCACAATCCATTTAAAGAACGAAGAATTAAATCGCTTATTTTTTGACATCAACTCTCCACTCGTAAAAATTAGTGTTTTCCGTTGGTATCAGTTATGAAATATCTTATTATTATTTTAACTATTTTTTAATACAGTATGCATCTCTGTTGCAAAACCCTAAGCCTTCTGTCGGTGTAATTTACATGAATTTTTATTTTCTATATTCACATAACTGGTTTATATTTGAATTTGGCTATATACCTCATAGTGGCATATACATATGTGAATTAGGCTTATACAGGCCTGTCACAGAAATCAATTCCGATCGAAAGGGACTTCGTTTTTGGGGTTGCAAGATTCGAAATCAGTTCCACTTTCGATCGGAATTGAGATCTGTGACAGGCCTGATAGTCACAATAGCGATAGAGTTCACGATTTGTCTGCAACTAAATGAAGTGACTTTAAGCGAATATACACACAGAAAAAAATACCAATGTAAAAATAACATGGAGCAATCATAGTAAATTTCGGCAAAATAATGGAAGTTAATTTAAATAATCATTGTTTTATATTATTTAAAATACAAAATGTTGAAATAACATTGTTTAATATTGAATCTATAAAATCTTGTTTTAGTTGTTTTGTGTAGAAGAAACAACAACATTACAAGAAGAAAAAAATAAATTTTTTCATTTTCATCTCTAAAATCTACATATACAGTTGCGAACAATAAAATAGCAGCGTTCCTACTACGCAATTTTAATAAGGCAACTGCAACTGTGTATGCAGATTTGAAATTATATAAAAATTTCACCTATTGCGGATGGCGCGCATATTGTCTACATCCCGAATTTCCATATAGAACAATTTTAAATTTATTAATTCACAAAATATTCCGCCACTTGCTTGCATTCCAGTCGATGTGCTTTTTTGCAAACTCCAAAAGGGTTTCTCTATGTTTTTTTTAAAGCAATGGTTTTTTTCTGGGACTTCGAGCCAACAAATTTGCATCTAGAAGTTATCTTCTAACCATCATATCGCTAACTTCTAAATTTATGTCGGTTTTTATTTGCCTAGTTGAGTTGAATTGAATACATTTGGCAATCCTAACGATATTTTTATCGTCCTGCGGGAAAGTTTTTTATATTTTTTTTTTTGTTTTTTTTTTTGTTTTTATTTATAGTTTATTATTTTGGAAGAGCATGAGAGAAGCCTTTGAAAATCTAAATAATATTTTCCCTCTTTTCTCAATAGTAAAGTAAATTTTCTTTGCTCAAGAGTGCCATGATTCACGCGACCCACTAAGTCAATAATTATCATGAAAAAATTTTATTTAACTTTCAATATTTAGTGCATATTAATTAATTATATTTTACTAACATTTACTTTGTCAATGTTGATAAAAAAAATTACAAATATAATAGTCGATTACTCTCAGAGTTGCCATACCTATCGCAAAAATAATTTATTACAAATAATAAACAGACTTTCCAAATTATTTTAATATAAAGTCTTTGTTCTTAAAATTTGTAAGAACGTGGTACACTGTTTCAAAATATTTATATATATATGGAACTGCTATTATAATTTTCGCAATTGTATATAAATGAAAAATGTTCGTCTATTTGTCTGCTTGTCTGTTGGCTTATAGACTTCTAAACTAGTGAATCGATTTGCCTGAAATTTTTACAGTAACATCATGTAAGCCCCGAAAAAAATTAAACTTGCTAATTATTTTTTCGATAGGGGCAGGGGAAGTGGTACCCTCAATAGAATGCCAATGTAAAATATCGCATATATTAAGAACTGTTATAGTGAGAATGTTCGAACTTGGTGGTTGCAATCTTATGATAAACTATATCTCTGAAAATAAAAAAAATGGGATAGGCGGGGGTATTGCTCCCCCTGCGGATGCATATATTAAATATCGCATAACTTAAGAACTAATAAGTGAGAGTCTGCAAACCTGGATAAAGCCCCTATTATGGTAAACTTTAAATTTAAAAGTAAAAATGGGCGGGGTAGACGGAAAATATTTAGTGCCGCATATCTGACGACAAAAGTCTTTAAGCTTAGTAGGACTCTCTCTTATGGTAAACTACACCTTTAGAAATAAAAATAAAGGGGGTAGATGCAGGGGGGCAATAAATTTTAACAGACGCATCCTGTGATCCATAAAAATATAGACTACTTATTTTTCCGAAAGAGGCAGGGGAGCAGTACCCCCATAGGACGTAAATATTGAATCAAAATTAGTCAAGTGACTTATTCATCATCGTGCAGCCCAAACAAAGTTAGAGTCATGAAATTTGGACAGTGGGTAAGTCTCCCAACGAATACATCCTCTGAAAAGAGCTTTTTGGAAATTTAAATATTTAGAGTAAAAAGCGGTAGAATCGGTGGCCGTATATCTTCTGGACAACTATAGATAGAAAAGCAAGCTAAACTGTATACAAAAAATAAGCTGATAGGTGTATGGTACTTATTTAGGGTAAAATCATTTAAAACGTGTATATTAGTACACATTATGTCCCCACAAAACTTTAACAGTTCTTTTAATATTATTAAAAATTAAACGGATTTGTGCTAATAACAAAAAAATAAGATTTCCTTTTCGTACTTGTTTGAAGAAAAAAAAAAAAAAATATACATTGGAAATACGTAATCAAATTTAAATTCGGAAGAACAGCTTTAATTGGTAATCATATATCAATTGTTTTAACAGAGTAGCCAAGCGCACCGGATTAGGATAGTAATTTATAAAAAGAAGAAAAATTCTCGTGTTCTTTTTGTTATAACTATTAAGTTAAATACATTACATTTTCGAAGTAGAATGATGACGAAAACCCTGTTGGTGTTTTAATTATGAGTGCATTTGTTAACAAAGGGGAATACAATAAAAGTGAAACATGTTGTAACAGAAAAAAAAAATAATATTATCTTTAACTCTCTGGTTATGTTATAAATGTTGTTTTGAAGCTTCTTTTCACTGTTATTTCACACCCAAATTAAATTGATTATACATGAAATTCACGTTGCTTCCATTTGAAATAATTTTCATTCGACGTGATTCGTAGGTATTTTGCTCTAACTTTATTGGAATGTTAAATTAAACTTTATTTACAAGAAAAAACAATCGTTTGCAACTTATTCTAAAATCATGTTAAATGAGCGTTCAAATTAATCATTATGAATCGCTTATAAATCTTGTAACTAAGAAAGTCTTAAAATGTGAATGTAACATGAAGCAACTATAAAGTAAAATCTCTACAGAAAAATGTTAAATCAACCTTGAATTCGAAGATTTTACAACGTTTTTTTCTGTGTGTATATATTTCTTATTTATGTTTCTTTCAAGTTATGTCTTTTGTTTTATAAAGAAAAAAAGAATTTCAGAATTTCAACCTCAAATGCACAAACCTTTTGGATTTGGCAATATTTATCGATTTGCTGGTAATTCATAAAAAAATATTTAAAAAACGGGAAAAATTTAAAAATTTTACTTGCAAACTACTAGATCAAGGTTAATCAAAAAAAAAATATCAATTTAATTTTCAAAGTCCGATATTTCATAAACTATAAGGGATAAACTATACATGACTTTTTTGTGGAACTCTACTTGGCGATAAACGATATATTTTAAAAATTCAGAATTCTGTATCCTTTTTAATTTTTGTAATACCCGATAAACCGATGGCGGCCCTCCTAATATGTCTTTAGACCCCAAATCCAAAACTCAAACTCGAATGCAACGATCGGCATCTGAAATTTGATTTCAATCGGACTTAACGTTTATAAAAGATATACAAGTTAGACATTGCGTTTGTAATTTCTACAATATTGATTTTAGACCGAATTAGCGAAGTTGCTTCAACGATGACCATCTGTCTGCTGAAGACCTTCAGAAGACCTTCTTACTCCCGGCCTTATTGAAGGCCTGCTTAGAAATTTTTTTTTAATCAATTACCATTCTGATCTAACTGATAAAGAAGGCCTCGGCTCTTTTGTATAAAATATAAGATACACATTCCACACTCGCTTCTACGAGAAGGGAGAAGAGAAGGAGTAGCATTTGTTGTTTTTTTTTTTGCCAAAGCAAAAGTAAAAGAATTATTTTTTTATCCTGTTGCCATTCTTATCTACCTGACAAAGAAGCGAGAGCGGAAGGCCCACCCCGCAATGACAACGCATGTGAAAAAGATATGAGTATGGAATGGAACGAGCAGACCTTGTACATCCAAAAGAAGGAGTACAGAGGCCTCCTAGAAAGCATCCGTAAGGTAAAGATGAATACATATATGCATATTGATAACTCACTACCATTAACTTAAAATCGCAAGATATTTATGATAATAATCCTAGTAATCATGATGATGACTCTGCTCTTAGTTATGAAATAAGAAATTAATCCATTTAAATGTGTTAATTTCATATTCCTATGCATATTCAATTTGTTTTTTCATTTGATTTGCCAAATAATTTTAAAATTTTATATCCAAGAGCGAGAGTTTAAAATATAATATTGATTTTACTAATTAGTATTCGTAAGAAACCAACCAAGACAAATAAAAACTCTCACTCTCTGTTGGCTTCAATCGCCATTTAAACGTTTCTGATTGTCTATTTGCGTTTGAAAAGAAAGTGTCATAAATATGTGAAATTTATTGAATAAAATTACACCAACAAAAAGTATAACAAAAATAAAATAAAAATACAACAACAACAGCAACATAAACTTGACAATTTATAACAACAAAACGAATAGATGGACTTTTTATTTAAAAAAAAAATTACAAAAAAAGAAGTAAAAAAAATTGAACCGAAAAAATTTAAAATCATCTACACCAACGACAACATACAGTGGGGTATATTTGAAAAACAGGGGAATATATTTGCAGTTTCTAAATGGGTGGTACGATTTTGATGAAATACTATAGCAGAGATGTTGGTTGTTGCATATAATTACTTTGTTTGCGGCGAATATATTATTATTATTTTGGTTTAGCGAATGCGAATGGGAAAGCGAAAAATCAAATTAAATTTTTGCGAATGCGAATTCTTACAACATGTTCAAAATAAATTCTTATTTATGATTAATTATAATACAACAACCTAGTTACTGTTAAATTATGTTTACTCATAATTTAGTAGCTTTCATTGCTACGATTTGCGTTACATATATGCTTTTACATAAATACTTGCTATTACATATTATATACATATCCCATTATCATAATGACACAAATAATCACTTACAACGTAATGAGTTTGGACAAGTTTATAACATTTTTTGTAATTTTATCTTTTTTACATCCATATTTATTCGGCTTTTTGGTAAGTATTTTGCTTCTTATATGCGCTTTGGTAACTAGCTGTTGTTTAAATGCTTCATAGTTAAGTTGTTACTAGTGCTTTTTACCTTTTTGGAAGGTCGCGTGTAACTACTTATTTTTTGGTATTTTTATAACTACTAACTTTTTGGTTGTATGTAGGAATAAAAATAATGACTAACTTTTAAGTACCATTTAGCTAAATGTGAATGTGTTCATTTTGGGACCTCCCTTGTAAAATTCATTGGTTTTTTCGCCCAACGTGGCGATTAAAAAAATTGTTTTGTGACCTAATTTTCGACATGGCGATTTATAAAATGATTGGCGGTTTTATTGGCTGTTTTCGATGCGCTATGAATTTGTTTTGAGATTCGTTAAATTCAATACGAAGAAAGAATCTTATTTCTATTCTATTTTTAGCGAAATAGTTTCAGCATATTATGGTTAATTTAACCATATTATTATCACCGGAAACCATATACAGGAACGGCAAATCAACATGTTTGATCCAAGGGAAAACGTCAGACTTGTTTTTATATGTATATAGGTTCCATCGCACTGGTTTCTGTTTTTTTCACTTTTTGCTAGAATACAACAAACAGTGGTCATATCTACCCACTGTAAATATCTTAAATCAATTTCTTTAGTAAAAAAAAATAAAAAAATACAGTAAGCCTTTCGTCATATAAAAAAAACGGTTTTTTGTCTCTACTGGAAATTTATAAATTTTGAGCTAAGCACTTCTAGGGGAACAGTTGCGATATGTTTTTTTTTTTGTGTAGAATCATTTACAATCTCTCATTTATTATTGTTTATTTTTTTGACAGATGGCTGTTTAAAATTTGCTAAATCGAACTGAAGAAAAAGATTGGGGCTGTTTTGTCCAGAAGAAGAACATTGTTCTATTAAATTTCAAGTACGGAAACGCTTGTCGATAACATTGGCATCCCGAGGGATAACTATATAAAACTTATTTAGTATTTATTTTTTACTAACCCCCGTTTTATTTAATATTTAATGCTGAAAGTCATACAAATTTCACCTGGCCCTTATACAAGAGTCCTCCAGAATTTAGTGTTTAGGTTCGATAAGATCCATACAAAACAAGTAAAATTAATGAACTTTACATGTGATATTTAATATATAAAAACATTGTTTGGCATTAAAATTCAGATTGATTGACCTTTTTAAAATAACTGAAAATTCATTTGTTTTTACGGAATTTGTCAGTTATTTTTTGATAGTTAATTTTAATAAAATAACTGAAAATTGATTTCTTTTAACGGAATTCGTCGGTTATTTTTTTGGTAGTTGAATTATATAAAATAACGGAAAATTCATTTGTTTTTACGAAATTCGCAGTTGAATTTTTGACAATAAAAATGAACTTTTCGTTAAAAATACAGAATTAGGTGAGTGTAAACCTTTCGAGTTTAAAACGTTAAATCGAATACACCTCTGCAATCGATACGTAAACTTTTGTCCAAATCGAACTATCAACTTAAAAACTTACGATTTATTTCCCTTTGTTTAAATATTGTCCACTGTGCAACATCATCTTCAGATTATACGTAATAAAACGAAAAATAAATATATAAGGCAGGCAGCCTACTCTTTTTCATTCATAATCAGATACAGTTGCGCGTGTGCGCTTTTTATACCCACTCCACAATAGTGGAGATGGTTTATGCATTTGTGCTGATGAGTGTAACAGTAAACAATATTAGTCCTGGACCCACATTTTAGTAAACCGATCGACTAAGAAGACTTTTTAAATCGATCAAACGATGCCCGTCCGGCTGGCTTTCCATTCAAAACTTTTGCAGGTCGCATTTTTCAAGATAATTTAATGAAATTTGGTACACGCCTTCAATTTGTCATAAGGATAAAGACAATTAAAAATTTTCCAAATCGGCCTATAATTTCATATAGCCCCAATAAAAGATTCTTTCTCCCTTTAAAAGAATTTATTATTTTGGTATTTATATTCAATTTGCTCCAAACATACATATTTCAATAGTATCTAAATCATATTACCAAATTTTACTGGAATCAGTCTATATGACCACAGCTCCCAGAGAAATAACCCTCACGAAAAAAGCTTTAAATAGCATAACTTCCTAATAAATATTGGTATTGATATAAAAACAACAGCTTTAACGATGGCTACTCTGTTATGGGAAGTATTGTGCTGGTAGATCCAGTATTAACCTTAGGATTCATATCAGCCCCTTAAAATCAGTTAAATACGAAAAAATCTTAAATATGTATGTAGTATATTTATATACATATATATTAACAAATATTCAACACTTAGAGCTCTTTTGTGAATCTTATGCTCGTAGCATCATTTTGTTCTGGCAATTCCACGGATCCTAAATAGAGCCCGCTCTGGAAAATGAATAAAATATGGTGTAGTGTATCATATGGTTTGGTTTGACGACTATACTTTCTGACTTCTTTATTTATGGTTGCCTTTTTAGTTGCCTGACACTTTTCGCAGCATTAAGAGACACACGTTTAAAACTATGAAAAAACTAAAGCCATGTTAACGTCATCATGAGGTTTGTCGATAATTTGTTATATTTAAAAAGTTCGTTATTTTTGCTTTCATTTCATTATCAAATTAACAAAGGGAATTTTTTTGGGAAGTTTGCCTTACATAATAGAAATAAATTTTAAAACTTTTTTGGTAAAAAATAAACAAAGTAAAGGTTGGAAAACTTAAACAATATTAGTAAAGTTTTATAAATATTTACCCCCATATTTATAAAAAAATATTTTTGAGTAGTAAAAGATTTATTAAACAAATTTTCATAGAAAATTCGTTTCATACGCCTGCTATAAATCTTAAATATTTTATATGAATTTGGGGGTTATTGTTTAAAAGAAATATTGATTGGAATTTTATTTTGACAGTACTCCTACTCATAATCCAACCTCAGCGAAATGTGTTGAGTAAGAGATGACTTAAAAATAGAATAAATGATAATTTTGTGATGAAGGTGTCGATAAAAATAAATTTGGTTTCATAAATTAATTACTTATGCTAGAATTAAATAATATATTTTAAATTTAATTAAATTAAGTTCTCGTTTTTGTATACCGCATATGGATTACATTAAACTTTTTTGATTAATAAATAATTTCTTAGGGAATTTGTTATAAAGCTAATTGTAAAGGTATGTAATAATTTTCAGATCTTGGTGCTGGTTCACACTTTTAAAGTCTAGTATTTTTAGAGAGGAAAAGAAAGGGCAGTCCCTTTCCTTTCTCTCCGAAAATCTCAAGACTTGACGCCTCAAACTTGAAGAGTGTGAACCAGCACCAAGATCTGTCCTAGAAATATATTGTGGCAATTTCCTAGAATTGTTTAGCCGTAGAACACAACAAAACAAAAAGTACCACGCAACCCATAACCAGGATACATGTGCACCCATTAGAGTTACCATTTTTTCCGCCATTATTTGATCAAATTATTCGATTCGAATAGCCAAAATCACGAATAACTCGAGCAATTTATGTCAATTAATCGATTAAAATTAATTTCTTAGAAAATTTTACTTTTTTGATGCAAAAATAATTTTTTTTTTGATTTCTTCCTGATTAAATACATTAAAACTAAATTTCATGTTGTTACCTTCTGAATTTATTTTCCTTACGCATACTTTTGGACATGTTTTAGCTCCTTTTAAGATTTGAGTGTGTGTTTGTGTGAGAAACGATGTAAATCACTATAATATCACTATATAATTCAAAACATATGAAATTTCGAACTTAAAAAAGCAACTTTGTATACCCGCCACCACCGCTGGTACTGGTGGTGAATAAGGGTATACTAAGTTTGTCATTCCGTATAAAACTTTTATATTATACATCTAAGAATATAATAATAAATAATAAAGTATATATGAATAGTGGAATAATGCACGGAATGATATTACATTTCGGGAAGATCGGTCCATAATTTACCCTAGGCCCCATATAAACCCTACTCTAGGAAAGCAGTTTATTACACCTAAAACCATATAAAGCACATTTTAGGAAAACATTTAAATTCGCCTAACACCGTAACAGATATAGATATTGCGGTAAAATTTCTTCCAACTTAGATTCATGTGGCCAGAAAAAATATCATGCAATTTTGTGATTTACGGTCCATAATTTACCTTAGATCCCATATTAAGCAGCCTTCTGAAATTCACTGTTAACGCTAAAACTAATTACACTTCTGTGTTTACATTTATTCAAATTTATTTTTTGTAATACCAGAAATCAGTCTTCAAAATTTTAGGATGATTGGTCTATAATCTGCCATAGGTCCAATACAAATTACCCTCCTGAAAATCATTTTAGTTCGGCGGAAACTGTTCTGAATCATGATATTTTACTCAAGCCAGTTCAAAGTTCTAAAAAGAAACGGATAAAACTATCTGATTGTCGGTAAATAATTTTATATAGGTCCAAACCGCAACCAATTTTAATGCAGATGTTCGTTTTAGTGAAGATTAGTTAGTAATATATATGTAGATATCATATAGAACCCACTCCTGTCGGTGGATGGTATCAAAGATTCGGTACAGCCGAATGTAACACTCTAACTTGTTCATATTAATTTTGAAGTGAATTGAAAATAAAAATTCATTGGCATTTCTAAGTGTTTAAGCCGGGCACTGTCAGATTATGGGTTACTTATTTTTACCCGACCGTAATTTTCTTTATTATTTCGTATTTTCTAAACGACTGGATTTTGACGTTTGCGATATCGTTAGAACCGTCCTAAGCAACAAAGTGCTCGAAATAGAGGCTCTAATTAAGCAAAACGCAACACAACGCCAAAGAATTACACTGAAAGCAAAAACAATGTCATAAACATTTTGTTGTTGCTTTCTACAGAAATTCATGTACCGTTTATAACATTGCTTTCTACAGAAATTCATGTACCGTTTTAAAATTTTCCACGCCACAATCTATACAGCGTTTGAAATTTTAAAACGCAATGTGAATTTCTGTAGAAAGCAATGTTATAAATAAATCTGAAAATTACAACATATTTATGACATTGTTTTTTCTTTCAATGTAACGATGAGTTTAACATGATTAGGGCCATAATGTCCGAATAGCGAAGTAATAGAAATACGTTAAAACAACAAATTAACTAAAGCTATAGAGTAGAGTTTTAACAATAAGGAAATTAGAAGGCGATTACAAAAATATACGTATGTATATAAGCCATGATTTGGAAACCGAATGCACTCGAGTGAAGTTGGAATCAAATAAATTATAAAAGTTTATAAAAAATCCCTTTTATATTGCACAAACTTTTATTTCTTAGCTTTAGCAAAACATCTCTTAAAATCAGGAAAAACAACGGTGATTTTTTAAAAAGTTTTAATGAGATTCTCCACCGCTACTGCATATTGCGATGTGAAGGAAAATTGTATAAAATCTAGTGGACGGTTCGCTTAATGCTCTTGCGTATTGTCTTTCGCCTCTCTTTTTATTACTTTCTTTTCGCAAAACATCATTATTAACTTTATTTGAGTTTTCAAATATAAAATTGGTTGACGTATTATGACATTTCGTTGATAGAGTACAAAATTGCTTTCGCGTCGCAATAGAGAGTAGCTCTCCCTTTCAATACTGCACGTCACAGCTAACCAGAGTCTCCATGTGATACAACGAGTAAAAATAGCCTCTGGGACTTAGGTCCTGTAATAGTTATTAACGAGACGCCATCGAGAATCAGGCGGTTGCTGTTGTTTAAACTCAAAATCGCGAAAAGTGGGTATTAATATCTAAATTTCTACTTTAGATTAAGATAGATAGCTCTAACTTCTAAGCAAGGGTTAAGTGTATGATCATACCGTATAATATACTTTAATTGCCTTATATTTGGGTTTTACTTTTACAGGGGCGTTGATAGATGCATTGAGTTCACCCGGCATTAAAAACATCATAAGATTAGGCTATCGTGTTAGGTGTTAAGTGTACCCAGGTTTGAAGTAAAATAAATCTACAAACATTTCAAAATATTTACAAAAAGCTATACATACAAACAAACAAATTTCACTTCTTGTATAAAAACAAATTAACGATTTAATAATTGAAATAAATTAATTTTGTGAAATATAAGGAGAAAAAATACATTACTCACCTTCACACACGGCGGTCGAGCTCTGTAGCCATAAACAATTTAAAGCTAAAAAGAAACAGAAAAAACGAAAATAAGTTAAAAATCATTTACTGTATTAACGTCAAGTAAATGTAAACTGAAATGCGTAAATTATTTTAAAAAGAAAATAAATACAAAAACAGATTTGACGACCCGAGTTTAGTAATGTAATGTGTTCTATTTATATTATTCAAATGCTTAACTTGTCACGTATTAAATTTCATTCTTTAAATGATTAATTGAATCAAAAGTTTCATAGATTTAACAAAAGTGTATACCTACTTCGGTTGAATGTAAGTTTCCTATGTCAGTAAGTATTCTACGTTGGGCGCAACTTATTTAGTAGCATTTATGGTTCAGTTATTTAAGGTACTTTAATAAAAGAGAACTGTTATGATAAAAATGTCAAGCAAGAATAACTATTTCTGGGGATTTTTGTTGTCGTTTTAACGTTACTAATGTATCGCAAAGACATATATATGTATGTATGATTTCAAATATTGTTTTTTTTTTAAGAGTTGAATTGTAATGGAGATACCAGGTCTGGTAACTCTTTTCTCTTTTGTGCTCAGTGGGGTTTTTAATTTTGTTATGAATAGATCCACACTTAACCGCTTGCAAAGACATTTCGAAAATCGTGATTAAGTTAGGTATTCGGGAATGTTTAGTTCGAAAATATTCTTTTTCGTATTGTGGCAAATTTCTGTCTCAATGGACATTCCCATAGTTAAGCAAAATTGCTGCACGAAATTTTCTATGCACTTTTTTTTTGGACTTATTCTATTCCCGGGAATGTAATTTTTTAATTGATAATGTGTTAAGGTATAAGAGATTCAAATTATTATTGAGAGTGAGTTATCGTTCCTGATAAACGTGGACTTCTATTCTTGCTCGCGTTATTACATTTATAAAAATAGTTATAATAAAAATGGAAACAGTTGATTTATATTTTTCAGTATTGCTTCGAAAAGCAAATAATGAAAAAATTTATTCCAATGTTAAATTTTCGCTCAAAACTCACCGTCCTAATTTTAAAAAATAAACTTTTCACAGCAACTTTTTACTTCTCCATTCATAAATCACTAAAGGCCGCGCAAAACGCGAAATGTGTATAAATAATTCGTCTATCATCTAGTCTTGCCAGACGGCCCATGCTCGTCATGAACTTAAAAAAATATAAATGATATTTTGTCAAGCTAATTGGGCCTTAGTTTCTTCAATGTAAATAAAATTCCATTTTTAATTACTATTTTTGTTCCCGCCGTTTCGTCGATTGCTTGTCGACTTTTCAAGGGTTTGTAACAGGGCTGTGGAGTCGTCCGAAAAAAGTACTAACTCCGACTCCGACTCCAAACGCTGAAATTTTTTAAGTGCGACTCCGACTCCGACTCACGACTCCGACTCCTACTCTAATCGTGATGCGAAATGAATAAGACGTACAATTATTTCTCTTTTGTGTAGAAACATCTTTATTAAACGAATTATGGGAATCCGCGCGTAATGTGCATAAGAAAAACATGAGTGTTATGGTAGGAATTAAAGGCTGGCCGATAAAGATGTTTCTACACAAAAGAGAAATAATTTTACGTCACAATTTTTCTAATACATACTAGTATTTATGCGCTATAGCAACACTTATTCTGTACAATGTTGAAAATATTTCAGCGTTGATGGTTAAAAAGTTCTGATATTAAAATTATTGGCAATTCCTGTCATTAACATTTTTTAGCATGGTAAATTATTTACAAAATCACACATCTTTTTTCAACTAGATCAATAACTGAGTATAAGTTTTGCTAATGTAATTTAGACTTTTTCCCGCAAGTATAAAAAATATAGTTAAATAGTAAAGTACTTGAATCAACTATTTCCCATAAAATAAATTAAAATCTACTTATTCATATTGATCTGCAAAATATTGCATCGCCAATTTCGAAGAATTTTTATATTGGAAAATATTAGAAATTTTTTTAAATTTTTTATGCCGAAAAATTTTGGAGTCGGAGTCACGCGTTTTTATGGGTACTGCGACTCCGACTCCGACTCCGGTACAAAAACCTCAACTCCGACTCTTCAACTCCGACTCCACAGCCCTGGTTTGTAATATGGAATTAAATCACATTAAAAAGTTTTACATGTACCAAGTAGCATACAAATATAAAATAT
The DNA here is from genome assembly GCA_943735925.1 of Pollenia amentaria. Lineage (NCBI taxonomy): Eukaryota > Metazoa > Arthropoda > Insecta > Diptera > Polleniidae > Pollenia > Pollenia amentaria. Next base: position 193,779,509 of record OX031006.1, read on the forward strand.
CATTTTAATATTGAATCATTTTAATATGCATTTTTGTAAAATAGGATCTCGAGGAGAAATAGGGGGCAATTTCTTCCTTTTCGAAGCTATCTAACAGATTTTAATGAAATTTAAAACATACATTGATCCCTATTCATAAAGCTATATTAGCAATGCATTTTTCAAAACAAGGTCCTAAATAGGTAAACTTGCAAAAATTTGTGCTTATATACTGTGATGTAGGGTATCATATGGTCATGCTTGGCCGATTACACTTTCTTACTTGTTTTTTAGTAAAATTTATTTTTTCTTGTGCAGGAAAGTATTTTTAGTTATATATGAAAGAAATCATATTTGTATCACTTAAGGCTAGTTTACACGGTAATACAATGTATTACGACTTTGTAGAAGCAAAATATTATGAAATTCTCTCCGTGTTTAAAACAAAAAAATAAAAAATCTGTTGTGATATTTTTGTAAAATATAAAAGGTAAAATAAAAGCAAATATATTAAACAGCTGAGGTAATAACAAAAAATCAGATTGTTACAGTTTTAAAATATTTGCAAAAACGACGTGTAAAGTTGCTGAGTTTATTTTGGTTGTTTTTGTAATTGTATAAAATTGTTACCACCTTCAATATATAATGTTAAAATACGCCTCTGGTGTGATGAGAATACATGTTTCTAAAATGGTTTAGAAAATGAACATTTACCGACCGCTTGTCAAATTTTGTATCCGTATTCTCTCTTACCCAATGCACTTTGCTTTTCCATGATAAGATTTTTCTCCATCTACATCATTTTTCGACATGTCGTAATACATTGTATTGCCGTGTTAACTAGTAGTACTAGATTCTGAGGAGATTTCGTTCTTATCACGAAGTATGTGGATTTTGTTTGTGAAATCTAGTAAAAAATCTCATTAGTACTGTTTCTCATTGTAGTGTAAATAGACTACTAATGAATTATTGTATATTATACCGAAGCCCATATCCCTACGAATTTGTAGGTATCATCTGTTATGATCGATGACGTTATTATCAAAAAAAAAAAAAAAAAAATTTTATAAACTTTTTTCTCTCTCTGGTAAATTTAAAATAATTGTACACGGTATTATGTTTTTTGACGATATGTAAAGTTACTGAAACCACTGAATTTTACTCTTAGTTGTCAAGTGTTTTTATTTATTTGTACTATAATATTTTTGCGTAATTTTAAAACATAAAAAACATATTGCATATGTTTGAGGTTTAAGGTCAGGGTTGAGAGTTGTCAGATTTGTTCACCTTCATCGCCAAATTATAAGCCGGAAATCGACGAAATTCGCTAAATTTAATTTTCTTAAATTTTTGTTTAGAAAAATTTGCCAACTTTTATTTTTATATAAGGAAAAGTACACAAGGGTATTAAGCGTTTCTAAAAACTTAAATATAAATATAAAGTAATAAATTTAGACTAATTCCAGTAGTATGTTTAGGTTGAAGTTGCATTTTAATTTTAGAGCGTAATTTTCACGGGATTAGTAAACGAAATTCAATAAAATGTATTCCAAATTTTAACTTTGATATAATTTTTAATTTAAATGTGTTTATATTTGAAAATACATATAGAAGTTAACAAACCAAAAGCCTTCAGTAAAAATATTATAATAAACTGAATTACATAAGCCATGACTTTGAAAGAGTATTGAAAATATATTATTATATTGAAGGTTATCGTAACAACTGTCGAAAAATCAAAACGGAACCCTCGTGAAAATATAATATGTGCATTATTATAATAAGCTTAACCTAGCAATTTACGACTTTATTTTGTAAGGCGTTGCCGTTAATTAGTGAGTCGTTTTTTGTAATGGAGTAAAGAACACAAGTGGTGTTTTACTGTACTCTGTTTCAAAAAAAGCTTCACTCGTTAACGACAACGCCTTACACAATATAGCCGAATATTGTATTAACTCTTGTTTGGAAAAGATTATTTGCCTTAATATTTTTATAAGAATTTATGTTGTTAATTATAATTTATTTATTTCCATTATAATTAATTTTTTTATTATTATTTTTGTAAAAAGCTGTTAAGTTGAATGCGATTTTTATGTGTCTCTAATAAATTTGTCCTCTTTAAGACCCATTGATGAAGCTGCATCCATATAATGTATAAATATTATTATCATTTAGTAAAACTTTTTACTTAACTCACTTCTTATTGCAACATCGGTTGAGTTGATGCAACCACTTGATTGGCTTTTTTTTAAATTGAATTAAATAATAAAAAGATTATATTTATTACAGACATTTATCCCAAATTCTGAAGGTACTAAGATTCGTGTGAATGACATTATGCTGGTTAACTGTAGATGGTTCCAGTGTTATTAAGCTTCGTTCCAAATATACAAATGTTTTGTGAATTTATATAATACGTAGTTGTTGAAGTCTTCGGAAACGATTTTAAAATACAATTTTATTTGCGTTTTAATTTTTTTTTCTTTTTTTTTTTGATTGTCAAAAATAATATTAAAACTTTTAGAGAAAAAATCAAGAAATTCAAATTTAAAACTAAATGTAAACTTTCTGCCATGGCCCAATTATAAGGTCTGCGCAAAACTACAACAATGCAACAAACGAAAAAGCAACACGCATTTTGTTTGTGTAAATTATGTTAATGATGTCAAAACCCAATGCATCTGTTTGTGTAAAAAATAGACAAGTTGTCAAAAGCAACTGCTACAAAAACAATTTCACGATAAAAACACAACTCTACATAAACTCAGCAGGCGTTACGAGGAGGCCTACTAATTGGGCCATGTTTGCTGCTTAGAATTTGTTTCTTTATAAGCAGACTTTAGAAACATTTGTGTGTAAGAAAAGATTTTATAAACATCATTATAAACGAAATTTAGAAAACCTTAAAATCCACTATTTATATAAGTGCTGGTTCACACTTTTCAAATTTTAGCCGTGAGGGCTTGAGATTTTAGAAGAGAGAGGAAATGAAATGGTATTCCCTTTTCCCTTCTGTCCTTAAAGCTCTAGACGGCTAAAACTTAAAGAGCGTTACAGTTTGATTACTGTTTGGTAAGTTGAGTTACTCTTAGTTTCTAAATCACTTGACCACACTTTATAAATATTTTCATATAAGGCTCAAAATCACTAATGTTGTAAAATTCAAGGTTGCTTTTATGCCAGAAAAAATGTTAAGCTATATTGATAGCTCTTAGTTTATGCTATTGCAAAATGTGTATATTAATAAACTTTGGCAGGGCAGCGCAAGAAATTCTACACTTTTTCATAATATTGCATTTTAGAGAATATCTTTCAGAAATCCATCATTTCGGGAATGTTTTTCCAAGTTTGATAAAATTAACAAGAACAAAACAAAGAAACTAACTTAAGTATCGTTTAATAACATGGGTTTATTAAATATATTTTATATAAACATAAGTCAAAACAATACATCCAAAATCTTCTACAAGCAAAATACGTCAAAAAATAAAAGAAGTTGCTATTATCGTGCATAAGATTTAAAAAATTTCAAAATATTCAAAACTCTTATAATGGAATTAACGTTAGTTACATGAACAGAATGAAAGTTCTGTAATATAACAAACTTTGTCTTTTCTAAAAAACTCAATTTATGTGTATTTTATTGACAAAACTGGCGCGTTCCCGAAATGTCTTTCTCTGCATGTATATTGATTTAATTTAAAATTTACTTGTTTAATTAATTATATTGTTTGATGTACAAATTAAACAGGTTAGTTGTAATAGTTTATAACTTTTCTTTTTTCAATAAAGTCAAGAATTAATACATTAAATTGCTAGCAACACCAATTCTGCACCTTGGTGATTTTGAGCCATAAACTTTGAAAATTTAAAAAAAATAAATATAAAAAATTTCTTAAAGCAAAGTGAAGGAATTTAGATAGTAATCCCATTAATATTTTATAGATAATTATAAATTGAAGATATATTTATCAATAAAAACTACTATTAGTATTGTCAGTCATATACTTTTTTCCCAGATGAAAGCATATTTCGCAATGCTATTTCATTTATGTAAGCAATAGTAGTAAACAATGGTTCGCAAAATATTCCAAATATAAAATGTTTTCAAACATAATGAACTTGAAATAAAATTACGGTTGGCGCATATCGCCAACCATTTCAAATATCGCCAAAAATCACCAGGTCGCCAAACGCATTTTTCTATCGCCAATTGGGTTAAAGAATTACCACGTTTGGCGAAAAATCGCCTTATCTGGCGTCCCAGAGCTTATGTATATGAATATTTTTACCGATAGGTCCACCGAACCAAAAAAAGATTATAAGTTCTTGAAAAGACTTTATTTAATCATATTCTCATTTTAAAAAAATTTTATATTTATTTATAGCCCATTACGAGATTTATGAATGAAAGTCGAACAAGAGCAACTTTTCTCATTTGCATATTTCTATTGTACGTTTTATTTTGATAAAAGTTCTGAAAGAGAGCCAATATGCATTGACTTTTTTCTCAATAGAATGCATAGAAAACTATGCGATTGCAAATAACTGTAATTTTTTCTTTGAATTATCTCATATTTCGATGTCATGTGCGACATTGAAAAGCAACATTTGCTATCAGTGCGTCATAAGTAAATCATGCTTGCAATATTTGCCGATTTAACGGCATTTTGCCGATTTTTTGCCTTAAAATTAGCAAAGTGTCGATTTTTTGATATATACTTAAACCACGGTAACTTTGCTTGTTAACGTGTAATTGATTAATTTTGGGCAACTTTTGAGCACTTGTCATAACTTATACAACCAAATGGAAAGTCTCTCTAAAACTGTATTAACTAATTTTTAAAAAAAACGATTAAAAATTAAATTTACTTAAAGGTATTTATGAACACAAAGATTTTTTGTACTTTGATGAGGAGTAATTGGGCTTATTGGCTAATGAGTTACTATCAAAATCAAAGCTCAACAAAAGCGAAATTAACAAAATTGTTAATAACTGTATTAATTTTTATATAGAACTTTCAAATCAAATATTCAAACGTTTTGATTTTGAACAAAAATCTTATAAATCTTTAAATATGATTGACCCTAACAAAATTATGTAAAAGGAAAATATTTCTTTTATGGAAATTCTGAAAGAATATAGCTGGGGATTATTTCTAAAAAAGAAAAAGAAATATTAGACCCTGAATATAGAGAGTTAAAATTTTTAAACTTCCAGAAAGATTTAGAAGGAATTGAAGTAAATTTGTAAACTTTTTGGCAAACAAATTCAGACTTAAAACGTGGGGATTCTACGGATACATTTCCAATGCTGTCAAAGTTTGTTTAACAAATTGTGGTCCTTCAACATTCTGCTGCATTTGTGGAAAGAATTTTTAGCCAAGTCAACCTTAATAAAACCAAATTTCGATATACCCTGGAAAATGAATCCTTTCAAGGAATTGTTTTTTCTAAAGATTACTTAAAATTTAATAATTTAAACTGTTTTGATGTTGATATTTAAATGGTTAAACTATTAAACTCAAATATGTATCTATTAAATGTTTGCTAAAATAAAATGTTGAAAAAAATTTTTCAACTATAAAAACAATTTTAACCTAATGTACAAACTTTTTTTTAAATTAACTACAGTTTATTTATAAAAATATTCTTTTTTTTATTAATTTTTATGTTTTTATATGGGTTATTTGTTAGTTATTGCAGAATTATTCTGTTTTGTAATTTTTAAGTTAATATAAATATGTTTTATTGTTCTTAAAAGGGATACTTTTAATTTGCCGATTTTTTGCTGTTTTTCTTCAATTGAAGTGGCGATAATGCCGATTTTTTTTTTTTTTTTTGAAAATATGCCGATTTTTTATCAAAATTATCTGGCACCCCTGAAGTAAATGCAGAAAGCTCATTAAATATCGAGAACAAACAGCAATTTGTTATAAAATTAAAATAAAAGTAACCCTACTAAGAAATTAAAAAGAAATGTGATCTTGGCATTTACATAAAGTTTGTCACGTGCGACATCGTAAGTGCGAAAATTAGAAATTGAAAAATTATTTTTTTTTTTTATATTAATAATTTATTTTTGTAAACATGTATGTGTTGCTGCACTGTAGTCCTAACTGTCAAGCGGTATAAATTCGGCCACCGGGTGAACCTAGTGCAATGAATACTTCTGTTCATTTAAAAACATTTTTACTAAGCTCGTTTATATATAATTCCTAAAAAAAGAGGAACAGAAACAACATAAATAAAATTATGGTAAAAATGTCACGTGCGACAGGTCACATGCGAGAGTGATTAGCACTAACTTAAAAAAAAATTTAAATTATTTTGGGAAAATCAAAACCATTTTTAAGAGACATTAGCGCATAGCATTCTTAAATTTGTCGCAATAAAATATTGCCTCACGTTTCGCAGAAATCGGCGTTTGAAAAACCGTTTTAATTTTACTTTTTTACTTTAAATGTGTACGACGGTCACGTTCGACATGCTGGAAATGCCTTTATAAAAAAAATAAATGAAATTAAAATATAACTACTAAGGTGTGGATATGTTTTGAATTGTCAAGAATTCCTTTTAAAATCTAGATTTTTCTTTCTGGTGGATGTCAAGAATGTGCAAATTTGAATCTGACAAGCCTTATATCATCTATTCATTTAAATCGTTACCTATTTATCAAATACTATTTTAACAAAAAATAATTTAAATATTTAAATTTTCATTTCCAATAAATTTTTTTATATGTATGTATGTTTTAAGTTAACATAGATATGTATCTATGTGTTATTATACATTTTTTAATAGTGGCTAAAATTATGAATTTAATCTAGCTTAAACATTAGAATAAATGCGTCTTAATATGAGTTAGTTTTTTGGCTATAAAAAACAAAGTAACACAAGTAATAAAGTATAGTCGGTCAAGCCCGACAAATTATTACAAGTTTTGAAAAATGCATACCTAATGCAGCTATATGAATATGGATCTATCTATTTATTTTTCAATGTCATTAAAATATGTTAGATAGCTTCGGAGAGTCAGAAATTGCCCCCTATCTCCCCTCGTAGTCCTATAAATTATGTGTCCATATAAATATGAAAGTATCTATGTTTTAAATATCATTAAAATTGGTTGGACAGTGGGCACAAAGGCCCTATTCCGGAAAGCAGCTTGTATGAGGGCTATATGAAATTTATGTGCCGATCCGACTATTTTTAATAGCCTTGGTCCTTGTGCCAATTAGAACCTTTGTACCAAATTTTTTCAAATTATCTTTAAAATTGCGACTTGCACTTAATTAGATCGATTCAGAAAATGATTCTGAGTCGATTGGTATACTTTAAGGTGGATCTAGGACCAAATACATCAGCATAAATGCATAATACCCTCTACACTATTGTGGTGTGGGTATTAATATTAAAAATTTTATTATATTTTCATTAATGAGCATTAAACCCGAAAAACGGTTATTCGTACCAGTTATTAGATAAAAAAAATTCAAACCAGGTTTTTGAAAAGTGGTGTTTTTTAAGTATTCGATAACCGATTTTCGGAAAATTGTCGTAAAGTTTACAACTCTAATCTCTATGCTTGCAACCATAGAAATTAATTTTTTTTTAACCAGATAGTTTATTGGTTGAATAAACTTGTCACAGACAATTGCCATTACATTTTCCTATGAGTTGCTTTTATCGTTGTATGCTTTTCCTATTATTCTTATTGTCTATCTATTCGTGTTTGTGAGAAGTCCAAGACAAAAAAGTGCTCACTTTTATAAAACTTGAAATAATATAAATCCCAATAATTTATCAATGTCATTTACAAGGCACCTAAACTGAATAAAGAACACTTTATTGATGAAACTTTGTTTAAAGAAAGACTACAGAATTAAATTAATCAACACAGAAGAATACGAACGAGTAAACTTGGAAAGGGAGTGCAAAGTAGCATATTGATACGCATACTGGTTTTTATAACTGTAACATATATACACTAGAATATACGGGGACATTAATTTTCGATGACAAATACAAATAAAAGAAAATTTGTTGAAACAATTTTTATTGGCATTAAAAGTTCTTAAAGAATGATATCTGCTATGTTTTTTAGGTACGTACATAATATGTACTTTGATTTGAAAATTAAAACCACGTACCCACCCACTTAAATAGTGGATGTGGTAAACTTAATCTCAAATAATAAATTTTTGTAAGTCACAAAGTCATGGACATCCAAAATTCCATTATATGCGTTGTCAAATCGAGTAAGAAAAATTGCGCTAGCTTTTGTTTAATCTAAGATTCTTCTGTACTGTTTTTTAAATATTTGTTTTTTATAAGGATTTTAAGAATAAACTGTTTCTATTCTTAAATCTTGTACTGTTTTACGAAAGCAATATACATATTTACTATTTAAGAACAAAGGATTTAGCTGAATAATTTTAGCTTCATAACTTCTTTTTTAATAGAAATTGTATATAGGGTATTTTTAAACAGGCAATTTGTATAAGTAATTCGATTTCTTTCAGTGGAAGCAAACTAACTAATACATTATCAAATGTTGTGCGCTTGTTGAAGGGTCCAAATAAAACTTATGACTACAAAACTGCACTTAGCCTTGAATTGGATTCAATAGAAGCACAGTGCAATAAAACAAAGACAACAAGATAGCACATTTAAATTTTAAAACCATTATTTTTCTACGCATGTACGTCACAGTAGTAATAAATATCAACATAAATTAGATATGTTGATATTTATTAACTTATAAATTAATCACACTACAAGTAAATAATATTTGAAGTAATAAATAAAATAAAAAAACTGAACTGGCAAATTGCTTTATTTTGATCTTGCAAAAACAATAAAGCAATGGGGAATATAAGAAAAAATGAACTCACTGTTTATTTCTGTTGTTTTGTTAAAGCTTTGATATTGTTACAAGTAAAACTTGAGTGTTTACAATTCTTATTCGCTTTACAGTATTATTTGTTTAATAATTTTAGCTTTTCTAAAGTCTTTGGAAAAAGGTTTCCCGATGATCTGGCATGAGCACCCAGTGAAATGCGCAAAGGTACTAGCTTATCCTCCAACAATAAATTATATCAAAAATTATTTTCGGGAATGAAATATTTATTATTAATTAATTCATTTATTAATGATGTGCTAATAATCCCAATCTTTATTTGTGATTAAAAACACTGAAATTTATTGTTGTGGGAAAGCTAGTTTCTATGCGCATTTCGCTGGTTGCTTAGGCCAGCTCGTCCGGAAACTTTTTCCAAATACTTTAGAAAAGCTAAAAATATTATACAAGTAAGACCATAAAGTGAATAAGAATTTTAAGCACTCAGGTCTTACTTGTAACAATATCAAAGCTTCAACAAAGCCACAACAATAAACAGTGAATTTTTATTTCTTACATTATATATTACCGAAAATAACTTTGATAAGAAAATAACTTTACAAAACTAAAAAACATAACTGAATTTTTTTTTTTTTTGAACAAAACAAAATGTTTTATGGTTTATTTATTCCCACTATACGTCTCCGGAATACTATCCCATCAAATATTACGGCAGCAAGCAACGCATTAGTTATTAAGTGGAAATTTTTTTAGATTTATTCTCGAACGTAACTTATATTTTTGAATATTTTAAGATATAAACTAAATCTAGACTCTATACACAATTTCATGAACAAATATTATTATTAATTTCGAATCATTATTCTTTTTAGTAATTCTCTTTAGCTAATTGTATACTTCTGCTATTTTTAAAACTTAAGTTTTGTTGAACAAAAATAATAAATATGGTATGTGTTTTTTTATTATTGTTTTTATCACAATATTTGTGTTGATTGTAGCGGCTTGTTTTTACACATTTCCACTTAACTAGTAAAATACACTTTTTGTCTCTTTCTTCGAAAACTGCCCTCGCAACTGATTTGGAAGTTTTTCACACTTTTTTTTACCCTTGTATACTCTGTGGTTTTAAGATGAAATTTGATAAAAAAAAGCGTTCCTGTACTCGAAAATTATGAAAACGGAGCGTATTTGCGAAAACAAAGTTTTTCTTCTTAATGCTCAAAACAGCCCAAATTATTTAACAGGCAGCTGATTGATAAACAACCATCTGTTAAAAATACAATAATAAAAAAAGAATATATTCTACACAAAAATTATAAAAAAAGTCTAATGTATCCTTTTGTGACAAAAACTTTAGTTTTTATCATCAAAAGTTATTTTCGGGAAAACAATTTTAATCGTTTCCGCTCTTTTGCTTTCTTTTACTTCTAAGTGATTTAGTTTATTCTCATGTTACCGAACTTAACCAGAATAGTGCTGAAACAAATCCATTATTATATTTTTAACTAAAAATCTACTTATGCTTAACATAAAATTCATAATAATGTATTTTAGTAAAATTTGAACCTTAAATTTGACGATAAAAAAACTCAAATTTTTGGGTCACGATTGTCATTCTAATTGGATAACATATGGACTGACGAGCAAAGCTTAACTGCCTGTTTGTAGAACGCGAGCTCAAAAGAGACTCGTTTAACAAATTTTTAAATTTGATTTTAATTTTAAATTTAAGTTAATCTATAATTAATCTACAAACAGGCTGTAAGTCTTACCATATTATCACTTGAAATCAAGACACATTCATAAGGAACATAGTTGTATCCGAGAGTGATACTCTGGTTGTTAATTGTTTAACTATGGATTTTGACACTTAGAGTAATTAAAAACATGATCAACTGGGAGGGTGCGTAAATCAATTTAGTATACCCACATTGCAATTGACTTGGAAGTTTTATTATAAAAGTATATATATATACAGGCCTGTCATAGAATTCCATTCCGATCGAAAGTGGTTTTAATTCCGTATTTTGCTTCTTCAGAAAACGAAAGACGAAAAATTTTTTCGGAATGAAACCACTTTTGGTTTTCTAAGTGGAATTGATTGTTTCAGTATTTTATAACCGAAAAAACTACTTAAAACTATTTTTTATGGATAAATAAATGTTTTTTATGATATAGATTGAAGAATTAACACACTTTTGATTTATTTATTTTACTTTATATTGATTTTATTAAAAACATAATAAATTCTTTACCGTTGCGTTGCCACCTTTTTTTCCTCACAAACCACTTTTTTCATTTCTACGCTGAACATTGCCATACTTAACACAAAAATCATATGGTTTTTACGTAAAGTTGCCATATCCAATTGTAAAACCAGAGTTGTTATAAAAAAAACATATTTAGCAAAATCGATCGGAATCTGAGAAGCTAAAACTAAATCGATCGGAATTGAACATACGGAATTAAAACCATTCCGATCGGAATTTGTGACATGCCTGATAAAGTGGAAATTATGTTGCATAAAAACATGTGTTCTGGATTTTCATAACTTTGTTGCTTGATGGAAATTTGAATTTTAAAGAACCATATGAATTTAAGGATTGTTTTTTTTTTTTTTTTTGGGAATTATCCTTAAGCTGTCGTAGGCATCTGTGCGTATACATTCACATCATATGTTTTAAACCGTTTGGTACTTGAGGAAACTTTTTGTTACGTTTTATTTGCTTAAGAAAAGTTCGAATCTAATCGTCCATTTTATACGGAACCAGGCGTTGTTAGATTTTGTTTTTGAAGCATTTGGGAGGCTTTTCGTTAGTTTTAGACAGTAGTTTAAGCTTATTCATGCATATTATAGTTGGGCTTTAAGCTTAAATTAGACGTGGCTTAATCATAGCCATACAAAGCAACTATTTGAACCAACCTATAATTGAATACAGTGTTGATTTGATAATAGGTGACTTACTATTACGCCATTACCATAACCATACAAAGGAATTGAATTTTGGTTTCTATGTTTATGGTAATAACAATTGGCAATTTGGTTATGTCATATCTAATTAGTGTTCACGTTATCGTAAAACTTCCAACGAGAGAGTGAAAAAGACCATAAAAATTTGAGAGATAAAAAATTTGTCGAAAATTTCTCTTAGTAAAATTTCTACTAGCAAGAATTATTATAACACCTTTTTTATGTTTTTGTTTAAAAAAATTGGGCTTAAACCTAAAGCGGCACTACTGACTGATACATCCATTGAACCCTAAGCGAAAACTTAAGATGGACTAATCGTTGGACTAACCGTTTGCAATATCATGAAATATTTCCATTTTTTTCTAAAATCTTCCACTGTGCGACTTAGAAAAATTGAACTCTAAACTTTAAGGATTTAAAAAAGAGTTTTTGATAGAAACCAATTAAACAATAGTTAGTTTTAAACTTTTACTTCACGGTAACAAAACAATCTAGTTCCACATGCAAGTGATGCATTTAAATGACGAATTGCTAAAATATTCATATTTGGTTAACATTCGTATTTGGTTACATTATGTGTTACAAATAAAATGTTTACCATACAAATGAACAATAAAAACTAAATCATTTTATAATATTTGCCAGTAAAATGAAAATTTCACTTAATTTTTATCATGTTTCTAGCAATTCAATAAATCTATTGCTACTTCAGCTGCACTGCTGCCTCAGCTATTGAGTGTATTCGTTTAGTTACATATTTGGATGAATGGATGGTAGATGGTTGAGTAAATGAATGGTTGAATGGATGAATAAACAATTAAAAGAAAAAGCCACAAAAACTAGTATCTATCACTTTCAAAACATTTAAATAGAAGATGACACAGCATGAATATGATATGAAAAGCGTTCGTTGCATTATTTATTTAATTTTAAAACATACGCAAAATTATATTAACGCTTATACATGTTTAGAGTTTTCACAGTTTAAATTCAGTATAGGCGACAAAATATCGTATGGTAACCGTTTACGGTTACTTCCAAAGACTAAAGTTGCCGGGAACTAAGAACTTGGGATATAGCTTTTTCTGAAGCAAGGAAATAATAATAATAAATAAAAATTCTGATATCTAAGTCAGATAAGAGTAAAACTTTTATTATAAATTTTCGGAAATATCGGCGTTTAAATCAGATGAACATAACCAAAATAAGAGTTAAAATCAGAAATAAAATGAAATATAGAAACTAAAAAAAGGGTGAAGCGAATTGGGTTGAATTTCGGTTTATTTCGGAATCTTTTGTGCTATTGCAAAGCATTCATAGAGTACACACCCACACACAAACATACACACATACGGGCATGTTCTAGAAATCGAAATGAAGTGGATTTAAAATCGAGCAAATTTTAAAAGCAACCCTGTAATGAAAGTTCATTTTATCTTCTAAATTTGTTGGGTACCAATTAGTTCATAAGAACAACCAGGAAAAAGTACGGTAATTTTGTACAAAAAAACAATTGACCACAGAATTTCATTCGATTTAAATTTCACTTCATTTCAATTTTTAAAACATGCCCGATAATGATTATTATCACCAAATATATTGCCATAAACAACTGGTTGACTTCCGGTTTATTTCATTGCAGATACAATGCTACCGATAGCCATTCGGCTTTAATTTCAAAACAAGCTGGTTGTGGTTGGACATTATAAAAGAGAGAGGTAGAGTTACAAATTGAAATTGACTTATTATATACGTTCTTGTACGGATTCCCAGCAGCAACTTTTCATCCTGATAGCATTTTATGACTGCTTTGCGAAGGCATGTTATCATTAAGAACAAGGTATAAAGCAATCTGTCTTTTCCTTAAAAGAAAGAAAACTGATTATTACCCAGCCAGAAAAATTGTCCGACGTCTTCAAGATATCTGAGAGAAACGTTGACAAAAAAAGTCGGAATCGTATATGAATTCTGCAAGATTTCTGACTTAAAAATTTATGAAGTGGTTGACATGAATTCTAGCAGACATATCGTGGGAAATTCTGATTTTTTTGCCGGCATTTCTGATAGAAATCTAACAGAAATCTAGTGTAAAAGGCAGGGGAAATTCTAGTGTGTTAGCCTACATTCTTATTGTTTTCTGCCAGATAACTAAAGGAATATTCTTTTTTTTCATTATTTATTTATTAAATCTTCATATAAGAACTTACATAATTAATCAAATCTTATCCTAATATTTAATTTATGTCCTGCCAGTGCTAGACAAAAATTTCGTCTTCACGAGTTCCATTCAAATATGGAGGTGTTTATCGCTCATCTAATTGGGTGGGTGCTGCAGTGTCTCTTCTCTTTAACCGAGTGTGGCCGCCATAATTTAAAATATTTCGAGCTAGTGGACTTGGGTGCAGTTCCAGCCTTTTTAAATATCTTACTGCATATTTCGTATGCCATGGTTTTTACTAATGGCACATTGAGATCCTTGCAGATATGCTAAAGGAAAATGGAATAAAATTCTTATCTAATAACACAGATTTCTATAAGAAGTCTTTTATTTTATTGGAAAATATAAGCTTATAATTGAAAATTTTATATATGTCTAAGAATGAAGTCAGAAATTTGCAAGAAATATCTGATTCAGACAACGTCGGAGTATTTTGCTGGCTGGGTATCTATTGATTCGAATAATATATTTTAAGACAAGGAAGCGATAGTAATAATTCTATTGGAATACTGATACGGAAACTCTTTTGTGAACCGTTGTTTTTAGCGTACATTTGGTATGAAAACAGTCTAAAGTTAAACATCCATACAGCTACTCACACTATAAATTGGACACGTCATAAAAATACTAAGTTTACATACTTTATTAATTACTTTATTTAGGTCTTAGTTGAATAAGGATAATTTAATTTATTAAGTTGATATAAAATCAAGTATATTAAATTAAAATCTTTAAACTAAATCATTCCAAAATAAAATACGGTTTTTGAAAAAGGATTTGCATATTTTGGAAATGATAGCATTGTCATGATTAAATGGCAATTGGTTATAAAGTTTCCACATTTGACATATTTATGACTGTTTAAAGATTTAACTGAATCCCTGTGAGAAAATGTAGGATATCAGAACTGATTTTTTATTAATAGTTTTAAGTTTATTTTTGGAGCGCAGTTTTGTGGGAGACTTAATCAATTATAGATCATTTTCAGTTAAATAATTTTCGGGAAATCAAATATTGGAGCATTGGTCAATTATGGACCTTTGCTAATGAAATTGCTTGCACTATATCTATACCTAAACAAATTTACATGTGCCAAATATGATCACAGTACTAAAATTTTTAAAAGATATAAACGGTTTAAGCCGATTTTTCTATGTGAGAGTTGTAGTCAATTTTTATGGAGATATTGTCAATTACAGGGCGTGATTTTCAAAAGGGATTTGCGAAAAATGTTGCAATACCCAGCAAAAGCTTAACTTACAATGAATGCTACTTTTAATGACTTCCTGAATTCATTACTTTGTAGCTTTATTCGCCACTTTTTCCGTTGTTAGTTATATACAGGGCTGTGGAGTCGGAGTTGAAGAGTCGGAGTTGAGGTTTTTGTACCGGAGTCGGAGTCGGAGTCGCAGTACCCAAAAAACGCGTGACTCCGACTCCAAAATTTTTCGGCATAAAAAATTTAAAAAAATTTCTAATATTTTCCAATATAAAAATTCTTCGAAATTGGCGATGCAATATTTTGCAGATCAATATGAATAAGTACATCTTAATTTATTATTTGAGAAATAGTTGATTCAAGTACTTTACTATTTAAGTATATTTTTTATACGTGCGGGAAAAAGTCTAAATTACATTAGCAAAACTTATACTCAGTTATTGATCTAGTTGAAAAAAGATGTGTGATTTTGTAAATAATTTACCATGCTAAAAAATGTTAATGACAGGAATTGCCAATAATTTTAATATCAGAACTTTTTAACCATCAACGCTGAAATATTTTCAACATTGTACAGAATAAGTGTTGCTATTGCGCATAAATACTAGTATGTATTAGAAAAAATGTGACGTAAAATTATTTCTCTTTTGTGTAGAAACATCTTTATCGGCCAGCCTTTAATTCCTACCATAACACTCATGTTTTTCTTATGCACATTACGCGGGGATTCCCATAATTCGTTTAATAAAGATGTTTCTACACAAAAGAGAAATAATTTTACGTCTCATTCATTTCGCATCACGGTTAGAGTAGAAGTCGGAGTCGCACTTAAAAAATTTCAGCGTTTGGAGTCGGAGTCGGAGTCGGAGTTAGTACTTTTTTCGGACGACTCCACAGCCCTGGTTATATATAAAATAATAACTTTATTATTATATCTTAAATAAGTCATAGTTATACATTACAAAAAAAATCATTGGTATAATGACTAAAATAAGTTATTATTATATGATTTTAAATAATTTTTTAAATCAATTTGCAATATATTATATTAATATTTGTTAGATATCCGGTAATATGATAAAATTTTAAGAATAATTTCTATTTGAAATACATGGAAAATCCAATCAATCAAATGAATGTAAATATTTACATAAATATGTTCCAAAATCACCAACACAATATATTTTTGTTATTATAATACTACTAGTGATATCTATATAATACTAACGATGTTTCTTTGAAGAACATAATCAGGCCTGTTCGGAATGCTTTTGAATCCATGTATTCATTTCGATCGATTTTCGCAATTCCGACAAATATTAATTTTGTTATTTTTAAGTTAAATGTGGCAATATTGTGCAAACCAAAACAAAAACTTTTTTCGATCGAAAAATTAAACGTGATTTCATTTCGAGAAAAGTTATCGATTTTCGTTTTCTGAAGAAGCTTTCTCGGAATTAAACAAACTTTCGATCGAAATTGATTTCTGTGACAGGCCCGTATATTTACATACATATATTAATACACACATTGTTATTATAGTGTTAGAGCTTTAAATGATTTTGGGCAGCAAAAGCTCTCTTTATTAAATATTTTCTTACATATCGAAAAATTTATTATTTTGTACACTTTTTCAATTTAGTTAGTATATTTCAACCATTTTAACCTTTTTGGAAGTACTTATTTCTTGTCTCTTTTGGTAACTACATATTTCTATACAACTTTTAAGTATAAAATAAAGGTATTAATTTTTAGGTTGTAATTGGCCAAATTATAAAGGATTACTTTTGGGACATCGCGAACAAAAATATGTAATTTTTCTAGTAGAAAAATAAGTACTGTATTCCCCAAGTTCTCATTATTTTTTGCTGGGTATATAGAGGCTATGGACTTTTGTATACCATTTAATAAAAATTTTTATATCTAGTTTTCATTTATTGAGATTTTTAAGGATTAAATCGCTTTGCGGGAATAAGTCCTAAATGACTGTTGTGGTCGAGATTGAACTTATCCTATACATTTTTGCTAGATTCGAAAATGTTTAGATTAAAGCTAATAAAGACTTACCCCATATTCATAAAAACTATTTTAAAGTAGGTTTATGAAATGAATTTTCTATGAAAATTTGTTTAATAAACCTTTTATTAATCAGAAATATTTTTTATGAATATTGGGGTTATTATTATTTAAGATCAATTAATTGTACTGGTAACTATTTTTAAGATGATCAATGTAAAACAATTGTGTTTCCAGCAGGTATTCTTGACTGTACGCATTAAATAACAATACCAAAATATTATAATGCTTTAAAAAATCATTTTTATAATCAAATTCAAAATTGGCGTTTAGAAAATATTCAGTTCCCATGAAGTGAATAGAGATACTCACCCCTATCGTGAAAAACAAGTGGAATTTTTGTTCCATGAAATTTTTATGCCCCTCGAAGAGAAAAATGCTATCGTGAAACTTCATTGGACAATTTATTGCGCTATCAGTTCTCAGTGAATGTAAAAAAGAAGAAATATTAAAAAACATTAAAAAAAAATGTTTTCGTTCAAAATTATATACGTATATTTTAAAGAAAAGAAGAAAAAAAAAACAAAATAAAATATATTGTATTGGAATGATAATTTGATTGCCACATTAGCTTATTGCGCTTTTATGTAGTAAGAAAAAATTCTAAAATTCTGCCCCCACGTCTTTGAAAAGCTTCATAACTCTTTAGGCAATCGACCTGTTTTTTGCATTTTGTGGAACAATATACATATAAGTTTGTGCCTCTTTTAACGGAAATTTACCTTAAAATTAATTTTGTAAACTTCAATATTCGAATTATGAGAAGAATTACTCACATAAATGTTTTGTTCCCCAGCAAAAATAAAGTGAGAAATTCAAAGGGAAAAGTGAACAAATTACGAGGGAAAAACTTGTTCACGATAAAGCGAATTTTTTCCCGCTTACATTTGTTTCACGTTATTATTCTCCTATGAATTAATTTTTTTCATGGAAGTTTTTCATGATCGCAAATACGTGAAAAGGGAAAAATTATTGACGATAGTGGTGATTAAGTTAGTAATCTCATATTTTATTTTTCTAAAAAATTCGTATTCTATACAAAATATAAACAGTTGTATATGGACACTTCCAGCGAAAAGTCTACTTTTTGTAACTTAACGATAGCAAGCAAATAAGCTCGTTTTTAGGCTCATGTTGTTCAAATGTTCTCACTTTTTTAACTAAATATAGAACTAGCTGCGCTTTACACCAATATATAAAGATGCAAATTCCACATATAATTTTTTTTTTAGAAACCATTTTATTACGTTACACAAAGTAGGCTTTTCTCTGGAAATGCCCATATTCAAATATTAGCAAATTTGTTAATGGATATTGTAATAAAATTCCTATATTATTATTAGTTAACAGTTCAATAAAATAACCACAATACTAATATTATTTAAAATATTTCTAATTTTTGTATGTTCTACGAATCTCTAGATCAGTGTTAACAATTAAGCTATTTATTATCTAGATTTAGCCCATTATTTATCTTGTTAAGAATGAACAAATTAAATAAGCAATAAGCCATTTTTGGCCGTTTTTATTTAGCAAAACTTTCTTTTGGGTTTAAAAAATTTTAAACAGACGCTGATATAGCGCTCATGTACGCACAGTGGAAGATTTGAAAAAAATTCTGTATTTTGTAAACAGTAAGTCCGATTGGAATCAAATTTTCAGTGGCATTTAAGGACTTTCATTCTGTGCGAAACATTTGTTTGTTGAGTTTTTGTCAATAATATAAATTTTTATTTATGCAATAAAATCTTTATTTACAAATATTTTTTAAATGATTTCAATGAAATTGTACATAGGTCCTTTTATTATGCTTAAAAGATGCTAAGGGCTATTTTAATTCATTGTTAACCCGGTAATTTTCTCTACTTGAAATATAAATATTGCGAATAAGTGGTGCGTATAAACGTACAAGTACTACTCCCGAAAATAGCTTTCAATGCCATGACTTTTAGTGTTGAATTAAAATTTTTCTACACTTACTTTGTCGAGTCAACATTATGTGTTGGTTGGTGCAGAATTGTACATAGATCCTATATAAGCCCCTGTCCCTAAAATCGCACATAAAACTTTTACATGCATCTTAACCTCATATGATAATTTTGTTATGGCGGGTCCTTTATTGTCCATGTGTCCCAAAAATGGTTTACTCTCAAAAATGTGTCTCTTAATACTGTGACGTAGAGTATGAAACAGTCGGGCTTAAACTACCACATTTTCTTAGTGTTTTTTAAATTCGTTTTTTTTTGTACTAAAATTTAATTTGAGTTTTTTATATTTACGTTTTATTCTATCTTCACTTCCTTATTTTTTAAACTTTTATTACAATCAAAAACAATAAAAAAAACATTCTTAATACACAGTTAGGTAATGTCATTGTCCAAACATAAAACTGAAAAAGATACAATAATCCCGTTTTATTAGAGTGTTGATGTATGAATGAATTCATACTCGAACTTGTAGGTATGAATCTTCTACAAAATATACATAAATGTTAAAGTCATGACAGTCATTCTTGGTTGTAATCTTTTGTTATGCTAATGACGATTTAAATATTTTTTTTTACTTATTGCCAGTGTTGGATTTTTGTTAATAAAATAGCTCGTATCCATCAGATCAACGGTTCTTAAATGGGAGTCCGTAACAGTATTCTAATGGGTGCGCGCAATAGAATATGCAAATTTGTTTTGAAGATTTATATTGGGTTGTCTTTTAAAAAGAATGAAACAAATGTTTTAATATATGTGTATGTCTGTCTCTACTCTATACAAATTGTTTTTCCCCAAATATGTACGTCGGGGTCTGTGAGAAGACCACAAGTTTCTTAACAGGTCTGTTAAACAAAATCGGTGGGATTCCCTGCATTAGATATTACAGCACTACGTTTAAATGTTGCGTAGATTTTGTATCTTTCAGTTTTTTTTTTCATTTTTCTGTTTTATTTTTACAACTTTGAACTTGACTCTGTCTCATGTTGACCTTAAATAATAATATTTTTATTTTTAATTTTTCTTTTGTCTTTTGTTCTGTTTGTTTTTTTGCTGCATTGTATTTCATGAATAGATGTGCTTGTTAAATGTCAATCAGTGTTGGTGTGTTTTTATTAAAATATTCTTCAGAATATGGAGTGTTTAATGTTTCTTTTTTAAATTGTGGTTAAAGATTAGAGAACTACGCTAGTGATTGTAATGAATATTTTTAAAAAAATTCAATGGTGTCACCAATTTGTTGGTATTATAGTAATAAAACCAACATATTATTTTTTTTTATTAAAAATTCTCTAAAATTTTAATTTCAAGTCGAATTTTCCAAACCTAAATAGGCAATTCAAGAAGTGTTCTATTGTTTCCTATTGGGTGCATATGCTATGATTTTATGAATGTCACCTTCATAAAATTATTATACATTGTGAATTGCCTAAATAAAAAACATTTTTATAATATTAATACAAATTGGCTCTTAAAAAATTTAGTTTCCGTATTTCCGCACTAGAATTTGAAAAAAGTTTGTTATAAGATTTTACAATCGTTTAGTTTTCATTTTATTTTTAAGGTTTTAAGAAAAATTTCATACTTTGCACTTTAGGGTTTTAACTAAATGGAAAACTATTTTTGATTACAATTTAAGCAGAGGGATTTATTTTGAGAGGCTTGTATAAAAGTTAAGATCTTTTACGGATTATCAGTTTTTAATATGGATTTAACGATACGCCTTTTTGCCGATAGGATACCGTTACTAAAGAACTATCGGCGATACCGATACCGAAAGTAATGAAAATCGAGTAGAGTATTTTTTTTATTAAACAAAATGACAGTATAAGAGGTTATTAAATTTTCAAATTGTTGTTAATAAAATTTATAAAACAACAAAGTGAATATGAATTCATTGCAAAATTAACAAAATATAAATTTTTATTTTATAAAAAAAAAAAAAAAAAAAAACAGTGTAAAAAAAATATTAATATTTACTGCAAGGTCCACAATGTCGACAAGAACATTTCTTTCGCATATTTATATTGAAAAGAAAAAGAAAAATAATAAAACTAAAACTTGTTTTTGTTTTCAATATAAATATACGAAAGAAATGATATTGTCGACATTGTGGGCCAGGCAGTTAAAATTAATATTAATAGGATTTTTGTTTAAAAGCAAAGAATTCCCAAATTCTGCGTAGCTAAACGATTTCGAAGTCGGTTGAAACTAGACCTGCCGTGGAAAATAGTCTCTTAGATGCGACAGAATTTATTTCAAAATTTAAGTATTACTTCGTAATTTTCTTAATTTTTTTGCTAAACAGGTCATTGCGCCGCAATCAAGCGGCTCTCCGTCTCTAATCTTCTATATATATATAAAAATGAATTATGTATGTTTGTTTGTTTGTTTGTCGCTTTATAGACTCCGAAACTACTGAACCGATTTTCCTGAAATTTTTACAGTAACATCACGTGAGCCCTAAAAATAAAATAGGCTACTTATTTTTTCGATAGGGGCAGGGGAATTGGTACCCCCCATAGGATGCCAATGTTAATTATCGCACGATTTTCCTGAAATTTTTACAGTAACATCACGTGAGCCCTAAAAATAAAATAGGCTACTTATTTTTCCGATAGGGGCAGGGGAATCGGTACCCCCCATAGGATGCCAATATTAATTATCGCACGATTTTCCTGAAATTTTTACAGTAACATCACGTGAGCCCTAAAAATAAAATAGGCTACTTATTTTTTCGATAAGGGCAGGGGAATTGGTACCCCCCATAGGATGCCAATATTAATTATCGCACGATTTTCCTGAAATTTTTACAGTAACATCACGTGAGCCCTAAAAATAAAATAGGCTACTTATTTTTTCGATAGGGGCAGGGGAATTGGTAACCCCCATAGGATGCCAATATTAATTATCGCACGATTTTCCTGAAATTTTTACAGTAATATCACGTGAGCCCTAAAAAAAAAATAGGCTACTTATTTTTTCGATAGGGGCAGGGGAATTGGTACCCCCCATAGGATGCCAATATTAATTATCGCATATCTTAAGAGCCGCTGCACGCATTTTGCTGAACTTTTTGTAGTAGGATCTTCTGAGCCCCGGAATTGAAATAAAATAGCAGCGGGGGTATAGGAATACCCCATAGGGCGCCAATGTTTAACATCGCATATCTTAAGAACTGTAATAGTGAGAATGTTCAAACTTTCTAAAAGTCACTCTTATGGTATACTACACTTTTGAAAATAAAAATAAAGCGGGTAGGCGCAGGGGGGGAAATACCTCCCATAGGATGCATACATTAAATATCGCTCAACTGAAGAACTATTAAAGGGAGAGTCTTCAAACGTGGTTAAAGCTACTATTATAGTAAACTATAAATTTCAATATAAAAATGTGCGGGGTCAGTGTAGCGAAGCGCACCGGGTTAAGCTAGTGTTATCTAAAGTAGTTCAATAAGACGGTTTTTATATACAATTGATATCTTTGAAATATTCGACCTTTGTATCGAGGATCAGGAATTACAGATAAACTATAGGTTTAATTATTCTCTTTAAAATTTAGAGTCGAAGTCCTCAAGTCTTTTATTCTGAGCAATGCTAAATATGTCACCGATTTTTGGAACTCTGACCTATTCTGCATCTCAGTTTATTAATTTGTTGTAGTTTCTAATAATATTCGAAAACTGTTAACTAGCGGAAAAGCGTCAGACAATGTAGCATTGGCTTGCTTATGGATTTTGTAGCCCAATATTTTTAGCAAAACATTTTTGTTCTCACAAGCATTATCGAAAATAAGACGACAAATCTGAATGCACATACGAAGCGAACGCATGAAATAAGAAAGTGTTAAAAGCACAAAACGCATGGTGTGGACCTTTAGCTTAAGAATTAAGATAAACCATTTATTTTTCTATTTTGGTTTTGCTCTGTTTTTTAATGTGTTTGCAATGTTTAAGCTGTTATGCATAAAATAAGCATTGAAAATTAAATTACTTGCTCAAAAAAACCTTTAAAGGAGTATCGTCGTATCGATAGAAATATTTCGCTGATACCGATATATTGGTAAGCCTGAGTTACCACCAATGCATCGGTATCGGTTTCATCCCTAGTTGTTACAACCACACCATTATAGTAGAGAGGCTGTTATTCGTTTAAACCGATTTAGGTAACATATAAAAAATTTGATTTTTAACTCACTTTTTATTATACTGATCGACTCAGAATCTTTGTTGTTCTTATTTAAAACAAATCTTTTGCTGATTTACATATACAATTACATGTTTGTGTGTTTCCCCTACTAAATTTTTGACAAAATTTATTAACTGCCTTTTTTTCAAAATAAAAATGTTCTCTATGGAATTTATATTGAAACAACAAAATAAGCCATAATTAACATCAAGGACAAGGATATTATTCTGAACACTTTTAATAGTCACCACCCCAAAATTAAATTTACAGTAGAACTTGAGAAAAATGGTGAAATTGCGTACCTTGATACCAGGCTACGTAGAGAACAAGGTTTTATTACATTTGACTGGTACGCTAAGGAAACTTCATCTGGCAGAACCAGATAAACCAGATAATTAATACAGCAAAAAATGTTATATCAAGAGTATTAAATATAAGCGACCCGCAATATCATAACAAAAATATCGACAAAATCTCAGAAATATTAGTTAGCAATAGTTTTCCTAAAAAATTAATAAATACACTTATCAACGATACACAAAAATATGTACAATACAAAAACATCAATAATGATAGAAACCCTGAAAAAGACAAACATTTTTACAGTGTAAAATACATACCTGGCTTGACGGATAATAGACACATAAGGACAACAATAAAATCAGAACAAATAAACTTTGCATACAAACCGAATTCAACTTTAAGTGCAATATTTTCAAGAGTGAAGGCGCCAATAGAAAAACTACAACAAAGTAATGTTGTTTACGAAGTAAAGTGTAACGGAAGGGATGATCAGAATTGTGACTTAATTTATATAGGAACAACAAAACGCTCACTTGAAAAGAGAATAGGAGAACATCAAAATGACATATTGAAGAGGAGAGAGACAAGTGCATTATCACAACACATGATTTCAAAATCTCATTCCTTTGAAACAGAACAAGTGAGAGTGTTGGATTTTGAACGAGGGGAGAGGAAGAGATATACAATAGAAAGCTTAAGAATACAACAAAACATAATGAAAACAATGAACCACAATGAAGATATTGACAACATTAGCGCTAGTTACAGAACTGCAATATAATTAATTCTGTTATAATAATTTTAAGTTGTGCTTTACTGTTTTTTGTTAAATGTTTTTGTGCAATTCAATTTTATTGAAAATCTAATGTTGTTAATGTAAAATAATATATAAATTTTGTAAGTTGTGTTTGCTTGTTAGGAAAAATATTTTGTATTAATGTTGTCCTTTTATTATTTTTATTTAAATAGACGACCCTTGAAAAAGTCACCAAAAAAGTGACGAAACGTCGGGTGAAATGTAATAAATTTGTTTTATTTACATCAATATCATTAAGTCTTATTAGCTTAAAAAGAAAAATAAACTGAAAACAAAATTTGTAATTTGTTGTTGTTTTCAATATAAATTACTAAACGAAAATTTTTATTTTAGTTTGAAAAACAGGCAGTAAGATTTTGATAAGTACATATACATATGTACATATTAGGGTATTCATTTAATCGGGCTTTAGCTTTAATCGGTTAACCGCTCGATTAATTAACCGAGGTTTTGGTTTAATCGATTAATAATCGGTTTATTTTGTTATTGATCGGTTAACCGATTAATAAAGTTTTTTTTATAAATTAAGCAATTTCAATAAATAAAAATGCATAAATTATTTATTATTTTGAGTTTATAAGTAAATAAAAAACAATAACATAACAATTCTTGAACTACAACGAGTAAACAAAAAAATAATTTATAAATATGTATCTATTACATATTTTTTAATTAATACTTAGTATGTTTTAACTTAAAAATAAACTGTTAGATAATTTTATTATTTATATTAATAGTTTTGATAAAACTTGACGTGGAAAAAATTATTTCATTTATCGTAGATGTTGGAGAAATCAAAAGCAACCCATAATACAGAATATCTAATTTCTTATTCCTTTTCCTGGATTTTCTAAACATATAAAATCTTCCATTATGACATTAGAGACCTGTTTTAATTTTTTTAAATTTTTAACACTTCTAATTGTTCCGGTTAATTCTGTTAAAAGATTGATATGAGAAGTTATGAGAAGAAACCAATAACTTAACGCATACATATAAAAGGTACGTGAAAAAAGCTGTTGACGGCAAAAACTTAATTAAAATTAAGACCACCTTCTTTGTTTGTATGACAAACATTTTCTAAACACAAACCTTTTTTATATGAGACGAAACAAATAATTAAAAACCCCAAAAAATATATTATAATACTACAAAACATTACAAGTTTTGTTACATCGGTTAATCGGTTAATCGACTGAAATTAACCGGTTTAATCGTTAATCGAAAAAAGCTAATTTTTAATTAACCGATCAGTTAATCGGGTAGTAATTAATCGGCTAACCGATTAACGGTTAACCGAATGAATACCCTAGTACATATGTCTACATACGTGATTAGTAGAGTTCCGACCGAATGTTCGGGTTCGGTGTCGGAGTTGGGCAGAAAGTCATGTTCAGTAAAATTTTCGCCGAACTCCAAACCCTTACTTAAAAGTTGTACATGTCGTGAAGGTTTGGAGCCATTGCACATAGACGCCCAGAGGGAAAAATTGCAAGCGCTTGCACTTATCAGGTCTTTTAGAAGGCCTGCGAACGAATTCTAAATGGTTTTTTTACTGACTCAATTTTACCTTTTTAAAAGATTCGTTCAAAGATAAGACCTGTTGAAATCGTTCTTTATGTACACTCATAATATTCTTAAGTAAAATTGATTGAAATTGTAATATAAAGAGCGTAATATAAAGTTGTGTGGTAAAAAAATTTCACACATTTTTGACAACGTAAAACTTTGGCATAAATAAAAGAACAATTGTTTTCTGACATTTCTTATCAGACATCTAAGTCGCCAAATTTTTTGGCGGCTTGCGGTGCAGCAAAAAGAATTGGTCATTCAATATGAAAAAATTATCTATTACAATTTTTCATTATTTTAAATATAAGTATTTGTTTTTATTATAAATATATATTAACCCAACTTCAAAAAAGAAGGAGGGTTTCAATTCGGTTGTATGTTGCTTTTTTAATGTTTGTAACCGTATAACTCCGTCATTTGTGAACCCATTTTTTTTCCATTTTAATAGGGCGTGTCAGCAGATTATAATTACTTAAACATTTTGGGAATCAGACAGACAGTTTGTCTGTCCGGAAATTTTATTTTTGAGCTACTCCATAATATATGAACCAATTTTTAGAATTTGCGCTTGCTTTTATGGGATTGCCCAGCAGGTTGCAACTATGAAACAATTTTGTGGAATTTTTGGAGGTTCACATTTGTCTTTTTTAAAATTTTTGCATTGTTTTTAATTTCTTTCGTTTTTCTGCGATTTTTTTAGTCTCTACTGGTTGAAACCCATGAACAGATGTTCTGTGCTTTTTTAAGCTATGTTCAGATTATGTGTATAAGTCGTGTGGATTGCCACTTTTTCACATGTTTAATTTTACATATCGTCTGAACACCTCCAAACAATATCATGTGTTATTTCTCTGTGTACAGCACATATGATATTTTTGATTACGAACGAGTTCTATTTTCAAGTGACAAATTATCTGACATCAGCTGGTTCTTATTAACAAAATTGTTTGTGGCGGCAAAAATTAATTGCAATTTTAACAAATTTAAATAAAAATAGTAAATAAATAATATTAAAATTTTTTTAAACACAAATAGCAACTTAATTTGTGACGTGATACGATAGCGTCGATAGTTATCCACGAAAACGCAAAATTGATTTGGTGCTTTTGGGGGTTGAATTGAAAATGGGAATTTAGTGCTTTTGTCAATTAAAACGATATTGGAAGTTTTGACAAAAAAGTATTAAAATAATTAAAAGAAATGTATTTATAAATAAGAATAAAGATTTTTACTTATTAAGAAAAATACTTTTTTTTATCATAAAAAAACAAATCATAAACATTTTACAAAAAAAAAATTTGTGAATAAGTTATGTCAAAGGTACGCTACATACGATCATGTGACCATGAAAATTATAATCCTTATGTAAAACTCAAATTTTGACATACACATGAAATTACACGTGTATAAAAAAGTGACTTTCCACATTACAAGTACACATAATGTAAACATAGCTTTGAGCTTTTAGGACATTTCTCACTTTTATAAAATTTTTTTAAATCTTCCCGAATTGCGCGTTTTTAGGTAACCCAAATCCTTATAAGCCGATTATCGGATTAATGATCTAACAAACATTATTTATCCTGTTTTTTTATTTAGATTACCTCTCAATCGAATATATTTCCTTGTTATTGTAATAGGTTTCTTCCAACTCCACTTACATAAGATTGGGTTTGCCTTGGCAAATGTATGGACGGTGATGTCAACATGCACAAATTATTACAACAAAAACCGTTATTAAGAAAAAAATTATATATGCAATTTTTTTTTCTCTTATAATAGCTTGTATAAATATACAAAACGGCTAAAAAGAAAAGTCTGCCTCAAAAAATTAATGTAAATATGCTGTTCGAACCGGCGGCGACTAGAACTTAAAATTTAAATTTGTCGGCGGCTTGGAAGCGACTTTGAGCTGGACGAACGGGAGTGTGTCTATGATAATTGTGTGGTTGTCAAAAATTTTTATGTTAATGTCAAAATTTATACTCGCCCCCTGGGCTAGGGAACATTATTCAACAGTGTCAAAATTTTACTTTCATGAGTGCTTTGCTACCGGTATAGGTACGTATTTTTCATTTGTTTTTAACATACATAATACTTTTACTTTATCAACGGACAATATTATTAAATGCAACCGAAAATCCGTATTAATGTGCAAATAGTTTTTTTAATACATAAATCAGAATCCGTTAAAAAATTATTGCTTGGAATTTTAAATGTGTACTTATTCAAATACGTCTTAAGGCCCTAATCATTTAAAACGCAGCGCAACGCCAAAGAATAACATTGAAATCACAAACAATGTCATAAATATTTTGTAATTTTGTTGTTGCTTTCTACAGAAAAACACATTGCGTTTTAAAATTTCAAACGCTCCATTGCTTGTGTCGTTGAAAATTTTAAAACGGTACATGAATTTCTGTTGAAAGCAACAACAAAATTATTTAAGACATTGCTTATGCTTTCAATGTTATACTTTGGCGTTGCGCTGCGTTTTAAATGATTAGGGCCTAAATAACCTGTTGTCCGTAACTGTAATAATATTGTGATTGTAGTTATGTAGGAACAGTGATGCAAAATGTGGCACAATTGTGAATTTTTGGTTTTGTTCTCAAAAAATAAAATAAATATAGTATATTACTTGGTTTTACTATTGGTTTTATTTAAATACCTAGCCAGCAAAATAGTCCGACGTCTTCCAGATATCTGAGAGAAATGTCGACAAAAAAGTCAGAATCTTATACGAAATCCGACAAATTATTGCCCAAAAATGTATGAAGTGGCAGACATGTCATGGGAAATTAAGTTTGCCCACATAGATATCTTACAGAAATCTAATGAAAAAGAAATGGAAATTTTCTGATGTGTAAGCCGACATTCTTAGTGTTTTCTAAAATATAGCTGTAAGAATATGGAGTACAATTCTTATTTACTAATCGCAAAGAATTCTGTAAGAAGGCTTTAATTATATTGCAAAATTAAAGTTAATATATTACAAATTTAACATGTAAATAACAATATGTACATATGTACATATGTAATCATTTTAAATATTTAAGACTTATCGGTACATAAATTCCCCCTAATATATCCATGCGAAATCGATCAGAAAGAGGCCAGACATTACGTATATTCAATTTCTGACAGAAATCTGAAAGAAGTCTCTAATAAAGAAGTCAGACATTTACAAGAAATGTCTGATTCAGACAACGGAGTACTTTACTGTTTGGGTGCAATCATAATAATCAAATACATTCAAAAAATTGTTTGGCCCAATCAAAGCTATTTTGCCCGTTTTAAATCATCAATTTGGCCTTAAACAAAAAAACTGAAAAAGCATCACTGTGTGGGAATGTATGGAAATTACTCCAAATATTTTTAAAAAAAATACTCAACATCAACAGTTATTAATTTACTCACTTCGCTTTATTAGCAACAATAAAGAGGCTTTTTCGAAGCCTTCAAATTAGATGCGAGAAGGATAGGCCTTGGTCTCCAACGAGACGCCTTGTACATTAGAAATGAAGATTGTATATCTGCAAAAAAGCGTTTTAGAAGGCCTCTTTTTTACTTCGTTTCCCCAAAAGAGCATGAAAGTATTGCTGATAAATAAATTAAAGTTTTGTTGACTGAGCCTTTAGTTTCTAGAAACCCAAAAATACATAAATATTGGAATTCTTGTCCATTTATAAAAGTCAAGGCATAAGCCAAAAAGTACCACCGATGAGCCTTTATAGAGTGCTGCTATTAAGTGCTGTTAGACAACTTTATTCTGATCGAAGTTACAAATTAAAAGGCATAAATGCCGAAAAATAAAAGTACACTTAAGGTACAAATATTTTTTATTACCATGAATAAGTTTATTTTATTTTTATTAAATAATATAATCGTTTGTATGTATGTATGTATTTCGGTTTATTGAAGTTCATTTTCTGCTTCTGTCTGAAAAATTAAGTTAGGTTTATTTTGGTTAAGAAATTAATTACCTGTAATTATCTACCTCCGACAATCTGTTAAAAGCTTTTTAAACCTTTTACACTCTTATTGCACTTTCTTAAATATATTTTCTATTTTTTTGAATTTCTTTTAATTATTTAACATTTTCGATTACTACAGATTTAAGCCCGTTTAAATATTACAAACCTAAACGACGCATTTAACACAAAAATAAAATTTAATCGGATTATTTCATTTCATCTTATATACATACATACAGTGTCGGACAAAACTAAAGCACGGACTTCCTCTTATTACAAAAAAGTATTCTAAAGTTTAAAATCCTGCGATTTTATATTTAATATTTATGTTTAAAAAAGAATATACACTAAATTTTAATAAAATATAATAAAACTGCATTTGTTTTCCGATACAACATTTGTTTCTAAAAAATGATTCCCATAAGCCCAGAAATAACGCGACAAAACTAAAGCACATTAACTGCAATGCTTACTTCTTTATTTCTTTGTTACAAAATACCAACAACAAATTCCGTTAAGTTAAAAAAAACAGTTATTTAAGAATATTTTTAGTATGTTAAGAGAAAATTTGTACATGTTTATCAGTTGTTACTTATCATTCAGGTGCGGTATAATTCTTTTAAGTTTTAAACGCAAAATGGCTCGAAACAAGTATTCAGCACTATTAAAAGAAAAAATAATAATTGCTTACAATAAAGGTGAATCTGTGACATGTATCGGGAAAAAATTTAGTATACACCATAGCGTCATTTCGCGAATTATAAGCCGTTTTCGTTCGTCAGGCTCGGTGACCACTTTACACAAAGGTGGTCGACCCCGAAAAATCAGCAAACGGGAAGATCAAGCTATAATTCGTATGATAAAAAAGGATCCTTTCGTATCAGCAAGGTCAATTGCCAATCAATTATCCTTAAATATTACGCCCAGATCCATCCAAAGACGAGCTGTAGAAGGTGGCTTAAAAACATATAAAACAGCAAAAAAACCTTTTATTTCACGAAAAAAAGACAGGCAAGGATTCATTTTGCAAAGGAGCACATCAACAGGACAATGACACAATGGAAAACTGTTCTCTTCTCTGATGAATCAAAGTTTAATTTAAAATGTTCAGACGGATTACAGCTAGTACGTAGACCAAAAGAGCAACGACTAAACCCACGGTATACCAAAGGCACTGTTAAACACGGAGGAGGTAATGTTATGGTCTGGGGATGTTTTTCCGGCCATGGTATCGGACCAATACATAAAATAAACGGAATAATGGACCGATACTTGTATAAAGATATTTTGGAAAACGTTATGCTTCCACATGCAGAAGAAGAAATGCCCCTTAAGTGGATATATCAACACGACAATGATCCTAAGCACACGGCTAAATGTGTAAAAGAGTGGTTTATAAGTAATAAAATCAATGTTTTACGGTGGCCTGCACAATCTCCTGATTTAAATCCAATAGAGAACCTATGGGAAATTGTCGATCGAAAAATAGATCGCAGTAATTGTAAAAATTTGGATGAGCTTTTTCGCCAAGTGGAAATCGCCTGGAGCGGAATTCCAGAGAATGTTTTAATTCATTTAATTGAGTCAATGCCACGGAGATGTGCAGCAGTATTAAAAAATAAAGGCTATGCAACGAAGTATTAGGCTTAATAAATTTGTTTTGTAAATGAAATTGAAAATGTGCTTTAGTTTTGTCGCAAGATAATAAATAGGTTTATTAGAAGTCTAAGTTAAAATTTTGTTATTTAATAATCAGTTTTAGTTCTTTTTTTTATTTTTTTAGTAAACGTAGTTCATAATATAAATATATAAATAATTAACATTGAAATCCAAACAAATTTGTAATTTTTATAAAGCTATGTTGTACTAAACAGAACTCCGTGCTTTAGTTTTGTCCGACACTGTACATACATACATAAATACTTTCACCTTTTAAGTAATTTTTCGTGGTTTATAATCACTTACAAATTATGTGCAGATTTAATTTTTAATAAAAAAAACCTTTTGCCATTTCTGAGAAATTTAAGCCGCAACTAAAAAACTGTCTTTATATAATTAGTTTTAAAGATACATACACATTTATACCTTTATGTACATACATAAATATGTATGTATGTATGAAACTTAAGCGTTAACAAAATTATCCAATTAATAAGTGGAACCAAAGAACCCATTGGAACAACCGACCCATTTCACTTTTTAATATTCCTAGAACTTAAAATTTATACGTTAAAGCACTTCTTTATTCTTTAAAGCTTCACTCACTATACAATAATTATAAATTAATTTGTTATTTATTTATAACATTTTGCAATATTTGCGGGTAAACGAAATTCTTTAAAAAAAACACGTGATCATAAACACGACGCAATTAAAACTGCCTAAAATTAAAAAGAACAGAAGAAAGCCGATAAATAACAAAATAAATAATCAATTTCAATTGCTGTTGTTATTGCAATTCCGTTTTAAGGCCTGGAACAGAATAAAGTAGTTGTGGTAGTAGCTGAAGCTGAGGAATGCTCTGTAGCGCAACAAAGTTCAAAATTTTGAACTTTGCGCTTCAACTTCAACTGCAACGACTACTACAACTACGTATTGTGTTGGCACTACTTTGAAACTGCCTTTTTAACTTTTCAGAGCTTGCAGCGCTATTCGTTACGTTGTACTACAGCGACAATTCTGTTTCCCACTTAAGTGTAGCCCTTTGCAAGAGATAGTGAGAGAAGAGAAAGGAGAAAAAGAGATTACAGCTTATTTTATGTTATTGTTTTTTTTTAAAGCTATACATACCTACATATATATTTTGCATACAATAAGATAAATAAAATACAAAAACAAAACAATGATAGTTTTTTTTAAGTAAAATAACATAATTTTGTTTGTTAACTTTTTGACAGCAATTCCCTTAATTTCTTTTAATAATTCCCAAAGTTTTAAGGCATTGTTTTTTATTAATGCTTAGAATATCATTAATTTTTCGAAAATAATTTAAGTAGGTGCATATGTAAGAACATATGTATGTATGTACTCGTATATTACATATTTAATACTGTTTTTCCGGTGACACGAAATTAGGCCCATTTTTAAGAAAATCAAATAACCCCCAATGAAAAAATTTCTAAGAAAAGTAAATAAATCCCAAGTGGAAAAAATTAAATAACTCCCATTTTATGAATAAAATAAATAAATTATTAAGCTTTAATTTGAAAAAAAAGTTTTTGCACGCGGACGGTTAGCAGAGAAGCTTTAAGGTCCAACTATAATATGCATGAGCTTGCTTAAGCTAATGTACTTTAAAAAACAACAACAAAATCAAAAAACAATTTGAATACGTACGGAATATGCGACGAGTTTCGCACTTTGCTTAAGCAAATGACAGTGGTTTGATACAAACATACATCATGTGTATGATTAACATGTTTTCGCACAGTTGCTAACGCCAGCTTAAGCAGATTACAGTTGAGCCTTTAGTTAGCTAGCGCAAGGTTATAACTTTTATGGTATATTCTCTGCATAACCGGCCTTCGGTGAGGACCATATTTCCTGCTACCAAAATTTTGTAAAATAAGTTAAATTTTTTGGAAAATAAAATAAGACCAAAATTAAATAAAAGATGTTAAATGAAATAAACCCCAATGATTTCTGTTTTTAAAATTCTTTTCTTTTGGGTGCTATTTTATTATAAAATGAGACTTAAATTTAAAAGGAAACAAAACTGGAAAAAATTAAATGTCTCCCAATTTTAAAATTAAGCGTTTTCATTGGATTGTATTTAATTTTCTTAAGTGGGACTTACTTTATTGGGCCCTATTTTTGACTATTTGACTACACTTATAGAAAAATGCATTTTCATATTAACGATGCCCTAACATCAGAATTGTGACAGACTTTAATGTTATTATAAAAGACATCAATTAGAAAAAAAGTGACATCAATCCAATGACGAACGTCATCATAAAATGTTGTCATAGTTTAAAAGTCATCTATGCTATGACTGCAGTGACATTAATTCGATGCCATATTTTCTGTATTATTTACATTAGTTTTTTAATTAAAAAGTAAAATGAGAAGCAAAAATGCCCATATTCTATTTTTTTAAATTATTTAGTTTAATACATCAACTTTTCAAAGTAGAGTGATTACGAAAACTATGTATGTATGTATATCGGGCATGCTGTTGTTGTGTTATAATTGAGAGTTCTTCTGTAAACAAAGAGCGGAATACAACAAAAGTGAAACAAACATGTGCAACGGTTAAGTAAATAATTATACATATTCTCTCACTTTGACTTAATCATCAATATCAATGATAAACGGTCATTAAATTGAGCCTAATGAGTCGTTTCTTCGATGTTACTGAGTCATCGCATTGATGACATATTTTTTAAACCGACTCCGATGCGTCATACCTCCAATGCCGATGTGTCAACCTATTGATGACGTTATTTCAATTTTTGACACTGATGAACATTTGGGCAAGCGATGTTAAGGCTGACAACACAATGATGTAATGGGGTTAAAAACGAAGACACTTGTCATAGTACTGATGTCAAAATACATCAGCCTTATGAGGCTTTTTCTATCAGTGTATGGGGTTGGGAATTTGCTTATTTAATTTTTTGCAACGGTATCGCAATCCGTTTTCCCTTTGGACCTACGTTGTGATTTAGGTTTCTTGAAGTTTTTTTTGTACTAATGGAACATTGATATCTCTGTGAATGTAATGACTCGAAGAATTTTATTAAGGCGCTTATATTGGACACCGAGGCAATGCCCAAAACTGGTTCGTTAATAAATATACATACATATTAAAATAAGAACTTTGGGTATCTTACCTAACATATGTATGTAGCAAAAGCCCACGAGGACATCTGCGCTCAGGTAGAAACAATTCATTTTTAAGATTTCCTATCTGGCTGAAGAAAGATCCTTTCCAATGACCAGTCCAGAGCCTATTTTGAATTCATTAAAATTTTTCTCATAAAAAGCGATAAAAGTCTGTGTTCAAATGGCTCGTGTTTTTTATTGACATGATTGCTACTTTGTAGGCGAGAGACACGAGGGGAAAAGATACGAGAACACAGATGCATGTACCGTCAGTATGCTTTGCTTTCTCATTCATTGTTTAAATTTTCTTTTGTTTTCAAAATCAAAAACGCACACATGTATACGCACGACTATACAAAATAAAAAACATGTCATCAACATGACATGAGTCATTTGAACGCCAACTCATGTTTAAAGAAGGAAAAGGAAGAATCGTGTCAATAAGACATGAGCCATTTGAACAGAGAAAAAAGTATTTTAAAATTAACTTGTCAAAAACGTCATACTTAAAGGAAGAATCATGTCAATAAGACGTGAGCCATTTAAACACAGACAAAAAAGTATTTTAAAATTAACTTGTCAAAAACGTCATACTTTATGGTCTCATAAAATAAACATTCAATAAGTAATTGACCATGCAAGGCGTCCTTTATCGCCTTTATATTTCAAGATCGATTGGCGTTCGCGGTTAATTTTTAGGGAAAATACTGTGAAAAATTTATTAGGTTAGGACTTTGTTTTGGTTTCCATCTTACAATATATGATATAGTATAATATGAATAATACAAGCTGAATACATTTTTGTAAGCAGTTTTTCTAAATTAAATTTCATTATCGTTAGTTAGAGTTGATGCAAATAAAATCGCAAACCTCTTTGCTTTAAAGATATATACAATAATTTCTTTTCTCAGGATGACATTTTGTACCACAATGCTACGTGTTAAATTTCTAGTCAATTAAAGATATCGTTTATACAATATTACCTTTTTCCAAAGATTTTCTATTTGCTTGTGCACTGTTTTCAATTGTATAAAAAAATTAAATGAAATACTCAATTATTTTAATTCTTGATAAAATTTACTGAGGCAGTAGGTATACGTTTCCACATTTCAATTGAAAAGTAAAATTTACTGAGGCAGTAGGTATACGTTTCCACATTTCAATTGAAAAGTACTCATAACATTTATGTGCTCTTTTCACAACACAAGTGATTCAGGTGTAGTAAAATTTATAGTTTTCTGAGTGTTTAAAAACTGAGTGCTTTCAATATAAATTTTACTACACGTTTAATCACTTATCTTGTGAAAACAGCACATTAATTAAGGAAACATTTTTGTTAAAAACATTGAAAAAAATTTTAAATGAATATGATTTAATTATTCACTTCAATAAAAACTTTTATAATCTCTGCTTAAATAAATTGATATAACAATGTTATCACTTTTAAAAATAACAATAAGAATCCTTCAGTTATGTTATGAAAATTGTTCTTATTTATAAAACCAATATGAAATAAAAGTAAAATAATCTACAAAGTTTAATGCTAAATCTGCCTATTTCTTAAATTTTGAACAGACTCGTTTTTAATGTATATAATATAGCGCCTCCTCCTTGTTGGGTACTTAAAATAACTTTGTGCAATTGGTATTTTTCACAAATGATTTAAGTTATTTTTAGAGCAAATATGTGCATACATATCGTCACCTTAAATGCCAACGGACGAAAATGCACAAATACTCGTAATCAAGCTTTCGATTGAATACGTATCGTTTTATCAAACTACATGTTAACCCGAATTTTTTTAGATCCTTGCGATCAAAAACGGCGACTTTATTTAAGAAATTTAAACGCATAGAATACTTTGTTGATATTGTTTTGAAACGATTTTTTTTATTCTTCTGCATAAAAAAAATAATAAAAGTGTAGTAATGTCGATTTGTATTTAAGGTGACGATATGTATGTAACCAAAAGTGAAAAGTTTCATTAATGTACGCGTACTAACGGTATTACACTTAGTTTAAAAAAATTATTGCAATCCTGTACACAGCAATGTGTAAAACACATTTAAATAATTCAAATGTGGTTTGTAATCGTGGTTATTTGCACAAAAATAATACAGTCAAATGTACTTTTAAATGAGATTTTTTAACCTTTTTGTTTACAAAACATTTGCTAAAAATAATTTGATCTTGCAAACTTTACATTAAATTTAAAAGAGTTAAACAGTGGTTACCTAGTGTTTTTCATACGGGATTTCCAGGGTCAAAAATTCCGGAATCCCAGACACATGGGCGGGAATTCCCGGGATTATTTATTTGACTATGGCATTTTTACTGCTGATATAATTGTAAATTAGCTATGTTATGAAATACATGTAAATTCAAATCTGATAAGTAAGAAAATGTTTAATGTTAGATGCACTGAAATTTGGAATTAGATAAACAATTTAAAATTATTTGAAAGCCAAAGATTTATTGTATAGAACAGGCATCAGAAATTAAGAACCGAAAATTTAAAATTTAAGTATTTCATTTGAAAAATTTAAAACTCATGCGTACAAAATAAATTTTTTTTTTTATCAGTTAAAAAAAAAATAGGAAATACAAAAAAAGATATTTATTTTTAAAGTACAATATGTGTTTTGTACATGAAAAGAAACAAAAAAACAAAAATTTGAAAAATAGACAAAAACGTTTTTTTATTATTTTTTATTTATTTTTTTTTTTTTTTTTTGAAAAATATTTATCATTGGTGTTCAAAACATGTTTTCAACTGTACAAAAAAAAAAAAATTATTTTGATTTATTTGTTCTTCAAAGTTCAAAATAATAAAGTTCTTAAAAAAACGGTTTTAAGAAAGATATTTTTTTTTTTGGTTTCAGAAACTAACAATAAAAACTCAATTTGAAGTTAAAATTGTGAATTTTAATTAAAACTATAATATAAAATTGTGTTTACAATTGTAATTGCAAAAAATCTTTAGAGATTCTTAATAATCAAAACTAGCTGCTGTTGCATTAGCTGTACCCGCAACACGGGTATCTGTGGAGACAGCCTTCAGTGCTTTGCCAATTATTACAACAAAAAATAGAAGGAATTTAAGTTCTGAGCATGTAGAAAATTTATTGTTGCTCAAACTCAACATCAAGCTAATTGATAAGATTACTATTTAGTTCTAGGATAATCTTTATCATGTTATAACTACTTATTATTAATTAGCTTTATATTTTTTACTATAATTTTGTACGTATGAGTTTAAATTTTGTCAATTAAAAAAATTCAATTTTAAGTTTTCGGCTCATTTTTTTCATGTATAAAATAATATTGTACCTTTTGTTTGTGTTTGCTTTTATTTTTTTTTAAGCCGATGAAAAAAAAAAAAAATTTTCGGTTCGTAATTTTTTGTACAAAAGTACAAAAAAAGAAAATATTTTTCTAAAAACCTTTTTTTTTGAGAACTTTATTATTTTGAACTTAAAGCAACAATATCAAACAAAATTTTTTTATCTATTTTTGGTAATTGTGCAATTTAAAATATTTTTCGAACACCAATTTTAAATATTTTTTAAAAAACATAAAAAAAACGTTTTCCGGTCCTTGGTATAGAAATGAAAAAGAAAGTGTTCACACTTGCTTCCAAAAATATAATGATTTTTTCAGAGCAGTTGTACAAAAGATTTTTTGGATGTTGAAAAGAACAAAAACTAAACAAGTAAGAGTGCTATATTCGGCTATGCCGAATTTTATATACCCTTCGCCATGGCGCGATAATAGAGTTTTTTTATTCCCGCACTTTTTGGATTCCCGGGAAAGCGGGAAATAAATATCAAATTCCCGTGTTCCCGGGATTCCCGCCCAAAATTTGTTATTTATTTATTTACTTATTTCTCCAATGCAACTAATATTTCGTACTGGCTATTACGCTTAAAATAATAAAATCTAGTATCTATTATATAACAAACACGTAAAAAATTTAAGATTAAAGTAATTTTAAGACACTTAAGAGGTTATTTTGGTGCCAATAGGATCATAGAAATCAATATACGTATAAACATTGTCAAATTCAGAGCTCATTTGCATAATTAGAATGAAAGAATTGAAGTCTTAGTGGAATAACATTTCTGAAAGGGCGATTAGGAACTAAAAGCACACCATTACGAAATAGGAATTCTGAAACAATTTTACCGTTTAACAAATTCAGCAGGAAGGAGAAATGTTATTTACTACATATACTAAATAACATATTTTTTACAATGTTATAACCCTTAATCAGCAGTGGTGTGAATCCTATTTTTAATATTATTGTGAATCCTTCATTAATTCTAATACGATTTAGTCATATGGGTGTCAAATTGTTTCTAGATCTTCTAGGCTGTTTGGGAGAGAATTCCAGTAGAATCGCATCAGTAGGGAAAGAGTTATGCACCCAAATGTGGAACTACCTCCCTAAAAACTCCACAAAAACTAACATAAATTTGTGGCAAAATGCACATTTTGTCATTAAATTTCAACAAATTCCTATTATATGTCACCAAATTTCGTGAAGGTCGGTCCAAAATTTACCTACGGCTCCATGTTAAGACCACTCTCGGAAGTCATGTAAGTATGGCTAAAAGCGTAACGAATACTGCTTTTGTGGTGCAATTTAGCATATTCTACTTTCATAAGACTCAAAATTACTTGAAATGCCGCATATAAAGCACAATCTAGGACAACACTTTACTACGCCCTTAGCCGCAAAACCTTATAATATTATTGTAAAATTTACACTTCAGTATGCTAAGACAAGAAATAAAATTTCGTGAAGATAGCCCTATAACTATCATAGGCTCTCTATAAAGCCCATTCTTAAAAATGAGCTTAATACGCCTTAAACTGTAGTAAATTTAAATAATGTGGTGAAATTAAGTTGGATCAAACTACTAAAGACACTAGTCCTACATAGATTTACTAAAGTTTTAAAAAAAACATTTTCTTCAAAATTTCTCGGGATTCCCGCAACTAATTCCCGGGAAAGCGGGAATTGAAAACAATTGAAAATCCCGGGAATTCCCGGGACGGCAAATCCCGGGAACAAACTCTACGCGATAAGAACAAAAAGTTATAAAAATACCATTCTTTAGATAAATATAAATGTATTTTGTGCCTCGCCTACATTGTTTATTCCCGCCCACATTTTTCTGATGCTGTTTATTAATAACCAAGATGTTTGTACCTTATTTGGAAATTTTAGCTCTTGCTGTTCTCCAGATTAACAAAAATCTATAATGTATTTGAATGAGAAGTACCACGTCCAGTTGACCAATCCCGCCCAAAATTTTGTCGGATGTTGTGTATTGATAGCCAAGATGCTTGTACCTAATTTAGAAACATTGGCTGTTGCCCTACTTCAGATATAAATAATAAAAATAAAAAAAAAAAAAAAAAAAAGGGATTTATGAGTAAAATTAGAGGCAGTCGGGATTTGTTGTTCATAGCTGGCTGAATTTCAGCAACAACCAATTCCGGACTATATGTGAGATAAGTATATAACTACTAGGGATTCCAAACGGGAAATCCCGAAATCACGAGATTTTTCGGGATTTTCGGTATTTTTAATATATCAACTTTTATGTACAAAAATTTTCGTTTTTATTAAATTTTTATACTCTATACAAAAAAAATTATTTTGAACTATATTTTAGTTATATTTTTTATTTCTAAAATTATATTTGAGCTATATTTTTTATGGCAACTAATTCTTATTCATAACAAAATTTAATTAAACTTGAAATCTGTTTTAAGGAACATTTGTATCAAAATTTTGTTTTAAAATAAATTTCAAACGTACTTAAATTATTGATTATGAATTTCGCTGGAAATTTATGCATATCAGTACCCTGGTGGTGTACTGCACTATGCTTAAAAAATATATGTATGGGGGATTTCATGTCAAGTGACCCAACTTTTGAAATCGATGTCTTCCGATTTGGATGAAATTTGCACCAAGGTTAGTCTTATTGGATAGTAGCTTAGACACAAAATTCCAACAAGATCGGTCAAAAAGTTTCTGAGTTAGAGGGGGTCAAAATTTGACATTTTGGCCAAACCGGTGTTCTTTCTCATCCATGTAACTTATTATTTATTGGTGTTAGCAAAATGTGTCCGAAACAATTTAGATAGCTATTTCTTCAAGCTTTCGAAAAAATTTTTTTTTGTATTTTAAAATTTTTTTTTTTTTTTAAATTTAAAACTTATTTTTTATTTTTTTTTGAAAACGGTAATTTTTTTTTGCTCAAAAGAAAGCTTATGTATTTTCCTTTTAGGTAGTTTTGGTCGCTTAGTGGGATGCGAGTGCGATATGTATAAAAAAAATAATTTGTAAGTCAAGACGTCATATGCTAAAAAATTTAAAAATCCTCGTCTTGAGTTAGAAATTATTTTTTTTATACATATCATTATATATATTTTTTTTATACATTTTGACCCCCTCTAACTCAGAAACTTTTTGACCGATCTTATTGAAAATTTGTGTCTAAACTACTATCCAATAAGACTAACCGTGGTGCAAATCGGAAGACATCGATTTCAAAAGTTGGGTCACTTGACATGAAATCCCCCATATATGTGTCAAAAAACAGGTTTGGACTTAAGAGTGGATTCTGGTACCTAAATGGGTGTAGAATAACATGAAATGAGTTAGATTTCTGATAAAAATTTATTTACCCCATAAACAAAACGAACT
Source organism: Pollenia amentaria (assembly GCA_943735925.1). Taxonomy (NCBI): domain Eukaryota; kingdom Metazoa; phylum Arthropoda; class Insecta; order Diptera; family Polleniidae; genus Pollenia; species Pollenia amentaria. Next base: position 193,821,227 of record OX031006.1, read on the forward strand.
TGGCTGAATTTCAGCAACAAACAATTCCGGACTATATGTGAGATAAGTATATAACTACTAGGGATTCCAAACGAGAAATTCCGAATTCCGAAATCACGAGATTTTTCGGGATTTTCGGTGTTTTTAATATATCAACTTTTATGTACAAAAATTTTCGTTTTTTTAAATTTTTATACTCTATACAAAAAAAAATTATTTTGAATTATATTTGAGTTATATTTTTTATTTTTAAAATTATATTTGAGTTATATTTTTTATTGCAACTAATTCTTATTCATAACAAAATTTAATTAAACTTGAAATCTGTTTTAAGAAACATTTGTATCAAAATTTTGTTTTAAAATAAATTTCAAACGTACTTAAATTATTGATTATGAATCTCGCTGGAAATTTATGCATATCAGTACCCTGGTGGTGTACTTCACTATGCTTAAGAAATATATATATGGGGGATTTTATGTCAAGCGACCCAACTTTTGAAATCGATGTCTTGCGGTTTGGATGAAATTTGCACCAAGGTAAGTCTTATTGGATAGTAGTTTAGACACAAAATTCCAACAAGTCAAAATTTGACATTTTGGCCAAACCGGTGTTCTTTCTCATCCATGTTACTTATTATCTATTGGTGTTATTTAGCAAAATTTGTCCGAAACAATTTAGATAGCTATTTCTTCAAGCGTTATGAAACTTTAAATGCGTTTTTTTCAAAACTTCATCTTCACACACTAGGTCCCTCTTCTCGGAGAAGGTCACATATGTATATCTCTCTCAGTTTTTCTAGATAAATTAATTTTGCTTGTTCATGGGCAATTTAATTTTAATCCAACTACCTATTACTTGGGGAAGTAACGATTACACCCACTCCAGTTGACCGAGACGCCAGATTTTTTGCTAAAATGCTTGGCATTGCTATCAGATGAAATGTGTAAAATATGAAAATCTGTCCACGGGCTTATGACGATATTTCTTTAATTTTTATACAATTTCATATGTTTTTGAGCATGTGGCAAAATAGAGAAACAATATATGAAATTGTATAAAATTTTAAGAAATGTCATCATAATCTTTAAGCCCGTTGACCGATTTTGCTAATTTTTTATTAAGATATTATACCTTTTAAATATTCCTAAATAAATACAAAGGTGTTTTTTATTTAAAAAAGTCACACCTTAAAAAAACATACCGATCCCGAAAATCCCAGGATTTGAAAAATCAGTCCCGATAGGCAACCCTAATAATTACCTAGTCCCTATTCTATCTGGGATTTTCGAAAATCCATTTCAACGGTGACACGGATAGACGGACAAACCAAAATCTTTAAATCAACTTCGCTACTCATAAAAACCCAGAATATGCATATGTACATACTAGGGTATTCATTTAATCGGGCTTTTGTTTTAATCGGTTAATCGCTCGATTAATTAACCGAGGTTTTGGTTTTATCGGTTAATAATCCGTTAATTTGGTTATTGATCGGTTAACCGATTAACAAAGTTTTTATATAAATTAAATAATTTCTATATATAAAAATGCACAAATGATTTATTATTTGGAGTTTATTAGTAAAAAAAAACCAATAACATAAACTCAAACGAGCAAACAAAAGAATAATTCATAAATACTCGTATGTAATACATATATAAACTATAAGATAATTTTATTAGTTATTTCAATAGTTTAAGATGATCTGATAAGATACTCTTTTATACAAATAATTTGGATTAAATGTTTAGGATGTTGATTGTTTATTTTCTTTTGTTTTGAAGAAACTTGACTTTGAAAAAGTTCTTTCATATATCGTTAATGTTGATGAAATCATAAGCAATCCAAAATACAGACTATCTATTTTCTCAGTTCTCTACCTGGATTTTTCTAAACATATAAAATCTTCCATTATGTCATTAGAGTCCTCTTTTAATTTTTTAAAATTTTTAGCACTTCTAATTGTACCAACCGAAGTTCTATTAAAACAAATAACTAAACGCATATATAAAAAGTACGTGAAACAAAAAGCTGTTGACAGTAATCACTTATTGAAAATGAAGGGTTTGTATGAAAAAATATTTTCTAAGCACATACCTTTTGTATATGAGACGAAGGAAATAATTAGAAACACAAAAAAATGTGGTATAATACTAAAAGTTAAAAATGTTGTTACTTCGGTTAATCGACTGAAATTAACCGGTGTAATCGTTAATCGAAAATATGCCATTTTAAATTAACCGATCAGTTAATCGGGTAGTAATTAATCGGTTAACCGATTAACGGTTAACCGAATGAATACCCTAGTACATACCTTACAGGGTCTAGGACCTAAAAATATTGTAGAAATTACAAACGGAATGAACAACCCTTTCCACCTTTTGGAAAGGGTATAAAAATGGTTTTACATTCTCATTTTACCACTGAAAAAAGTAAAAGAACCAAAATAATAAAACCACATCTTTCAAATACTTCATGGCACGTTTTCTTGGCTTACAGCATCTGAAGAAGAGCGACATACTAATATTTTCTAACTGCATCAAAATGAATCTACGATGTACACAATCGTATCTACAAGATAGAAAGTGAAATTGGATTGTAATAAGATTATAAACCAAAATCACTTAAAAATTAACAAACTGCATTACATTTGGATTTTTTGTTTAATATTGTGTGGTTAAAAAACAAACAAAATGAAAAATAAGAAAATGTAGCATTTAAGCAGTTTAAGTGGAAAGAAGAAAAAAATTTATTAATGCTCGTACAAAATTTCATGTTTAACGTACTACACACGAGCACCATCATTCATGCGCTTTAAAGAAATAAAAGTTTGTTTAAAGAAATTTTTATTAACAATACATATATATTTACAAAATAAATATTTACAATTTCACTTTTAGTGCATACATGTTGCTCATTTACTTCAATAGTGTTATAATTCCAGAAAAAAAAAATATATTTCATTAGAGCTGTTTACAGGTTTTGCTCAAAAACATCGCTCCAATACAAAATACATATATCGCTTATTCTGAAAAACCAACGATATTCATCTTATGGCGACTCTTGCAGAACTCAGATGTGTCATGTCAAGAAGTCTCAAGTAGAAAACCGGCACAGTTTTATCACAAGCGGTAAATTTCCAACGATTCCAAAGGAATTTTATTTTATGCAAAAATACTTAGCTAAAAAATCGTGCTTTTTCAGTTAGTACACTATTAAAGTAAATAAGCGATATTTGTTTACATAGTATACATGAATATATAAAATAATATATATCGTTGGTCTCATGTCGAAAGGCCCTTATTCACATAATTGCAACTTTACAGGAGAAGCTAAAAGCATAATAAAAAACAAACACTGAAAAGTAGTTTTTTTTTATCAATTAAAAAAATTGTTTAACAAGTATTTAAATTTAATTACTGTGATAATTGAATCAATAATTTTTTTAGTTTAAAGAAAACCACAAATGTTATTTTGATTTAATTAGCATTTTAGTTGTTTTGCAATAAATTTTTAATTAAAATATTAATAACAAACAAATAATCTTAATTGATTTTTTAGTTTAAAATAAAATAATTTTACAGCCTGGCCCACAATGTCGACAAGAACATTTCTTTCTTATATTTACATATATTGAAAACAAATACAATTTTAAATTTTTTATTATTGTTTTCAATATAAAAATGCGAAAGAAATGTTCTTGTCGACATTGTGGGCCTGGCAGTTAATTTGCAGAATTGTTGTTGGGAATTGTCAAAACCTGGGCTGTATTTAAATTAATAAATTAACACATTGCTTGAAATGTCAAAGTTTTTTGATAATTTTTTAATTAAAATTAAAAATATCATTTATAAATGTTTCCTTGATTCTATGAATTTGATATAAATTTGGTGATTAGAGCCCATTTTTAATTTTTTTTCTGTGAATATAAAATTGATTGTAAAACCGTTATTTTTGATACGATTGCTTTAAATTTTTGATGCGATGAGTATTTGTGTGAAATGAATTGGAATCGCTAAATATCTCAATTTCAAAAAAAAAATCCAGTTAGGGCCTTTCTACCTGTGACCAACGATATGTACTAAAACGACCATAGCACGATTGAAACTTTTTTTTTTACTTTTCTAATTTTTAATGGCATTCATCATTATGATGCGAAAATGTTTTACACGTTTTTGAAATGCATGAACGTGTGTTAGTTAAGATCTAATGAAAAAATTATGTAATACTTTAACAACGTGAATTTTTCTGTTTGATAATGATTAATGTCAACTTTAATTAAACTTTCTATTTCACTTCTTGATTAAGCATTGACAAAATACTTAAATAATATTTATATTCATTTATTTGCATAACAATATTACTTTTTATAACTTTCTGACTACAAATCGCTTAATACATATTTAATTGCTTTATTTAAAATTAATAATGCTAACGCCTTTGTTGGCTTATTAGCACGTATATTGTTTACTTAATGATTAATCAAGGTTGGCTACCGATGGTGACAATTATCAAAGGGAGTTTTCTCTAAAACATTGTAATGGTCATTTTCTCAATGTATCGACAAACCGCCTGTTAATTAATGTGGACATAAATTTATTAGACCGATAAACTGATCGTTAACTGTTTTGGTTTTCTCAATATATCGAGAAAAAACATTGTTTTCAGTTGGCAACACCTCTCAAAATACATATAATAAGTTAGGAGTCAGCTGATTGAATTTATCTGTACGGCAAATAAATAATTGGCAGATGAGTGCCGGTTAGCTTTGCGACACAATAGAAGAAAATTAGACATTCAGCAAATCAAATTCCTTTAATGTGCAGTTTTTCGTTGGGAAAAAGATAATCGTCTAATGAGAAAACGGCCATAAATGTTTTTTTTTTGCAATTCCTTAATTTATCCTTGAGGGAGCATAGGGCTTGAACAAGATATTTCCAACTTAATCTATTTTTCGCAGGTATTTTCGCTTTATTGGACGATTTATTGATTGATGATAGTTCCTGACCGACAGTCCTTCGCCATGTCTTTTTTATCTTCCTATCTGTCTACGTCCTTGTGGGTTCCATTCATGTGCTATTCTGGTTAGTATATATCCAATAAATATTCACGTCTTGCACAACATCCAAAACAGTGCGCAAATGTACTGTTTTTTACACTTTGTACTGTTTTTTAGTTCAGTCTATAAAAAGCAAAGATGTTAAGAAAATCCCTGTTAAAGCAATAAATATTTGGGGGATTCAAACGGTATGCAATCAAGTCATATTTTCATAATATCCTAATACTTTACTGCACAGAAAAAATTAAATATTTGCTCTAATCACCAAATTTATACCAAATTCATAGAATCAAGCAAACAGTTTGTTGATTTTTCACCTATTACCAAAATGATTATATTGATTACTTAAAATTTTAAATTTTTAATATTTTATTTCAATAAATGATATTTTTATAGTACGAATGCCTTCTAGAAGGCCTCTGTACCCCTTCTTTTGGATGAACAAGGCCGGCTCGCTCCATTCCATACTCATATCTTTCTTACACACGATGTCATTGCGGCGTAGGCCCTCCGCACTCGCTTCTTTAAAAGGTACATAAGAATGGTAGCGGGATAAAATATAACTGTTTTGCTTTGGCAAAAAAACAAAACAATAACTGTTACTGCTTCTCTACTCCTTTCTCATAGAAACGAGTGTGGAATGTATATCTTATCGTTTATACGAAAGAGCCAAGGCATTCTTTGACAGTTAGATAAGAATAGTAATTTAATCAAAACAATTTTTAAGCATGCCTTTAGAAAGTCCTGAAATAGGATGGTCTTCTGAGTTTTCCCGCTGGGATGTTTTTCACATACATTAACAAAAAAGCAATCGTATACATAAAATAACACACACAGTGATGGGAATTAAAAATGTTCAAATGGTGACCGCTTTGCAGGAAAAGTACCAGTGATTTAAATGGTACTAAAACTTTATTTCATATATGTATGTATATATGTATTCATAAATAATTTAATATTTGTTATTTATATTAAACATTTACAATAAACATATATGTATTATAGGATATACTTATACATGTACTTATATTATTTTGAAAATGTGCATACATAAAACTAGGTTTTGATACCATTAGAGCCCAGACTTTTTATTGTCTGTGTATATGTATGCATTTGCTTATTTTATACATCTAAACATAATTAATATGGCTTTAAAAACGGATGTTATACCGATGTTATATACAATGATTTTAGTAAGGCTTTTGACAGAGTTAACCATGATGTTTTATTGCATAAGCTGTGTTTAATGGGATCTACGAACTGTTTGAATTGGATAATTACTTATCTAAACATATCATCGTCAACTCTGGTGTTCCACAAGGAAGCCATCTCGGACCAATACTTTTCCTATTGTAGATCAACGACCTGCCTACTACAATTAAATTTTTCAATATACTTATGTATGCTGACGATGTAAAAATATTTTCAAGTTGTGCCGACTCCATTTTTCAACCCCACTTACAACAGGATTTAAATTTATTCTTTAATTGGTGCCAAACAAACTTATTGGATATAAATTTAAAAAAATGCAAACATATTAGTTTTTCCAGAAAAACCAGACCTATTGGCTTCTATTTTATTGGTGACTTCAAATTGGAAATTGTTCATGTTTTCTTGGACCTCGGTGTATTATTTGACACTAAGCTACCTTTTACTGAACATATCAATATGTATACTAATAAAGCTCGTGGTGTACTTGAATTTATTAAGCGATCGTCAAAGAAATTCTCTGAATCATCTATAACAAAACAGTTGTACATAGCACTTGTCAGACCTATAATCGAATATGGCTCAATAATTAGTATTACTCAAAGCTCTTACCCAAAGCCATCTATATATCTTCCTTCATATAGAACCAGGTTATTGGAGATTAACAGTGTTTAAAAAACTTAAGTCAAAAGTCGAAAAGTCGCAAAATTTTAACTTTTCAATGCTTTTACTTTTCTCTGCTTTTTAAAATCAAACATTGATTCTGTTAAAACTTATGAAGACAATCGGCAGTCGTGTGCTAAGTTTTCTTCTGCTTTTGATAAGTTAAAAAAATCAAAAATACAAGCAGTGACTTTGCTTTTGAAAGTTGTCAGAAGTCGCAGTCCTAAAATCAGGCAGTCTTTTAGTTTTGTACATTTCTAACAGAAAAATATTCTCTTTTCTCTTCTGTTTTTTTTTTACATTTATACTTACTCACACACAGGGGTGCCAGATGGTGTTGGTAAAAAATCGGCATATTTAAAAAAAAAAAAAAATCGGCAAATTGAAACTGTCTATTTTAAACGCAAGAAAACATGTTTCTAATAATATAATCGAAAAATTCAGCATTACATATAAAAAGTAAACGTTTTACAACGGCTTATGTAAATTTATATATTGTAAAGTTCAGCCCTAATTACATTCAATGAAAAATTCAATGAAGGGGATTTTAGCGATACGGAACAAATTTTTTTTTTTTTTTTTTTGGGATTTATAAAAAAATATTTTTAATTATTCAAAAAATACAAATATTTTTGTCAAAAACTAAAAAAATAAATGCCATGGCGATTTTGGCGATTTTTGACATTGAATTTGGCGAAAAAGTTCAAAATCAATCTGACAGCCCTGATTGGGACTTATAATTTGCAAATACAAATAACTTTTTGCTTCTGCGACTGTTTGCGACTTACAAAAGCAAAGAGATTGATTTTACTTTTACTTGCGAAACTGTTCAAAAGAAAAGAAAATCAAAATCACAATTTTTGAAACAACTGCTGGCAAAAGTTTCGTTCAACTGTTTGTTTTTCGTTTTGTGATTTTGCTTTGACTGAAACTGTTGTTGATTTCAGAAGCACAAGCAGAAGTCAAATCAAAAGAAATGAAAGTTATTGCAGTTTTTTAAACACTGGAGATTAATTTACCAATTTTAAAAATCCGCCGACATGCCCGACCCTGTTCTTCGAATAGGGAGATCGAACCGGTTTTAACCGGTTATTTTAGCTTTGCCCAAGTCGGTTATTTAAAAATGCCCATTTTCCGAATATCGAATATACCGGTTATTTTGGTATAATAAACCGGTTATTTTAGTACTGTGTAATTTATATACATTTTCCTTACTCTTGTTGTAGATGTATCCGTAATTTAAGTATTTTCTAATTGAATATTGGCCAAACTTAAACTTTTTATGAAGAATGTCGAAACAAAATGTAACAAAGATCAAAAAACATTATGAACACTGTAAATAAAAATCGCTTATAAAAGCGTGTGTTCTTGTAGAAAGAAAAACCAAAAACTATTTAAAATACTTCAAAAACGTGTGCAGTTATAAAGTAAATAGTAATTTATGCAAGAGTATTCTAAATATTAAAAATATTTTTATATAAAGGTTATCTCTAGATAATTTTTGAACGCGATTAAAAAGCCAAAAATGATAAGTTACAAAGGTTCTTCCGTCATGCTTGACATTAATGTGATCCAAATGAAACTTAACTCCGTTCGAAGTAGTTCTAAGGAGACGACAAAAAATACTTTACTAAAATACGCTGCAAAAAATGAATCACTGGGTAAAATATTAGCCCGTGGTGTTGCCGAGGACGAAATGCCCGTTAAGGCACTAAAAACTCTTAAGAAGTTCTAGCATCTCTTCATGCTAAAAACTACAACATTACGGCGGAATCAACGATATGGGAAAATTTTTTACCAGTTTTATTTATTAAAACATCAAGAACTAAAAAACAAAATTGAAGAAATCAAACAATGTCATGGAATGTTTTAAATTGTAGTCGACGAATTGACAAATATTTTACACAAAAAGAATGTTCAGTTCACTATTTGTTTCTATAATGCTGAAACAAAATAATTTGAAATAGATTATCCTGGCTAAGAGGTTTTGTTTGCAACTTTTGAAAAATATGGTTGATTTATATAGACGTGCTTAACCACCAACAAATTAAAACTCATTCAAAATAAATTTGAGAGAATATTTCATAAAATTCCTATAATTTATTTACTTGTGCAAAACGTATATCTAGATCAAATATCATTCAACAGTTTCTAAATTATATTATACAAATATCTTCTTACAAATACAGTTTAGTAAGTCAATAAAAAATTGTTGAAAATTGAGCTAAAGTTTGATCAATTTACAGGTCCCACTTTTCTTGGACTTTATCGTAAAATATTTGTTAGGTCTGATCTAAGTCATATCTATCTATTTTGTTGGTTCCTTACCTTTGCAAATTGTTTTGTTTTTATTCAAATTAACGTTTTATTTTAAAAACTTATTTGATTTTTGTGTTTTTAAGTATTTGAATTAAGACCGGTTAACCGGTTATTTAAAAATTGCTTAACTGAAAACCGGGTTTTTTAAAATAGCAACTATTCGTAATATTCGAAAACCGGTTATTGAAAAAAGTCGAATAATCGATCTCCCTAATATTAACACTATCAAACACAATTTAGTTTTATATTTAAATAGGTGATGTTAAATTTATTTGTAAAATTATTTAATATTTTGTAATTTTTGTCTGAAAGGAGTTAATCCATAGACTAATAAATAAATAAATAAAAACAAAAATATATTTGTATAAATGAAAGTGTGTATGTATTGCAAGTTTTTTGTCAAAAGGCCACAGATATTATTACTAAAAAAAAGGACCAAAGAAAAAGAGTGAGTTTACCCGCATTTCATTTAAAATACAAGCAGCCCATCACTATCTACAACTGTCACGTAACCTCGTAATGAAATGCTATTTTATACAGGTTGACACGTTACGGTTAAGTGACATTACTGTCAGTTAAGCATTTGCATTACTTTTTATGTAACGGAAACGAGCAGCTGTTTATACTAGATTTTCATTTCTACATTTACGGTCGGGCTAAGCCCCTGTATTAAATTTTAAGCGGTATCGGTAATAATAACGATGCCGGTTGCCAGCCTTGGGATTAATACAAATTAATTTAAATGCTTTATTCGTTTGCATTTGTATACGTACACACAAAAATAATGGTATGTAATTAAATAAAAAGTTTATTAAACATTAATTACACTTGCGTAATTTTAATGTATGTAACGTGTTTAATGAATGCAATTTTCATTGACCGTAGGACGCATAACCAGGTGCCCGTGTGTCCACGAGCAAGTTTAAACGTTTCAAGCTGCAAAACCAATACTATTAGAGTATTGAGACTTCATATTAAGGACATTCAAGTCTTTTTGATTCGTTTTATTTTCCATATATGACATTTGGTTCAGCATTTCGATAACTATAAGCTTCCAAACACATAGCCGGGGTACCCGTGTACCCAATAGTTTTTATATGAAAAAAAAAACGAGCAAATAAGAGGGTGTTGAAAGGTTTTTTTTAATTAAATATATTAAACTATTTTATTAATTTTTCTAAATTTTTATTTAAAAGGTTCTAAAATAACTGTTTTTTGTGAAGGTAAAAACTAAAACGGGATACTAATGTACTTAAGTTATGCGTTTGCGTAGGTATTTTGTGGTTGTTTGCTAACTGTATGTATGTATATTAGACCGACTCAAGTTGTATGGATCCGAAAAAAGTGTTTTAGTTACCCCTCTGAAAAGAAAGGTTGATATGTTTTATGATGGTTCCCAAAATATTTTGGTTCTAGCGTTGACCATCCGTGAGCTGGACCATTTTTAAAAAAGGTCTTTTTTCAGTTTTTCGAATTTTTTTGTACTTTGCTCCAAGACGACATAAATAAAATTTGTTATCATCGAAAAGGGTTTTTGAAGAAGCATCCAATGGTATATAAAACTGGACCACTTGCGACCCACTAATTGAGATATTTAACTAAATACATATTTTCGTTTCGGGTTTTCATAATATTTTGTTGTAGTTATTAATAAGCAATTAAAAACTGTATCAAATATAAAAAACTATTAGATTAATTTGTTTACAATAATTAGTATTGTGGTTATTTTATTGAACCGTTAATGGTTTTTAATCCAAATTTTGATATTTTAATCAGGCTTAATCAAGTTCATTGAATTTAATTTTCATTAACTTACAACATGAAATGAATTAAAATTTATTGATAATTTTTCATTCTTGACTGAGCTGGGAATCGAACTCAGGTTTTCACGGACAAGTTGCCGTGACTATTTTCGATTATAACCACACAATCTCTTCAGAGGGGTTTGCCGTTTAACACTCATCGCCATTGACGACGGGTGACGTGATTAGTATATCAACAATCTTTAAACCAAATGGTAATTTTCCTCGGTATATCAAAATTTGCTTTGAATGAATGATTACCTATTTTAATTGATTTACATGTTCTTCCTTACTTCTGGTTTTCGTACTTTTTGTCAAAAATTCTTCTTGAAATCCAAATTACATTTTTTGTTTTTTTACGTTTTTGCCTTTCTTTTTCTTGTTGACCTTTTTCAGCACGATTTGAAGGACAAATGTAAGCATATAGCTCGTGACTTAGCTGTTGACAATAATTAGTATTGTGGTTATTATATTGAACTGTTAATGGTTTTTAATCCAAATTTCGATATGTTAATCAGGCTTAAGTTCATTGAATTTATTTTTTATTTTATTTATTTATTAATTAAAAATAAAACAAAGCAATTCTTATATATTGTTGTTATTTGAAGTTAAAGACAAATTTTCCAGTCTGAAGATGAACTCGAACTTCATCTTTTTTATCTCCCTCAGGATATATGCAACAGCATATATTTAAGCTAATTGTGTCCATCTTCAGACATGCTTCTTTGGTATGATTAATTGCTTGTTCAACAAAAATTCCCTTAAGAAATATATTCCCAAATGGACCCTAAAGAAATGCGCCTAGGATGGCCTTACTCTCAGAAAAATTTCCTTTTTTTTATTACTTTTAAGTTAACAAATATTTTTCCTGTTAGCACAAGTGTAAAAGCTTTTAGTTATTTTTCTACACTTTGAAAAATTTATATAACTTTTTGATACCGAAACGGTTATACCGGTATTAAGGGAAACGAAATACATATACCGGTATTTTACGCAAAAATTTATTTCTGTATCGGTATCAAAACTGGCATTCAATCTAAACGTTAAACGGTTTTCTGTTATAAATAAGTAACCGAAACAGAAATACATTTTTTTTAGTATTTATTTATTGAATCTTCTTATATTGTTAGGTTTTTACTTAATAAAACGCGTTAAGGCTTACTCCCTTTCTAATAACCCTTTGAGTTCTTTTAATTGCAAATCAAAATTGATACACACACGAATTCAACTTAACAAACTTTATTGAAATTCACAAAATTTAACCACTATTGTATGTAACGATCTGAACCGTTCAATGTCTCCAATCAAACTAAACTAAACTTTTATGAGTAAGCCTGTATTTATAGTTCAAAACTATTCCTAGTTGATTCAAGAACCGTCTAGTATTTTCTAGAAGGTTGTGTTCGAATTATTTTAAAATAACTAAAGCCTACAATTACAATTGCTAGAAAATTTATTGCACTGGCGCACATAGGGGCTTTTTGCCAATCTAGCCGGACATTAGGCGAAAAATTAAATTTAAGAAATGTAAAAATGTGAGTACGCAGCTCGACAGACAACAAAATTCTGCATCGTATAGTGAATTTTCAAGTCATTTGCTTGAGACTTGTGGTTTTGGGACACTGTTAAAGTCAAGAAAGTTGAGTAAATTGCATGCGTGTTTATTGACTTTTTACTGTTTTGGGAGGTTTACAATATATTTTTTTGTAAGTAAACGAATAAAGATTTTACATTGATTTTTTTTTTCTCTGAAAGACTATATATGGTAAAAAAATTCGTTCGAAATTAAAAAAACGATTTTTTTGTTCACTTTTTTGTAAAAAAAAAAAAAATTTAAAGGTTTTTGAAGGTGCAACCCTTAGAGTCAATAAAAATGTTAAACATCACGTTAAAATTTGAGATCTCTACTTTTAAATTCAAGAAAAAAAACCTTGCGCGTTGTTGCGCCATTTTTTTTAATGATTTTTTGAAAATTTCACCTTTTTTCTGTTTTTGCTCATCTTGCATAGGTACATATGATATAAACCCTTTCGTCAGTCATAAAATGTTTTGGTTGTACGTAGATATTTTTTATTTAAATTATTACATCTAAGAGTAATATTACCTGTGTAAAAAAAGGAATGTGCGAACAGTACGTAACGGTTTTTAACCACCTGTGCAGCAGCTAAATGGCGTTATTTTATGGAGCAAAATAAAAGAGACCCTTTCGTCAGTCATAAAATGTTTTGGTTGTACGTAGATGTTTTTTATTTAAATTATTACATCTAAGAATAATATTACCTGTGTAAAAAAAGGAAACACAACTACAAACGTGTGGAAAAAGAGATGCCTCTGGTCTGCTTAAAGAAATTGTGTCTTCTCCGACAAGAGCTACAAAGTTAAAAAAAGCATACAAAGCTGCACAAGAGGAAAAAGTAAAGCAGCTAACCCCTCTAAAGGCTCTTTCAATATTTGTAGAAGCTGAACTTTCTCGAAAACAATATGAAATAATCCGAAGTGCCGATAAGAAGGTTTATCCTTGCTACAATATTCTGCAGAGAGAAAAAAGTGAATGCTATCCTCCAAAAGAATCATTTGAAGTAACGGAAACATGTGCTCAAATAAATCTTCAGGATTTGCTTAATCATACTGCAAGTAGATTACTTACATATTTAAAAGATGTTTTATGTGGTTTACAAATAGAAGAATGCAACTCCTTCGAGCTAATATGCAAATGGGGCTGCGATGGCTCACACCAGGCACAATTTAAGCAAAATATGGAAAATGATGCCTCTGATTCTCATATTTTTCAGAGCAGTTTCGTACCGCTTCGACTAATATATGGCGCAAAAAAGGAGCAAATATTATGGCAAAATCCAACTCCTTCATCGCCGCGATATTGTAGACCTATTCGCATTAGATTTGTTAAAGAAACTGTAGATGTAATCCAAGAAGAAATCAACTATGTACAAGATGCTGTTAGTACATTACAAAACACTAATTTTTTAATGGAAGAAAAGTTATATTCCATAAAACATACAATGGTATTTACAATGATAGATGCAAAAGTATGTAATGCCGCAACACAAATTACGTCCACCATGAAGTGCTATATTTGTGAGGCTACTTCAAAAGAATTTAACAATTTGAACATCAAAAGAGATGAAGACGTAGATGCACTTTCTTTCGGATTATCTACTTTGCATGCCAGAATTCGACTATTTGAGAGCATATTACACCTGTCGTATAAACTCACAGTGAAAAAGTGGCAATTAAGATCGGATGAGGACAAAACTATTGTAAAAGAGAGGAAAAAAACTATCCAAGAAAAATTTAGAAGTGAATTAGGGCTAATAGTGGATGTACCGAAGACTGGCTTTGGAAACAGCAACGATGGCAACACCAGCAGAAGATTTTTTTCCAATCCTGAATTAGCTGCAGAAATAACTGGAATTGCATTGGATTTCATCTACCGAATCAAAGTTATTATTGAAGTAATTACAAGTGGTCACAAAATCTATTTGCACGAGTTTGCCGATTATTGCTTAGACACTGCAAAACTTTACGTTACTCTATATCCCTGGCATCCTATGACACCTACAATGCACAAGATTTTAATACATAGTACAACTGTAATGAGCGAGGCATTGTTGCCTATCGGGCTATTATCAGAAGAAGCGTCTGAGGCACGAAATAAGCATTTTCGGCTTTACAGGCAGAATTTTGCTAGAAAGTTTTCGAGGGTTCAGTGTAACAAAGATATTATAAATAGACTTTTGCTCAGTTCTGACCCACTGATTACTAGCATAAGACCAACTCCAAAAAAAAAGTCATTACCCTTTACGAAAGAAGCAATTTCTTTTATGTTTCCACCTGTACTTGGCTCTGAAGAGAATTCCGATTCGGAAGAGGATTTTGAAGAAACAGACGAAGAAGAACCATGGCACTCATCATCATCTTAGTGCAAAAGAGAAGTTATTGTAAATAAATAAGTTATTATTTTAAATAAAATTAGTTGTCACTATTATAAATTAGTTATAATTACGAATAAATAAATTCTTTTCATATAAATTAAATACTATGAAATACATAAAAGTCACATAAAATCTTAAAAATGAATATTTATTGGAAATTAGCAAAAAAAAATTTTTTTTTGACAGGGTCATTCCGGGGGGTTGGGTTAGGAGGGATACCTCCCCCTGCCCATAAAAGTTCAAAAATTTAATTTTTATAGAATTAAGGCGTTAGTAACCTTTTTCTTTTAATATTTACATTTTTTTTTAAAATATTATTTTATGTAACCGCCCACAAAAAGGGCGGGGCGAAAAGTGAAATTTTACGATCTCATGGGTCCAATTTTAGGGTTTTTAATTTTTGCCGATGTTCAAAGTTGTATTTGCCAAACAAAAGTATAGGAAAACTTTAAAAAAATTTAATTTTTCAGAGGTAGGACTAGTTTTTCTATGGGGAACTTTTTCCCCCTTGGTCCGATTTTAAGTATTTTTGATCTTTACCTGCCTATGACAATAACACATATTTCTGCCAAGTTTCATCAATCTAGGGTCACTCAATAACTTTTAAGAAGCAATATAAGCTAGAAAAAAAAGTAATGTCCGGCTAGATTGGCAAAAAGCCCCTATGTGTGGCGTTCATAAAAATAGTAACTAATATGACATAAAACTATAATTTACAAGATAACTTATAACTAAAACCATAAATAATTGTTAGACAAATCTAATTTCGTAACAATAGCGGAATTCACCCTTGATAGTAAAGTCCCTTGTAGACCTTGTTAATCTTATAATTTTAGTAAAAATACTAACATTTACAACAAAAAGCAGTAGTAAACAAAGTGTGTGAATTTACCAGAATAAAACAGTTGAAGAAACTTTATCTGTCTCTTTTTCTCACTCAGTAAATTCAATAATTTACAATGCATACGAAAAAGACACTCACGCTTTAAAGTATAAAATCGTATTAAATATAACAGAGTTGTAAACTTAATACAAAGGGTGAATACCGCTAATATATTAAACATGAACTAACAATAATTAATCAAATCTTATCCTAATATTTACTTCATGTCCTGCCAGTGCCAGACAAAAAAGATTTAGTCATCAAGGTTTCTGTTCACATATGAAGGTGTTTATCGTTTATCTGATTGGGTGAGTGCTGCAGTGTCTCTTCTCCTTAAGCGATTGCGGCCGCCATCATTTAAAATATTTCGAGCTAATGGATTTGGGTGAAGTTCCAGCCTTTTTAAATATTTTACTGAATATTTCGTTATCATAATTTTTACTAATGGCACATTGAGATCCTTGTGGATATTTGAGTTTTTACCATACCAGGGAGCGGATGTGATTATTCGAAGAAGTTTATTTTAGCGCCTTTGAATTTTTTCGATATTAGAAGCCCAAGGCAGTGCCCCATAACTGAATACCGTAGCACCAAATTGGCTATAAAATAGAGTTGTAAAGTAGAAGTTTGCAATCGAGACTAAGAACAGAATTTCTTCCAATAAGCCAATTAATTTGAATTGCTTTTAGTTTAGTTTGAGTTAATTTAGCTTCTATATGCCATTTCCAAGTTTAACGCCGATCTAGATGTATACCGAGGTATTTTACTTGCGAGTGTTGGGGTATTTTTTTGATAATTTATTTTAATAAGAGGGCATGTTTCCCGACGCAATGTGAATGTTATATGTGCGCATTTTTGCTCATCGATCTTTATCCTCCATTGTTTTAACCACCTTTCCAGTTAAAATTCATGATCCTGTAAGTAACGAGCTGCTTCTTGACAGTTTTCATGTATGCTTAGAAAAGCTGTATCGTCCGCAAAAAATAATAAAAGAAATAATTTGCGTAAAAAAATTAATAGAAGGTTTTGTAATGACCCCAAAAATTATCTAGATAAAATCCGACAAAATGTTATATTGTTGGGACCATAATTGCCCATAGGTCAAAAAATATTGAGCTCGTCCGACTTTATTTTTCTACTTGTTTTTTTTTAATTCTTTCCTAAGATTTTTCTGATTAGAACTTTAACAAATAAAATATTGAAGATTAATTCATTTTATTTCCAAAATTTATTTAAATAACAAAAGACAAAATAGTCTTTAAAGAAAATCAATGAATTAAGTTTCCAATTCAGTTAATTTGCATGATGCCTGCCAACCGACAAAAAAACTTGTGCTAATTGTTCTGACAAATGAACTTTGTTGATTTGGTGTCAGTGTACCAGATGCAAAAACTCCCATGCGCGAATAAGGGAACGGACAACGAACATATAAAACAATAAGCAAAAATATAATAAAAACAGAAATAAACTTTTGTTTTTAAGTTTATTAAGTTTATTTTATTTACATTTTAATGTAAAAAGTTTGTGGAATATTTTTGTTTTAATATTTCTAACGCTTGTAAAGAAACTGTTGATGTTTTTCAAATGATAATAATAATAATAATTAAAAAAGTAATAAAAATAAGCAGAGACTCACATTTAAACAGAAAACAATTAATTTTGTACAAAAAAAAAAAAAAACTTAACCATGTCAGACTGTGTTTCCGCAATCGTACGAACGCTGTATCCTTTCATATTTTTTAGGTACGTTAAAAAATATCTCGCAATAAAAATATTAGTAGCCAGTGTGGCCAGATCTTAAAATTTTTTACAGCTAAATCTGGCACTAGACACGGCCAAAAAAGCTAAAAAATTATTTAAAAAATGCTAACATTTTTTAATGCGTTTTGTATTACCAGTATGAGATTTTATTCGAAACTAAATACATTTAGTGACTTATTTTTTAACGAAATTGAAATAAATGGTTATATCTTAACAAGTGGGTAGGTTCTGGTAACGCATCTGATACATACATATAAATATGTAGCACAGGTAGTTAAGATTAAATTTAAAATTTAGGGGGCCTGCAAACCCCTGGTACATGAATATTTACACTATAGAATTGCTAATGGCATCGGTAGGATTTTCACGTTAATTCAAAATCTATTTCATAAGTAACTCTGGGTTACTAACCCAAAATTCTTTTAATTGAAAACACTATGTGCGTCGATATTAATGAAAACCCCTCAATCTGCACTAGGGATGACAATTCCGATATTCCGATCCCGAAAAATTCCGGAATTTTTGGAATTCAGCAAATGCCGCATCGCGGGATTTTAATTTTTCAATCCCGAAATCGTTAACTTAACTTTTATATTTTACCTTTTTTATAAAAAGAAACTCAACATGTCTTTCTCCCTGGAGAGGAGAAAGCAACAACAAAATTACAAAATATTTATGACATTACTAATGCTTTCAATGGATTTCTTTGGCGTTGCGTTGCGTTGTGCACGATTAGAGAAAAAAGTTAAACTTTGTTATTCTCTTTGAGCCTGCCCAAGAATAACAAAGAAATTTTAATGTGAGAATTGCTGAAAATAATTTAAGAAGAAAATTAATTAAAGAAAGAAATGATTCTTCATATGCACAAAGCAAAAAGAAAAACCACAAGTTCCGTGTGGTTTTATTTTCTATTTGATTCCACTGTGCACCAAATGTAAAATTTAAACTTTATTCTTAACAGGTTTAGGCTTATTAAAGTGTTTTCGGAGAGTGGGCCTACGGTAATTTATGGAGTGATTTCACAAATTTAGTATTGTAATTTATACACTACATAATTCCTACCACTATGTAGTGGTGGTGAATAAAAAAAGTGATTTTTATGGTTAAATAAAAATGGATTTTGTTAATTAATTTTGAAATCAAATTTCCATTATTTATTTTAATTTATATAATATACATTTTAATAGAATCTTAGTAATAAATCAATTACTTGTTTGCTCTATTCAACTACTATATTAATTATTTTTTTAATTTTGTTTGAATCAAATGAAGTAATTGAATAAGATATAGATTTTATGTTAATTATTTTTAAATTGAATCAATAAAAACATTGCTGGAAATCGTATCTTGTTTTTAATAATACATATTTTTAAGAAAATTAATCATCATGTTAAGAGAAAAATTCCGATGTCCCGAAAAATACCGGAAGTTGATTTTTTGATATCCTGAATACCGGGTTTTGCGAAAACCAGTTCCGACTGGCATCCCTAATCTACACATAGGCTGCCAATATTATTTTTCTTACCCCTTAATACCAACAGTTACAAATGCGTAACATTGACATTTCTAGTTTGATAACTTAATTTATTAATAACTTTATATCATACAGATGTCCTTTTATATTTATTTTGTAAACTTTTGCCTGTCCTACAGCTCGAACTTATTAATTAACTAATTTTACTCTTTTGTGGTCGTATGCGTATTAGGGTATTAATTTAATCGGGCTTTTGCTTTAATCGGTTAATCGCTCGATTAATGAACCGAAGTTTTAGCTTAATCGGTTAGTTTTTTAATTGATCGGTTAACCGATTAATTAAGTTTTGTTTATAAATTAATTTCCAAATAAAAATGAATAAGTTATTTATTATTTGGAGATTATTAGTAAAAAAGAAAACAATAACATAACAAACATAACAATTCTTAAACTTAAGCGAGAAAACAAAGGCACTTATCCCGTGAACGAATCGTGATAGGTGAAAACAAGACCTATTACTTAACTGGTGATAATGTGTTTAGAGTGAAGTTGGTCCAGAGAAATTGGCACAAAAATATTCATGTGACTGGATTTTGTGCGGGTAGTAGCTGATTCTCTCTAGTTCTCTTACTTTATATAAAGGGGATCTATCATATTGACATGGTTCATTTGTCACAATATCTGCGACAGCCATTATTTTAACCGAAATTAGATGTGTCCATTAAGGTTATTTGAGTGACATGTTACAAAGTGTCAAAAAGGTGCAAATTAACCCCACGTAGGACATCGCCATGTTAAAGTGACTTGTCACGTGACAAATTTAGTGTTAGTTCCCTTTCCCCTAGGGATGTAGTACATAATTTTTAATTAATACACATAGAAAATATTTTCAGTAGTTTCTGATCAATTAAAAAATTTGTTTGATAGTATTTCAATCTAATTAATGTAATAATTGAATCAATTATTTTTTTAGATGAAAAAAAATTAATAATATAATTTTGATTTAATTAACATTTAAGTTGTTTTGAAATAAATTTTTAATTAAAATATTAATCAAATAACAACAAATCTTAATTGATTTTTTCGCTTAAAATAAAATAATTGATGCTTGTAGAATTGTTGTTTGGAATTGTGAAAATCTGAGCTATATTTAATTAAATCAATTACCACATTTAGGGAGATCGATTATTCGACTTTTTTCAATAACCGGTTTTCGAATATAACGAATAGTAGCTATTTTAAAAAACCCGGTTTTCGGTTAAGCAATTTTTAAATAACCGGTTAACCGGTTTTAATTCGAATACTTAAAAACACAAAAATAAAATAAGTTTTTAAAATAAAACGTTAATTTGAATAAAAACAAAACAATTTGCAAAGGTAAGAAACCAACAAAATACATAGATATGACTTAGATCAGACCTAACAAATATTTGACGATAAAATCCAAGAAAAGTGGGACCAGTAAATTGATCAAACTTTAGCTAAGTTTTCAACAATTATTTATTGATTTACTAAACTTTATTTGTAAGAAGATATTTGTATAATATAATTTAGAAACTGTTGAATGATATTTGATCTAGACAAACGTTTTGCAGAAGCAAATAAATTATAGGAATTTTATAAACTTATTATTTGTTATTTATTTTGAATGAGTTTTAATTTGTTGGTGGTAAAGCATGTCTATATAAATCAACCATATTTTTCCAAAAGTTGCAAACAAAACCTCTTAGCCAGGAGTATATATTTTAAATTATTTTGTTTCAGCGTTATATACATATATATTTATATATATTTCTATAGAAACGAATAGTGAACTGAACATTCTTTTTGTATAAAATATTTGTCAATTCGTCGACTACAATTTAAAACATTCCATGACATTGTTTGATTTCTTCAATTTTGGTTTTTAGTTCTTGGTGTTTTAATAAATAAAACTGGTAGAAATGTTTCCCATATGGTTGATTCTGCCGTAATGTTGTAGTTTTCAGCATGAAGAGATGCTAGAACTACTTAAGAGTTTTTAGTTCCTTAACGGGCATTTCGTCCTCGGCAATACAATGGGCTAATATTTCACTCAATGATTCATTTTTTGCATCGTATTTTGGTAAAGTATTATTTGTCGTCTCCTTAGGACTACTTCGAGTTAAGTTTCATTTAGTTCACATTAATGTCTAGCATGTATACTAATTAAAGGTGATTAATAAGTCGTGACATGGAAAAACCTTTGTAACTTATCATTTAAGGGCACTTCAAGAACCTAACTTTGTCTTTTTAATCGTGTTCGAAAAAGATCTAGAGATAAATTTTATATAAAAATATATTTAATATTTCGAATACTCTTGCACAAATTACTATTTACTTTTTAACTGCACACGTTTTTGTAGTATTTTGAATAGTTTTTGGTTTTTTTTCTACAAGAACATACGCTTTTATAAGCGATTTGTATTTACAGTGTTCATAATTCATAATGTTTTTTGACCTTTGTTACATTTTGTTTTGACATTTTTCATAAAAAGTTTAAGTTTGCCCAATATTCAATTAGAAAATACTTAAATTACGGGTACATCTACAACAAGAGTAAGAAAAATTTATATAAATTACACATTACTCAAATAACCGGTTTATTATACCAAAATAACCGGTTTATTCGATATTCGAAAAATGGGCATTTTAAAATAACCGACTTGGGCAAAGCTAAAATAACCGGTTAAAACCGGTCGAATAATAACCGTTCGATCTCCCTAACCACATTGCTTGAAATGACAAAGTTTTTTGATAGTTTTTGTAATTCAAATTAAAAATATTACTTATTGAAAAATAAAAACTTAATTTTAAATTCAACATTTTTTATCTTTCGAATTTATTCTATGAGCTGAATTTCAGTTATGTATTTTAAAAAGCCTTTTGTAATAGTTCTATTCCTTAAATATTTAGGAATGACTTTATACACTACCAGACTATTATATTGTATCTTCTTGATACATTTTACCTTAGATAT
The DNA here is from genome assembly GCA_943735925.1 of Pollenia amentaria. Lineage (NCBI taxonomy): Eukaryota > Metazoa > Arthropoda > Insecta > Diptera > Polleniidae > Pollenia > Pollenia amentaria. Next base: position 193,843,330 of record OX031006.1, read on the forward strand.
CCTTTGGATAGCAATGAAGTATCTTGTAAATTTTTAAAATTTTTAGTTTTCAATTCAAGTTTGGTAATAGCTGCAAAATCAATAAATTGGATGCTTGATTCTATGAATTTAGTGTTAAGAGACAATTTTTAATTTTTTCTGTGCATAAATGTTATGTGTTAATTAAAAAATTAACTGTGGGACTTGACTTGGAAAAAATTCTTTCACTTATCGCAGATGTTGGAGAAATCGAAAGCAACCCATAATACAGAATGTCTAATTTCTCAGTACTTTTCCTGGATTTATCATAAGAATAGAAAATCTTCCATTTTGACTGTTTTCTTTTTCCTGTTTTTTTTTAAATTTTTAACACTTCTCATTTTTTCGGTTAATTCTGTTAAAAGATTGATGTGGGAAGAAACAAATAACAAAACACATACATATAAAAATTACGTTAAACAAAAAGCTGTTGACAGCAAACACTTATGTATTTAAAATGAAGATCATTGAACACCTTCTTTGTTTGTATGAAAAAATATTTTCTAAACCCATACGTATTATATATGAGACGAAACAAACAATTAAAAACTCAAAAAAACATAATACTACAAAAAATTAAAAATTTTGTTAAAGCGTTAATCGAAAAAAGCCAATTTTAGATTAACCGACCAGTTACGGGTAGTAGTTAATCGGTTAACCGAATGAATACCCTATTGCGTATGTCCATTTCTTCGATTTTGAGATGTGGATGCGATAATGCTTACTTTTAAACGCTCTTTGTATAGTTCTAAGCAAGGACCAATTTTTTAACTTAACAAAAAATTTCAAAACCTATTCCATAGTTTTATCTAGAACGCTTTTGTGACTCTCTTGAAAATTTTGATTTTAAGACATCAAAACCACATAAATGTGGGTCTTGAAAGTTAAAAATTATCAAATATGAGGAAACGAAAATGTTTAAATCGTTATGTATATAAAGGCCGGTATTCACTATCCTATTTAGTCGCAAGATATTTCAAAAAAATCGTGTGTGCTCGTAATGTATGACAGTGTGGCTTTAAAATCAATTCAGTGACAGATTTTGTTGACAAGTCTGTCCGACTGTTTATGAAAATTTTCATAAAATGATAGATTATATGCGATCAGAGTTGCATTTTCTTGTAAATTAGATGAGTCATTTGAGTTTGCATCTTTTTTGTGGGATATTGTGGCATTGAGAGCAGATTTTGCAGACATTTTTTTTATTTCGGATAAAATTCCGTCAGATTTTCATGTGAATGAATCGTACGATTATGTAGGATAGTGAATAACGGCCTTAAAGGGTGATTTTAATAGAGGCATATAACTCTAACTTCGCAACACCTTTTTAACGGCCATTTTGTCAGCTGTCAAGTGATTTATGTTTAGTTTGCTTTGGCATTTCAACATTAATAGACTGAAGCCTGAACAACGCTTCCCAATCTTGCAAATTTGGCCCAACACAAGAATGCTGTCGATCCCGATTTTTATAAGCTAATTTGGTGTATCGATTAAGCTCACTTTTGTTTTAATGGATACGTCAATAAACAAAACTGGCTTATTTGGAGTGATGATAATCATCAAGTGTATGTTGAGACACCGTTACATTCAGAAAAACAGACTGATTGGTGAGCTTTATGGGCTGGTGGAATCATTGGTTCGTACTTCTTTAAAAACGATGCCGGTCAGAACGTTTCAGTCAATGGTGACCGCAATAGAGCCATGATTACTGAATTTTCGTTTATCAATTGGACAACTATGATGTGCAGGTACAGGGATTTCAACAAGACGGCGCAATATGTCACACAGCTCGTGCCACAATTGATTAATTGAAGTAAACGTTTAATAACCGCATAGTTTAACGTTATGGACCTGTGAATTGGCCTACCAGATCGTGCGATTAAAGGTCGCTAGACTACTTTCTGTGGGAATATGTGAAATCGCAAGCCTACGCCGATAAGCCCGAAACGATTGACCACATTCGCCACGTTATTGCTGATATACGACCACAAATGTTGGAAAAAGTAATCGAAAATTGGAACTCCAGATAAGACTACGTCCAAGATAGCCATGGCGGTCATATGCCAAAAGACATATTTAAGTTATAATGCCAGAAGATTAACTTTAGAATAAAGTAAATTTTATGTCAATTTAAAAAATACCTCTTTGCTGCATTCCATTTTAAATTTGTATACCTCTGTAAATAATACCCTTTACGTTTAAATTATTTTGAACATAATTTATATACATATGTAAACTTATAAAAAAAACATATAATATTTAATTAATTCAAAGTCCCGAATTCCCAAATCGTGAATTTCAAAATCGGCTTTTTATAAATTTAATTTTTTAAAATATGAGAATCTGCCTAAACTTTTTCTTATAGATTCAGCAGAAAAAATTGCGGGCGCCTTCACTTTTCAGGCCTTTTGGAAGCTCTTCAAACGCATTCTTAAACAACTTTTACTATTTCACTCTGTCTTCTTTGAAGAAGTCTTTTCGAATGCATTTTATAAAATAAATTAAAATATCCTTTATAATATAAAGCCTATCGGAATCGTCTTCCTTGTAGTTTTGTGAGAATGTGGAGGAAGATGTCTTAAATTAAAAAAAAAAATAAACTGTTATAAACAGTTATAAAGTTACTTACTTTGCATTATTAGCAACAACAGCAGTAATGCTGGGATAAAGCTTAAGTTTTAATTATTTGTTGAAGGCCTCCTAGAAGTCGTCAAAGTTGGTGCGACAAGGCAAGGCCTTGGCCTCCAATAAGACGAAGTGTAAATACGAAATGAAGTTGGTATGCAGCTGGAAGACAAAAAAAGACTTTTAGAATGCCTCTGGGTAGTCCTAGAACTGTGTATGTAAGAATAATGAAATAATTATTTCAAACTTTTTAAACAAGCTGACAAACTAAGTGTTAGTAACTACAATATATAATTCATTATATTATATATTATATAATTTATTTATATAATTTATTGAAGAAATTGTTATATTTTTTTTAAATAAAAGAACAATAATTAGTATTGTGGTTATTTTATTGAACTGTTAATGATTTTTAATCCAAATTTAGATATTTTTAATAAGGGTTAGTTCATTGAATTTAATTTTCATTAAATTATTTTTATTAAGACAGGAATTTTACAACATGAAATTAATTAAAACTTATTGATAATTTTTCATTCTTGACTCCGCTGAGATTCGAACCCAGGCTTTCACGGACAGGTTGCCCAGACTAGTTTTGATTGTAACCACACAATCTCTTCAGTGGGGTTTGCCGTATTTACTTACTCGGCTGTTGAAGCCGGATGACGTCAATAGTCAAACAGAAATCCTTAAACCAAATGGTATTTCACCTTGGTAGATCGCAATTTGCTTTTGAATGAATGATTATCTATTTTAGTCGATTTACATGTTCTTCCTAACTTCTTTTTTTATTGCTTAAATAAGAAAACTTTATGGCATCTATAGTACTGCAAAGATTTTATGTTAACGGCTTTGTTAAAAAAAAATATTTCTGATTTTAGAAATGTAAATAAAATGTTCTATAGAAATACATGACTTTTTTTAAGAGGCCTCATACAAAACTTATGTATTGTTAAGTAGTAAGAGAGTTATAATTTAATTTAAACTAAAACACAGATGTAAAGCTCATTTCCATTTTTATTTCTTTCAGATGCAGATAATAAAATAATAAAAAAAATATTAAAAAAACTTCACGAATCAAAAATCAATGAAATCTTCAACAAATTTAAATAATGGCAAAAACTTTTTTTATTGCAAAAAGTCCCACTGAACATAAAACGAACAACATAAAAAACAAGGAAGTATCAACAATACCCACCACAATGAACATAACACAAGCAAATAATTTAAAAAATAAAAATAGTTACAAAAACTACACAACACATTTTCCGAACAAAACTAAATGGAGAAAAGCAATTCAGTCACCATGTGGAAATAATTTTGATAAATTCTCTTTTGCCACAATTAAAACAACAACTCACGTCATCCGCACTAGAAGTTCCCACAACATAATCAGTCATGTGAGAAAACAGAAATCCTTTGGTTTAACCAATCAACATTTGTGGCTGTTGCTGTGGTCGTTGGTGACCTTAATACACCATGTAGAATTATTAGAAATGACAACCACAACAAATCCATTTAAAACCAAAGGTACCACATCATCATCATCACCAACCATGCGATACAGTCAACTTTTATCCACAAACGGAAAGATGAGCATGTATGACAATATAAAAAGTGTGGACGATGACGACGATACATTTCGTCCATTTGTGCCCAAGGATCCAGAAATGATTTCGCGTAATGTGTTTACGCCATCTGGTCAATTCCGTGTATTTCAACCCATTGACACAGATTTAAGAGCTGCCGCGTCCCTACAAAGTAAAAGTCAACATTATGAGAAAAATAAAATGTCAGAGTCATTAAATGCATTTCTATTAGCAGCACCACAAACCTCCCAAACACATGAAACACATCAAATGACTAGAAATCATAAAATGTCCGAGACCAATGGCAGTGTACAGCAAACAAATTCTAGTAATTTATTACTAACCAAACATCAAATAGAACATCATAATACGGTCAGAAGAACAAATCAGATTAAACATAAGCACGACCATGAACCTCATCTTCAATCTAAACAATCCACGAATACGGATGATAATAATGTTCAACGAAATGAAAATGCCAAACAGGATGATTTGTCATCAGACTTGAAAAGTCTTGAAGATTTATTAGTCGATTATGTTAACAACTTTTTTGAAAAGGGTCAATATGAGGCAACTCCTGGTCTTGTGGTTGAACTGCAAAACATTCACAGCCAAATCCCGTCAAACGAGCTGACCAACAAGACTCGTAAAGTCAGGCAAACTGCGGCCACAGCTGCCAACGTTAAAATTGATTTACCACGAACTTTGGCAACAGGACGTTTGTTATTTTTAACAGGTTTGTTTAAATGTTCTTTTTGTTAAATTTATATGTTGGTTATTTTTTACATGATGATTTATTTTTGTTGTTGTTTTATTTACAGGCCTTAAAAAGGTTTTATGGCCAGTATTTATGGGTTTACAAGTATTAAAATCATTACTTATCGCAATGTTTATACCGGCCATTATCGGTTCGTTTACAAAACTGTTGGGAAAAGGTGAGTACTAAGTATTTGCATATAAAATACTACGGCACAGTGGGCGCTTTTAGGGAAATCAAAAATAAATTGTCAGTTTCTAATGGGGCCATCTAATTTCGATTCTATTTAGGAACATACTGCTGCAAATCAAAATAAGGCAGTTTTGGTCGCCGTCAACGATATGTTTGACTGGCGTTCTCAATATCTGCAATTTCATAGTGGCTTCGAGTGGAGTATTATGACATTTATAACGTAACGAAGTAATCTCTTTTGATAGTTTTCGACATGAGCTACTGACCCACTTTGTAAAATAGATAGGTTTAGTTTGTCTCAAACGAGATAATCGTTGTTGTTGAAGCTAAGAAATATGCACCTGACAAGCTATGCTTGAAAATTAAGTCTTAAGAGATTTACGAAAAGTCACAATAGTATAATAACATAACTTTTACAGCTTGAGGTAGACGATCAATGTATTTATAAGATGTCTTTGACAATATTGACGGGGTCTGGGGTATAGAGTAAAGTTTTTAATAGACCCCTTATGATTAAATTGCGTGATATTCTTCTGGTGTGAAACTTCCTATAATTTCTGATGTCTATATTCCTTGACATTATTGCTTTATCTGAAAACATTTCAAAGGGAAAAGGAAACATATTTTATTATTTGAGCACTATGAATAAAGGTTTTATGAAGGTTGAAACGCATGCTGTACCATGGAAATAAACTAAATAATTGCTGAGTTGTTTAACTTGTAATTTTTCTGAATGGATCAACAGCATAAAAACACGCCATAGTTCTTAGAATGGTTTCTAAATTTTGATGAAGATTTTCGTCAACTCCTGTTATTGATGCAGAATTATTACGATATGAAAAAATTCCTTGATTGGTATTTTAATTTGATAACACGTTGTTTCGGAAGCAAACTACATTTTACTCGCGTATAAGTACAAAGAAGTAGGGAAGTTCAAGACAGATGTATAGTTAGAATAACTGATGTAACTAAAATTCGCATCCACAAGTGGCCGCACTTAATTTATGGAACTATATTAGTTTATAATATGTATTTATATTAAGGTAATCAACAATTTCAGGTTACTCGCGTATACTTTTTTGTATCTCTATAAAGATGTAGAAAAGTTTTCCAAACAAGATTTTTTCATCAGTTACGCTTCTAAGCCTTAAATTAAATATCAAATATATAAAAAATCTGTTTAGAATAGCTGATTAAGGTACGCTAAAAAATTTGATATAAAGATCACAATTACAACCCAATTTTTACTCAATGTTTAATCTTGAAAGGTTACTCTTCATTTAAGTATATTAAGGTCACTCTTCGTTGAATCGGCGAAAGATTCGAAAAAATTCTAGTGCAACGATTTTTAAAGTAAAAAATCAACATAAAATTTCCATTAAGCATTTTATTGAAAAATTAATTAAAGCATAAAAAATAAAAGTTCTTCTCTCTCAAAATTAGAACCGAGCTTGAATCCTTTTTTTTTTTTTTGTTTTCAAATTAATAATTTTTAAAGCTTTCGTTATCATCTAACATTGTTAAGAAAAAAGAACGTAATTTGAATACACATATAAAACTTAAACGAAAAAGATTAAATGAGCTTCGTCGATTCGATGAACAGTAACAATCCAGGGCTAAAAGGCTATACTTTTCGAACCAGTGCCCATGTTCTGTAACTCCTGCGTCGAAAAACTTTTCTATTAAAATGTGTAAAATGAAACAGAAGTGCCATAAATGGAAACAAACCACTGTTTTTCTCACTTAACTTCGTCTGCAACATTTTTTGGCGAGTACCAGCCATACCTAAACAATTGCGGAACGCGTTTTCTAGCTGTCAAAAATCCTCATGTCCATACAATTTGTATGAAGCATCCCTAAATAACGCTTTGCAATTGGAAATTCCGATTTTGACAGCTCGTTAAAATAAGCAGGGAAGCTATATTTGTTGTTTTGGCAACCCTGTTTTTATCGTTTGATAATAAATAATAGCAAATTAGCTATTTTTAGGTCAAACTAGCGGTTTTAATTCCATTTATTATTTCTGTTATAAGGGTTTTAGTAAGCACGAACGTTAACACTTCTGTTTATGGCACAACGCTATGTTTGGATATACCAATATTAGGTGAACTTAATATAAATGTAAAATGTGGTAACCGTGAAAGAAATGTGATTTTAATTGTTGTTAACACCAATGCGGGAGACAATTTATTTGGTTACGATTTATTTAAAGCTTTTGGTTTTAAGATTTAACAAGTTAATTTAATATCGAATAAAAATAACAAAAGTGTAAGTGAACTTTGTGAAAAATTTCGTGATGTTTTTCAGTCATCCCTCGGTACGGTTAAAGACTTTAAAGCCAACATACGCTTAAAACCTGAGGCTCAACCGAAACTTTTCGCAGTCGACAAATTCCGTTTGCCCAAATACCTCAATTCAAACGCGAAGTAGAAAGACTTCTAGAGCAAAAAATTATTGTTCCGGTTCAATTCAGTGACTGGGCATCGCATATCGTTTTGGCTAAGAAACCAGATGGCTCTATACGTATATGCGGAGATTTCAAAGTGGCCGTAATTTCGCAAATTGACGTGGAGCAGTATCCGCTTCCTACGCGGAAAAATTTATTTCATACAATTCGCGATGGAAAATATTTTTCAAAGATTGACCTTAAAGATGCATACCTCCAAATGGAATTGGATGACGCATCGAAGAAAATTTTGGTTATTAATACACCACTTGGACTTTTTCAGTACCAACGCTTACCTTATGGTATTGCTAGCGCTCCGGTTATTTTCCAAAAATATATTGAACAATTACTTCAGGGAATCGATGGATGTGCAAATTATCTTGATGATATTATAATATCAGCACCTACTCAAGAGGAACACTTGAAGCGTCTCGAAAAGGTATTATTAATTTTATTTTCAAATGGTATCCGCTGCAAAAAGGAAAAATGTGAATTGTTAAAGAACAAGATAACTTACTTGGGCCGTCAAATTAGTTCCGAGGGTACGAGGGTACCTGACGAATCTGGGCTACTTGCTGTTAAAAATTTAAAACCTCCCAAGGATATTAAAGAACTTGAGGCTTTTATGGGCAAGGTTAATTATTATCATAATTTTGTTCCAAATTTTTCAAATATTGCCCCTCCAATTAACATGTTACGAAGAAAAAACGTTCCTTTCAAATGGGGAAAGATTCAACAGAAGTCCTTTGAGGAACTAAAGTCTTACATAATTAAGGCAACTGAACTTGCACATTTTCAGGAAAAATTTCCAATTGTCCTTGCTACGGAATAGGAGCGGTTATTTCTCATCTTTACCCAGACCGAACCGAAAGGCCTATTGCATTTGCCTCCAAAACATTGGACAGACATCAGGTAAATTATAGTCAGATTGAAAAAGAGGGCCTAGCTATTATATTTGGTGTAAAACGTTTTCATCAATTTTTGTATGGCCGGAAATTTATCCTCATAACTGACCATAAGCCATTAGTCAGCATTTTTAAGCCTGATAAACAGTTGCCAACTATGACTGCACATAGAATTCAGCGTTGGGCTATAACGCTTATGGCGTACCAATTCGAAATAAAATATCGCAAAACTGCCGATCATGGCAATGCGGATGCATTATCGCGTCTACCCATTGGGACCGATGTAAGCTTTGATAAAGAGGAGGAAAAATGCTTGAATGTAACTTTTGATGAATTTCCGATAAAAAGTAATATACTTAAACACTCTAAAGCTGATAAGACGTTATGCACAGTTTTTAACTATGTAAAAAATGGGTGGCCAAAAACAGTTAATCAAGATCAATTAAACCTGAAACCATTTTTCAGTCGTAGGAATAGTTTAACCATTCACAATAACCAGCTTTGTTTGGAGACTGACTATATTCGCGTCGTCATACCCGAAGCCTTAAAGAAGCAAACATTGAAACAGTTGCATGATGGACATTGGGGCGTTGTTAAAATGAAGCAACTCGCTAGACAGTATATTTGGTGGAACAATATCGATGCTGATATAATGAAAATGTCTTCTGACTGTGAGATATGTAAAGTCCAAAACCAAGCTCCTAGTAAAGAATACGAATCCTGGCCGAAATCAGCAAAACCTTGGGAGCGAATATATATAGATTTTGCTGGACCGATATTTAATTCTATGTGGCTTATATGTGTTGATTCGTATTCACAGTTTCCATACGTTTCTACAATGAAAAATACTACCACGGAAGACACAATTTCCGCTCTATCAGCTATTTTTTCCATTGAGGGTTTACCTAATACCATCGTCAGCGACAACGGTCCACAGCTAAGTTCAAAACAATTTGAGCAATTTTGTACAAATCTTGGAATTCGTTACATCACAACAACTCCATTTAACCCAGCTTCCAACGGCTTAGCAGAACGCTTTGTGAGAACGTTTAAATTATCTGTATCAAAAAACATTGACGACAACATGGCTACTAAGGATGCTGTACATACATTTTTAACAACATATCGTTTCATGCCGAATGCAGTGGGGAAGTCTCCAGCAGAGCTGATGCGTGGCAGACCTGTTAGAATTATTTGGTCACTGTTTCTTGAATCTTCAAAATCAAATCATCAGAATTTCTCAAATCCTAGCAAATATCAAGTAAACGATTCAGTATATATAAGATATTACGGTAAGGGGAAAAAATGGATACCTGGCGTTATACAAACAAAAATTGGCAAGGTTATTTTCACCATAAAGACTGAGAAGGGAATTTGCAGACGTCATATAAACCAGATGAAACCTCGTAGTTCGCTTGCCATTGGACCGGAAGGCACTAGTGTAACCAGCGAAAGAATAGAGTTACCATCATCTTCAAATGCAATACCTTCTTCATCACAAACACCGGATAGTAAGCCAGCAGAGATTGTAACATCTCCTTCAACTAACTTAGACGTCCAGGATGACTCTAATGATAATCAACGGAATTCTGAAGTTCGTAGGACAACTAGAATTCGTCGAGAGGTTATACGCTACCAACCAGATGACTACAGAAGACAATGACAACTTAAATTGTTATCATCTATGTATGGCTAACGAATAACATTAATGTACATCCATATTTTCATTATTTTATTCAGTATTTTTGTAACTTTTAATTGAAAGATTAACTATAATTTTATATTAAATGAATTTTATAATTTATGTGTTGATTTCATACATCTTTAAAAATTTAGGGTGAAGTAATGTTGTATATTTCAGTTAAATTGAATTCCTTTTATAATACAACTCTTTTGTTATACTCTTATTAAGCCTATAGTACACGGCATGTAAAAAGACACATGCGCATGTAGTTCTGACGTAATTTTGACGTCAATGCAAAGCCACAATAAACATTGTGTGTTGTGTGATGACGTCAAAATGACGTCAGAACCACATGCGCATGTGTCTTTTTACATGCCGTGTACTATAGGCTTTAGACAACTCTGTAAATATTATTTATAAGATAATAAGGAAATAAAATCAGTTTCTTTACAACCTTTAATGCGTGCGTTCTATTTTTAACAATAAGAATGTATCCAAAGCTATTTTTTTAAACAACAAACAATGAAGTCGCGATTTACATTATTTGGTATAGCCGACGGTTGTATTTTCGCCGCCGTCGTTGAACATTTTTAATGCCCCTATTGCGGTTCTCAACTTTTGTAACAGTTTGGTTGTCTTTGGTAAATTCGCATTGCCATTCTCAACTCGACTGGCAGTTGGCTTTTCAGTTGTGTATCTGTTTTTTTCGTGGTGTTGCCGTTTTCAACTTTGTAAAAGTTTGGTCGACAGAAACGTTATAAATACACAACTGTTTATTAGTAGTTGAGTTGTTTTCCGTTTCAGTTGACTTTCATTTTTAAAAGCAAAAAATAAAAATATCAATGGAGAAGCCGTAAGTAGAAAGATTTGTTATACTGTATATTATAATTTCTCAGCATTTAATACATTCGTAGATCTTTGAAAATTACAACTAAAGCACAATTTGAGAGGCTTGTTAATCTATTGGAAAAAAACCCAGAGATTGCACGTGGAAAACCAAAATTTGGTATGACCAAAAATCAGTGTAACGCTATATGGGACGGATTTGCGCTAGAATTAAATAGCTTGGGACCACCGAACAGAACATCCCCAGAATGGCAACGAGTAAGTGTATGATTTGTAATATTGAATATATTTTACTAAAATCTACTTCACACAGGTTTGGATTCATTACAAAGCAAGTGTTAAAAAGAAACTTGCTAACAACAAAATAAATACTCAAGCGACAGGAGGTGGCCCTTCGCAAGAAATTCCTTTAAACAGCCTTGAAGATTGTGTGTCGCAGCTATTATCTTTAAGTGAGCAAGTGGCACCATCTGGTGAAGCTTTGGGTTTGGAAAATATTGCTCCAACTTCGAGTGACGCTCCCGTTGAATTAAACGAAAATACAGCACGGGCAGTCGAGTTACCATCAAACGCCCCAACTAGGAGAAAAAATCGTAATTCACCAGAAGAGGAGCGACTTGAGCTGTTGAAAAAGCAAGCTGAGACACAGGCTGTACTTTTAAAAAGTATGAAGAGTTTAGAAAAGACAGCCTACAAAAACTATGAAGTTAAGAAACAACTTTTAAAACTTAAGCAAAGGAAAATTGCCTTATACGAAAGGCAATTAAATGAAGCTAGTGAGCTAAACCATCTCAATGTAGAGTGCGAAAAACTGAAGCTTGAAAAGTTGAGAAACGAGATGATGTAGTGCATGTACATAGACAGGACATTTTTTAATATTTAGGAAAGTTAGGCCACACGGAGTTATGTTACATACATATGTATATATTTTTTGTTTTTTTATTTACTATTTATTATGTTTTTTTTTATGTATATATTTTTGTTTTTTATTCACTATTTATTTTTTTTTAACGTTTATATTTTTGTTTTTTATTCACAATTTATTAATTTTTTTAATCCATATGTATATATCCACTGATTTTTATTTATAATCATAAATCCATGTTTTTCTGTTAACAGGCCAAGTGAAACAAATGCTTGAAAAGAGAATAACATTATATTTTTATTTATAGTTAAATACATTTTTTGTTCATTGTTAAACAATAGCTGAATTCAATAAAAATAAAAAATTACTTTGATTAAGATTGAAAAGAGCGCATTATATTATTTCGAATACTCATTCCAAGTTCCGTGTCTTCAATGTTTGAGTTAATGGATTGTGCGCTCTTATCGTCGCTGTCAATAAGTAGTTCACTTTCTTGAAATTCTACTTTGAAGTGCTGACTAATATTATGCAGAGCACAACATGCATTAACAATTTGGGTTGCCTTTTTGGGTGAGTAATGCAGTCCTCTAGCAGAAAGAAGGCAGCGAAATCTGCTCTTAAGAACACCAATCGTACGTTCAACAATATTCCGACCTTTGGCATGCAAAGTGTTATAACGAGCTTGTAAAAAACCGGCCTCTGTCATTCGAAATGGTGTCATTAAATACGGTCGGAGGGGATACCCGGCATCACCTTTAATGTAAAAATTGATCAAATTAAGTTTTAAAAATAATAAGTTAGAATCATTTACCTAAAAGGCGGCACGAACGAAGGCCCCAATGAACTAAGACCCCAAAACGAAAATGAACTAAGGCCCGAAAAAGGGGGAATTAGTTCATAATGAAGTAAAACCCCAACGATGGTATGAATTAAGCCCCCAAAATGGGAATGAACTAAGCCCCCATTAATGGGGACTTAATTCATTATGAATCAAAACCCTAATGTTATTATGAAGTCCCAAAGTAAGAATGAACAAAGTCCCCAATAAAAAAATTCAAGAATAAAGTGACTCTTGTTTTGTTTTAAATATTCAAAACAAACATTATAGTTATATAATACGAAAAAAAATATCAAAGCATTCAAATTTTATACATAAAAAAAAAAAAAAAATAACAAAAAACAAAAATTTTTCATTGTTTATATAATAATTAGATAAATTTGTATAAATACTTAATGAATAAGAAGTCTGGTATATACCTGCATGGTGTCTTCTGTAAAAGGGAAAATCCATAGTTATCATTGAAAAAATAACAACTAAGAAAACTTTATTCAGCGAAGCCACCTGCCGCGTCCTACTGGAGGAGAAAACCCGTAAGCACGGCCGCAGGCCGCCACGCAGAAAAACTTTAGCATGCGAAGCCAGATTTCAATACTTAACTTTAGTAAAAGGGAAAATCATTACCTTTTAATTATAAAAATAAGAAAACTATTAATCAATGTAAAATGCAATTTGGAAATATTGCAATTTATTACATTTTTCAGAAAATGAACTAATGCCCCAACTTTATTTGTGGGACCTTAGTTCTTTTTTACAAACTGGGGTTTTATTTCATTATGAATTAAGCCCCCAATTCAAAAAATGAAATAAAACCACAAAATAATGAACTATTTCCCCAAAAACCGTTGTTGTTGTTCCCTGTACAAATATTTGGGGCCTTAGTTCATTTTCGTTTTGGGGTCTTAGTTCATTGGGGCCTTCGTTCGTGCCGCCTACCTAAAATCAATGAGTTTTCTTGGAAGTTTCTTTGCAAATGAGTCTTTAAATTACTTAAATTAAAAATTAAAGAGTCATGATTCGCTCCCGGATATCTCGCATCAACATATCGTATGTTCATTTTGTAATCACATAGCTAAATAAAATATATATCAAATTTAAACACAAATTGTTAACTAAAAATAAATATAAATATATGTACGAAGTAAAGCTTACAATCATAACATTTAAGCTATAGTATCCTTTACGATTTAAGTAACAATGCTGTATATCTTTACGCGGAGAAATAATTCTGACATGTCTACCATCGATACAGCCCAACACACCGGGAAACCCACTTTTTACAGAAAACCAAACCTTCGACGCACTTTTTTCTTATTCACTCATTTGTGTTTTAATCCATTTTCCGCATATGCGCTGATTTAAAACATCTAACACTTCTTTTAAAACATGTGACATTGTAGATTGAGCTACTCCTATATTAAAATCGTTACCACTGCACTTTTGGTAGCTCCCGTCAGCGAAAAATCTAAGAGCAGCGCATAACTTTAATATAGGAGGAATAGCCACTACGCGAACAGGTGTTTTTAAATGATCTTTGATTTTATCCAGCAAATAACAAAACGCTTCCTTGTTTAGTCGGAAATAACTTTTAAATCTACAAATTTAAAATTATTATTTAGTTACGTTACTTATTAGAAGTTCTTACTTGGCATTAGGTAGTTCAAGAGGGTTTGAATCATCACGAATTTTTCTTCTTATACGTAGCACATCTGTACAACAGTTTTCATTTTCATCATCATAAAATAAATCGACACTAATATCCATTGTAAATACTTTTTATTCAACACAACAATTAAAAATACTTTTAGTTTAAAAAATTATTTAATTTTATAAAATTTTCACTTGTCAAACGTTATATTTAAAGTTGGCAAATCGATATTTTAAGTTGGCAACTTTATAGCAAACTCAACTAAAAACAGTTGGGTATCACAATACCTAAAATGAGTTTGGTTGTGCATAAGTTGGGTTGACTCTCTCACGACCAAACTGAGTTGAGTGGAGAACCGCAATAGGGGCATTAATTTTAGTAAGTTTTGGTCGCCGTTAACGATATGTTTGACTGGCGTTCTCAATATCTGCAATTTCATAGTGGCTTCGAGTGGATTATTATGACATTTATAACGTAACGAAGTAATCGCTTTTGATAGTTTTCGACAAATGATGGAATATTTAGTTTGACATCTTTTCGAATCGAGAAATTCTTACCAAAATTATAGAACATGGGAACAGGTTACTTAGTGATAAATTAATTTTGTTTTGAAATACACTGATTTGTCTACTTTTTGGGTAAATGTTATAACATTTTCTTATTCTTATTTCCAGTATACACCGCTGCGATATACATATTCTGTAAAGGCTAAGAATCTAAAATATCTTGGCTAGACAGACGCAGATGTATTATGAAAAGTGTTCTCGAAAAGGTTATTTTTTTTATCTTAGATAGTTTTGTTGGAATGGTGACTTTTTGTAAAATAACTAGGGAAAATTTTAAAAGCTCAAGAATTAAAAAAACGTGCAAAAAAACAGAAAAATATCCTTTAGAAAATGCAAGAAAAGCATAAGTATGTATTTTATTATATAATCCCTTGTTAGCTTTCTTAATCAGTATTTTGCATTTTTAAACCTTCTTCGGAAAAAAAATAAACTTTTCTGAATAAAATTCGTATTTTAAATTAATAATAAAGCAAACTTTTTAAAGATTTTTGTTTTATAAAAAAAAATTTTTAACGTGTACGGAAAATCGAATTTTTTTTAGTGACTGCTTAGGCAATTAAAAAAAATTTCTGGCAACACTTATGGGAACAACCTTTGGAAGTAGCGTTCCGATTTTATCGAAATAGGGATAAAACTATATTATTGTGAAATTTCAATTTATGCGAAAAATAAATTTGTCCAAAATTCTTGCAAAATATGGAAACTCTTTTTTTTTAAAGAAAATCTTGCTCTGCTAATAACAAATATAATTGGTGTTAGTTTGTTTAATGCTTATTCTTTTTCCCCAGGCATTTCAAATGGATCTGCATCCTTATTTATACGACCAATGGAACCGCCTCAAGAACTGGATTTCCGCGATAACAGTCTTAACTTTGATGCTGATAACAAATTTTTAATGGCCGATGAGGGCATAAAAGATAATAGCCCGTATGTCTACAATCAACAGGGTTTGTTTTGAAATAATTAAAAAAAAACTATAACATTGTGTAAGAAAATTAATAAAATATTCTTTTTTTTGTTTAACTAGATGCCTCACAAATGCACAATGAGTACGTGTTTGATCCTTCGTCCCCCAATAACCAATTATCCTACAACCGATTGGGCATGAATGAGCGGCAACATCAGCTTATGCAAGACTCTTATATGAATGCTTTGCAAAGTATAGGCTCAGCTTCATTTAAGAACTCTGGCTCTTTATCAAGTGGTTCTTCGGGTCTGCTGGCTCCTATGGCAAAGAAACCACCACCTGCAGCAAATGTCAATACATTCCAACAATTTCAAAATGTACCGGATTCCTCATTATTGCTCTCCAATTACGATCCATTTTATAGTCCTCTTTTGTCCCGTTTGGACTCGGTGTTTGCTCAATTGAAAATTAACTCAGATAAAGAAATGTGTCGGGAAAAGTTAATATGTTTGATGTATGCAAATCCTGCAAAATATGCACCTTATAGTAATTTGGTTTCGGCCCAATTGAGTCGGTAAGTGGGACTCCTTTTTTTATTATACTTTTTAGCTAAATAAAATAAACTTTTTAAGAAAATAGATTAGAAAAATTTATAAGTGATTTATATGGTATACAGCGCACTCGCGAAAACGTGGACACCTGGATTCATGAATTAAGTTTTTTTTTAAATATTTTTAAAGACAAATGTTCAACAATAATATGTTTCTGCATTCGATGGTAAAAAAAAAGAAAAGTGGTGTTTTTAGGTTTCTTTATCAATAATTTTCAATCTTAATTATTGTTAAAACAAAAGTTAATCTAAAAAAACCCGTTAGCACCATTGGATTCAGCGTTGCGGGTTCGATTCCCACCAGAGACTCTGGTTTCTTTCATGCAGACAAGCGTAGAGCTTCGCGGGATTAGCATAGGAAATAAAAAGGAATTTTAGTTAGTGTAAATGTGTGTGTGACACACACAGAAGGGATAAACAATCTTCCTTTTGGGTGCAGAACTTCAGGGCACTAAAAGATGTTGGATGATCTTAATGGAAGATTGTAATTATTATCACTTACAGAAGCGATTATAATTGTAGGGTTGGAGAAAATAAATAAATGAGAATTAGTTATTTCTTTTCAAATTATGTTAATTTAATTGAGTAGCGAGGGGGTTGCAGT
Source organism: Pollenia amentaria (assembly GCA_943735925.1). Taxonomy (NCBI): domain Eukaryota; kingdom Metazoa; phylum Arthropoda; class Insecta; order Diptera; family Polleniidae; genus Pollenia; species Pollenia amentaria. The sequence continues at coordinate 193,860,433 of OX031006.1, forward strand.
TACCTTTTAAATGTTCAATTGTTTAAACAATACTGCGGTAGTAGCGGCGATTTCAGGGTATAATAATTATTATACATTAAGGGTTATTTACAATTGCAAGGTATGTATGTATTTTTTTTTTTAGTTTGTGGATTTAAGTTAACGATTTTAATTTAAGTATTTATTTTTCTAGGTTATGATAACTCCAAGTTCACTTTTAAGTTAGATAAGTGGCTTTAAAATTGAAATTATTCACGCTGTTTCTAAGGCAAAAGTGACGGATATATAAATTTATTTTAAGAGATTGACATGTCTTCGGTTCGCAAATAGCCGAAGAGGTTTGAAATAATTTCTTTCAACCACCAGTTTTATTGAAAAATTGTTTGCTTTTGCAAAACATTTGCTAGATCAAACATCATTTAACAGTTTTTTAACTGAATTATACAATTATCTTCTTATAATAAAGATAAGGAAGTCAATAAAAATTGTTAAAAATAAAACTAAAGTTTGATAATTTGCTGGTCATTCTTTTTTGGATTTTTTCGTCAAATATTTGTTACAGATCAGACTGTTATGATTAGTTAAATTCCAATCTTACTTCAATTTATTTTACATTATAATATTTTTTCTCATTTTAAATTCAAATGGTTTAAATTTATGTACATAAATTAACAGGTTTTAATATTAATTTTTTTATTCATTTTTACATATTTATTTTTCAAGTTACATAATTCATATTTATTGGTTGTTAATTTCTACTTTAAATTCAAATTTATAGATTTTCATTTTTATTTTAATACAAATTTATTGTTCAAATCTGAGTTTGAACAGTTAGAAAGTAAATAAATTTACTAAATACGGCTAAAATAATAATAATAAAAAAAAAAAACCAATTTTATAGTTGTTAAAATTCAATAGTTCACCAAATATTTATAAGCACCAGTGTTTCAAACAGTGTTCGAAAAGAAACTGAACATTATTTAGAGTACCGTTAACACACCCAGAAACGATATCTATTTTTTGTGTTTGTGTTTTAGTACATAACCCTTTACAACGTTCATAAATATTTTCCCGAAATTAACAAACATTATGTAGTGCTTTGTGTATGAAACAGTACAATTGTAGTGGTTCTGTAGACATATGCATGTATTTTAATGTTCTGTAGTGTTTTTTTTTCACATTAATGAAGGAATGAGCAAACAAAAAATTTTAGAAACGATTGCTTGGTAATTTGCGAGCAGCATGTTAGTGTATTTGTATTGTGTACATGTTTTGTTTTTATAAAAACAATTTTGCTGACTTTACCAGCTAAAAAATTGATGAGCACATCAGAAACGAACAAACATTAATGTACTGAACCGAACACAATAAAGTTTTTACAAGAAACAGAACGCATTGAAATGTTCTCATCTTTATATTGAGTAGGATTGGTACATTATTTAATTGTGTACGAAGATCACAAACATATAAAATTGTTTTTAAGGTATTTACTTCACCAACACTATTTTAAATATTTATACCGTACCAGTGATGCATTTCGAGATTTTTTGTTTTGGGCCAAATAAACGATTTGAAATGGCCAAAATAACTATAATAGGGCCAAAAAAATTTTAATATATTTGATTATTATGTTTGTACCCAACCAGCAAAATACTCTCTCAGTTATATGGAAGAAGTCGGACTAGTTTGCTGGCTGAGTTTTTAAATAAAACCAATAGTAAAACCTAGTAGTGTTTTATTTTATTAAGAACAAGACCAAATATTCGCATTGTTATACTCTCCCCCACAAGTAGTTGTGAAGAGGATATACTTAGTTGATCATTCCGTGTTTATATTTTTTTTTTTTTAATATTCATCTAGGACCCCATAAAATATATCCTGTCTCTTTCTAAGTCTGCCGTTGGAGGATATCAAAGATTCGGTACAGCCGAATATCGCCCTCTTACTGGTTTTAAAATATTTTTGTCCATTTTCGTTCCATATTAACCAAGCCATTAAAACAGTGCGATATATATATCTGTAAGAAACATCGATTTTATATATACAAACATGCTTTAGATACTTTTTTTTATAATATATATCAAACCGCTTGTGTGGTTTATTTGGCCCTAAAAACTCTAAAGAACTTCGTATATAAAACTAGTGTTCGAAACAGTGAAAAATAACATTAAAAAAATGTATTGAACGATTAAAAGTAGTTAGTTAAATTTGACCTGAAAGGGCCAAAATAGATTTCCAAAGGGCCATCAAACAATTAAAGGTGCCGCAAATGGCACAATTGTGCCACATTTCGCATCACTGTTTCAGATTTCGGCCGAATGCCTACTATAAAGCAATTTTTTTATTTTGCATTTAGTTTTCTTTTACATACACAGAAAAAATTATTAAATTTCTCCAATCACCAATTTATTCCAAATTCATAATATCAAACAAACAAGTTGTTGATTTTGCACCTATTACCAAATTGATTATATTAATTACTAAAAATTTTAAAATTTTGAAAAAATATTTCCAATAAATGATATTTTTAATTTTAATAAAAAAGTGATCAAAAAACTTTGCCATTTCAAACAATGTGTTGATTTATTTAAATAAATATTGACAATTCCCAACAACAATTCTACATGTTTAAATTAATTTATTTTAAACGAAAAAAGTCAATTAAGATTTTTTGTTATTTAATTAAAATTTTAATTGAAAATTTATTTCAAAACAACTAAAATGTTAATTAAATCAAAATAAAATTTTTAGTTTTCTTTCAACTAAAAAAATAATTGATTCAATTATCACATTAATTAAATTTAAATACTTTTTAAACCATTTTTTAATTGATAAAACACTTTTTTCTGTGTATACATTCATTGAAAAATACAAACACCAAGCTTCAGAAAAACAAGTAAAAGAGATGGAATTTGTTTTTGTCAGATTTTCGATAAATAGTCGACATCGAAACAATATATTGCTTGAAAATACTAGATAAACGTCGAAGTAGTCGTCCACTTGATGCAGCAACAACTTAAAATTTACGTCGACTTCAACAACGATTTATATAAATGGGGTTATTTATAAACTGGGAATGCTTTAATTTTTTAGATACATAATACCTAAATAGCAGGGCTGTAGAGTCGGGGTTGGAGTTGTGGAATCGAAGTTGAGGTTTTGTACCGAAGTCGAAGTACCCTCAAAAGCTCGCGACTCCGGCTCCAATTTCACCATTTAAAAAATATTGCATTAAAAGAGCCAGACTCATATCTATTTAGCATCAAAGTTAAAGTTTAAGTTGGAGTCGGAGTCAACTCCACAGCCCTGCTAAATTAAATAAAATTACTAATAATTGGAATGATTCGAGCACGACTTTTTCCCGAAAATTTAAATTTTTAGTAGAGGTAAAAAGTTATAATTGAAAAGTTTTAAGCAAAAGAAACCGGTGCGATACATATTTTTAAAATTTTTCGAAAAAAAAAATATATTTTCTCATCCATTTTATTTTCATTAAACTGAGCCATTTATATGAATTCATCTTATACCACCAAAATTTTTACACAAACAAAGTACAAATACATTTTTGTTGATTTTCAAATTTTAGTTTCCTTTTAAATCCCAATTACATGAAAAAATACTATTCACGTTGGGTCACGTGCAAACAAATTCAGTTAAGCGTGTCATTTATGATAATCATTCATTAATAAAATTGTTAGTAGTATTAAACACTATTCGTAAGTTTTTCTATTCATTGAAAATTTAAAATAACACAAATGTTGTTTGCTATATTTTTTACAACTTATTAAATGAAAAAAAAATTATAACTTTTTTTAGTCCATTTTGGCTCAGTTGTAAACAAAATTGCTGGTTTTCATGCAAAAAAATTCGCCTTCTCTGTTAAATATATCTATTGTACAAAAATTTAAAAGCTAAAATATTTAATAAATTCCATATTATTTAAATTCTCCAGTTTCTTTACACATTAAAAGCCATTAAAATCATATTGTCCATGATTTAAATTCTGTCGAATTTAGACTATTTAATAAATAAATAGTATTTATCTTGTATTATCTTTGTTGGTATACGCTGTTTTGGGTCATCAACTACAATATGACCAGCGCATTTCAAAAACAAAAAGAAAAAAAAAATACTCAAGAAAAAATCAAGAATAATTTTGGATTTTGGTTGTGATTTATTTTTTTCTTGTGGAAACAATCATGACCTTGAGTTTTGTAGATAAAAGATGTTGAACAATTTATCTACACCCCATCTTTTTACACCCTTTTCTTAAGAATTAAATGATTCTTCATGACTACAATACATTTATTAGTTAAATGCTAGAGCTTTTTGAATTATCCAATTGATATCAATTACATTTTTTTTGTCTGCTTAATCCTTTTTAATCTAAAAAAATCCTCTCTAAATTGCCTAACAATTCTTTAAGACTTTGTTCGAATTAAAATAAAAAAAAAAAAAAATTAAAAATTGTTCTTATACATTTTGGTGGTAACACATGCAAGTACTCTCTTGGAAGTAGAGTTTTTCCTACGTATTACCTACGAAAAATAAAAAAAAAATATTTAGGCGGGACATCGCATAAACTTTGATTTTATGTATTTGCTCGAAATATAACCAAATATTTTTAGGTGTTGTCATAAAGTAAGGAATGAATTCATGCTATGGCTACATCTAGAAATAATACTATAAGCTTTTATAAAGATTTGTATTGAGAATCTCCATTCATAATATGCGAATTCAAATTTGGTCCAAATGAGTTTCCGATGGCAAATATGCAAAACATATTCGTGTTTTAAATGTCACAGCAAAAATATATCTTCCCTTTTTTATAATAAGTTGTTATTCTGCTCCTTATAAGTCTATAGACCAGAACTCTTTAATTGCCACCACAAATTTTAATCCCATCGGACTAACCGTTTAGAAAAACCAAAAATATTTCCATTTTTTCTTTAATCTTTCACTGTGCATCGGTCCCATATAAAGCCCACTTCCGACGAAGACTTAAATATGCCTAAACTGTCAATGATTTACAATTGGACCATAATTCCATAGTTGTCATATAATGATTTTACACTCTTCGGGATCCCGGGATTTTTCGGGATTTTGGATTTTTTCCGGATTTTGAGTTTGTAAAAAATTAAAAGATAAATGCTTTTTATAAATATTTATTTTTGTTATAGATATTTCAATAAACATATACGCCTTCGTTTATGTATAAAAAAGACAAGTTAATTTTTTTAACTTCACAGAAAAAAGTGTTTTATCAATTAAAAAAATGGTTTAAAAAGTATTTTAATTTAATAAATGTGATAATTGAATCAATAATTTTTTTAGCTGAAAAAATTTAAAAATTTAATTTTGTTTTAATTAACATTTTAGTTGTTTTGAAATAAATTTTCAGTTAAAATTTTAATTAAATAACAAAAAATCTTAATTGACTTTTTTCGTTTAAAAAAAAATAATTTAAACATGTAGAATTGTTTATTTATTTATTTATTTGTTTAAGTCTATGGATATATGTAAATCCTTACAGACTAGAATTTAATTACAAATAATATTATCTATTAGGTAAAGATTTCAAAAACAAAATAATACTACGTTTAATGACATTAACATTCAAAGAAAAGTCAATAAAATTATACATTTCATTAAAATCCTTGCATATTCTCAGAAAAGGATCAGAATTAGCGTAGTTTGTGCGGAAAGTCTGAAGATACAATGGTATGAAATTGAGTTGATCGTTGAGGAACGTTGACATTAACATTATTAAGCAGGAATTCAGAACAAACATTACCATTAAGCAAATTAACTAAGAACGTAATGCTAAGCATTTTTCTTCGGCTTACCAGTGAAGGTAGTTTAACTTGTTCCAGTCTTTCGAAGTAGGATGGAAGAACTTCAGAAGGGTTCCAAGTTGAATTTCCTAAGCAGAACAATAAAAATTGTTTTTGGACAGATTCTATTCGATTAATGTGAACATTATAATCAGGATCCCAGATAATAGAACCATATTCGATGATTGGTCTTACCAAAGATATGTATAACTGCTTTGTAATTTTGGGATCAGTGAACTCCTTAGCCCAACGCTTTATAAAAGCAAGTACTCCACGAGCTCTGTGTATCATTGTCGTAATGTGTTAAATAAAGTCTAATTTTGAGTCAAGTAAAACACCAAGATCCAAAATATCTTTAACTAATTCAAGTTGGCTGTCACCCAAAGTATAGTTACCCAAAGAATTCCATTTTCTACAAAAACGCATATGTTTGCATTATAAAAATTATCCAAATCATGTTGAAGGTTGAGCATTTCAGAAGTTTTTTTGTAACTTAAAAAGATTTTTACATCGTCAGCATACATTAATACATTACAATTGTTTATTGCACTCGGCAGATCATTTATAAAAAGTGAGAATAAGATTGGACCAAGGTGGCTACCTTGCGGTACTCCAGAATTGACGATGATGCTCCTTGATGTTGTATTATTAAAGCGAACACTTTGTTTCCTAGAAATAAGATATGACTCAAGCCACCGAAGACTGTTATTAGTGAAGCCCATTAATTAAAGTTTACTAAGAAGAAGACTATGGTTGACTTTATCAAAAGCTTTACTAAAGTCTGTGTTGTTGGGAATTGTCAATATTTATTTAAATAAATTAACACATTGTTTAAAATTTCAAAGTTTTTTGATCACTTTTTTAATTAAAATTAAAAATATCATTTATTGAAAATATTTTTTCAAAATTTTAAAATTTTTAGTAATTAATATAATCAATTTGGTAATAGGTGCAAAATCAACAACTGGTTTGCTTGATATTATGAATTTAGAACAAATTTGGTGATTGGAGAAATTTAATAATTTTTTCTGTGTTTGTAATCTTAAATGCATTCTAAAACTTTTGTTTGTAAGAGGTTTACAAAAATTTAAGTACACAGAAAAAAATATACAATTGATTTGAATCACCGAATTCGTAGAATCAAGCAAACGATGATTAATTAAATTGATTACTAAAAATTTATAAAAATTTAAATATGTATGAGATTTTTTCTAAATTAATGAATATTTTAATTAAAAATATGATAAATTTCACACAATGTGTTGATTGATTCAATTACCAAATTATTAACATAAATTCAATATTTTATTCAATTACCTCAGTTAATTCAAAATAAATAAAAAATAATTAATATAGTAATTGAATAGAGCGAACTACGTATTGATTTATTTCTAAGTTCCAGTTAAAATTTTTATTAAATGAATCAATTTTAATACTTGAAATTTGAATTTAAAATTAATTTGTTAACAAAATCAATTTAATTTGCTAACCATAAAAAGCGTATTTAAAGTTTAAATTTTAAACAAAAACATATGCTTTATCCACCACCACTAGTGAGTGGTAGAAAATACGTAGTGATAAATTATTTTACTTAATTTCGTGAAATCGGTCCATAAAAAATTTTAAAACTTTGAAAAACACTTTAATACGCCTAAGTCCATAATGTATAAAGTGTTTATTTTGCATTTTGTTCACCAGTGGAATCAATCAGAAAATAAACCCCAATGGAACTTTTGGTTCTGCTTTTCGTTTTTTTCTTTAATTAATTTTCTTTTTTGATTTTATTCAGCACTTCTCACATTCAAATTCCTTTATAATTGTTTGACGGTCTTTAAAAGAAAAACAAATTTAATTTTTTTCGTTTTCAATGACAGTTGAACCAGGGTTAATCAAATAAATATTAAAGACCCATTGGGGAAAGTCATAATGTATTTGTTTTTATAAAAAAAGGTAAAACAAAAAAATGAAGTAAGCAATTTCGAGATTGACTGAATACCAAAAATTCCGGGATTTGAGTTTTTTGATTCCGGGATCGGGATTTCGCAATTGGCTTCCCTAATGAATATGTATATAAAAAATGTGTTACTAATTTTTTTCCTTTATTTGCTTGTATTTTACTTGTATTTTTCCGATTATGTATTTAAATACTGATTAAAGACGCTAATTTAACTGAAGCTGGTTATGTACTTGCATTGTATTATTATGTCTGTATCTGTGCCAAGAAACGTTCATTTCAAATTAAAATTATGTAACAATTTTAGAGGACAGACCTTTAAACAAATGGCTTTTGTTAATGAATAGCCCTTAATTTTAATTTAGCCTTGCATTATAATAAAATTTTAGATAAAACGTATATGAACTTATAGTTGTGCCAAATCTTATACACCCACCACTAATAGATGAAATTATTGGCATGGTCACTTCTGTTGCAAAGTCATTTTTCTAGGGTAAGTTGAAAATAACTAATTTACGTAACGTAGCCGACATAGAAATTAGAACTACAAAAAATATTTTGTAAGTATATTAAAACACGTTTTAATGGCTGCATGTAAACTTTTTTACCAAGGAAGATAATTCCACGCCTAGTAAAATTAGTATGAAGTGAGCAAAATTCAAGATCAAATATCGGGTGTTTAGCTGCATGAGAACTTTCGATATCGATAACTATTGTTTGGCAGCTGAGAATGTCAAACTGTGTTGACATTTCTGTTCAATAAGGTTTGGCAAGTTATCATGAATGAAACGCTAGAAAAGCGCTTTCAAATTGTGGAAATTGCCTTAAAAAAATCTGTTCGCGAAGTTCATACAGTGATTTGTCCATTGTACTTATTTGTGGTTAAATGGCTTCGTCAATAAGCATAATTCCCGTATCTGCAGCAAAGACAATTCTCATGCCGTTAACGAATGACCATTACATCCATTAAAATTGGCTGTTTGGTGCGATTTACACGATATTTCGAAATGAGCAAAGAGCTGGCGTTACGGCAGCTTGCGCTATCGAGCAATGCTGACTGCATTTTTTCCAAAACTCCATCGGCTAAACATCAACGACAAAACGACAGGGCAACTTGCAAGACAGCGCGCTTAACAATCGATTTGTTGCAAAAATCAATTGTATTGCTAGAAGTAGTTCTTTTCACTGGACTCCTTGTCGTGCGATTTTAATGGGGCAATGCTACGCCACTTTTTTATGCTATGACTGGTAATACTTCAAGAGTTGCTGATTCTTGAAGCATTGGAAGCAAATATTCAAGCAACCATTGACGTCATCCGACACGATTTATTGGAAAAAGCGGTAACAAGTTGCACTGATCGAATGGACCATGTAACTCGTAGCCGCGGCGGACATATGCCGACGATCATGTTCAAGAAATAAATACCATGAAGTTATCTACCAACTAATAATAAAAAAAAAATTCTTTCCAACAATATTTCAGTCCTATCTAATTATTTTAAGTTCTCATGCAGCAAAAAAAAAAACACCGTACACTTTATGATTTAAGCCTTGTTAACAATGGTAGCACCAATTTCGTTTTTTCTTCTTTCTTAATTCTTCCCAAAGTATTTCATATATTTTCCTTTCATTTTTCGAACAAAAATGCAATTCAAGTTTTTTGAAAAATACAGTCTACTTCTACTTCAGCAACTCGTTGTAGAAAATTGTACATGACGTTTATAGTATTTTTTTACAAACTGTTTTAAAAAATAATGAGACATAATACGTAATATTTTTCTGGGTAAAATTTACAAACTTGATTGAAAAAGTGTATGGTTGTGACAAAAATTGTTGCTTTATTGAAAATCTTGCTGCCATTGTCAATCAAGCCTTAAAATTGGGTCACTTTTTTTATATGTTCTTTTTTAAAAAGTTGCTTAAGAACTCACTTAAGGCCCTAATTGTGTAAAACACAGCGCAACGCCAAAAGTTACAATGAAAGCAAAGACAAAGTCAAAAATATTTTATAACATTGTTGTTGATTTCTCCAGAAAATCATATTGCGTTTTAAAATTTTCAACGCCACAAGATATGCAGCGTTTAAAATTTAAAAATTTAATATGATTTTCTGTAGAAGGCAACAACAAAAGATTTCAACTGAAGGGGAAAAATTAAATTTTCATTCAAATTTTTCGTTTTGGTGACTTTACTCCAAAAGTTTTTGGTGCCCATCTTAAACAAGTTATCTATTTATTCATCTTAAAAATTAAGTTCTTGTAAAAGATAGTTCCACAAAATCACCTTTAAATTAAAGTTGATAGGGGCAAGCGATCACTCAAAGGAATTTAACAATTTGTAATGTTGCCGTACAATTTTATTAGTATTTTGTTAAAAATCGAAAAAGATTGCCAAAAATATACAGTTTTCCCTCCTCCCTACATTTCAATGATTTCAAGATATTTGTCCTTTTCGGTACGGCCATTTTTTTTTAGAAGAAAATCCCTACGAATAGGGATTTTTCCCAAGAAGAACAGCACTGATCTGGAGAACGACACGAGACAACGTTATCAAATAAGGTACAAGCATTTTGGTTATCAATATACAACAACCGACAAAATGAGGGCGGGATTGCTGAAGTTTGCATGGCATTTCCAATACAACGACATCATAGATGTCTGTATATCTGGAGAGCGGCTAGAGCCAAGCTTGGGTACAAGCATCTTGGTTATCAATATACAACATCCGCCAAAGTGAAGGCGTAATTGGATAAGTAGTCGTGGCACAAAAAAGATTTATTTATATCTAATGAACGGTTTTTCGAAAACACATAGTTCGGTTATCAATACACAACCTCTCTCAAAATATGGCCGAGATTGGATAAGTTGGCGTGGCTCATTCCGTACAAAGACATTAAAGATTTCTGTATATCTAGTAGGGAATTCATTTAATCGGGCTTTTGTTTGAATCAGTTAATCGCTCGATTAATAAACCGAGGTTTTGGTTTAATCGGTTAATTTGGTTATTAATCGGATAACCGATTAACAAAGTTTTTTTAAAAATTAAGTAATTTCAATATATAAAAATGCATACATTTTTTATTATTTGGAGTTAATTAGTAAAAAAAACTAATAACATTAACTCAAACAAGCAAACAAAAGAATAATTCATAAATATGTAATACATATATAAACTATAAGATAATTTTATTAGTTATTTCAATAGTTTAAGAAGATCTTATAAAATAATCTTTTATACAAATAATTTGGATTAAATTTTTAGGATTTAAGCGTTTATTTTCGTCTGTTTTGATGAAACTTGACTTTGAAAAAATTCTTTCATATATCGTTAATGTTGAAGAAATCAAAAATACAGAATATCTAATTTCTCAGTTCTCAACCTAAATTTTTCTAAACATATAAAATCTTCCATTATGTCATTAGAGTCCTCTTTCAATTTTTTTAAATTTTTAGCACTTTTAATGGTACTAACCGAAGTTCTATTAAAACAAATAACTAAACGCATATATAAAAAGTACGTGAAACAAAAAGCTGTTGACAGTAATCACTTATTGAAAATGAAGGGTTTGTATGAAAAAATATTTTCTAAGCACATACCTTTTGTATATGAAACGAAGGAAATAATTAAAAACACAAAAAATGTGTTATAATACTACAAAAAGTTAAAAATTTTGTTACTTCAGTTAATCGACTGAAATTAACCGGTCTAATCGTTAATCGAAAATATGAAATGTTAAATTAGCCGATCGGTTAATCGGGTAGTAATTAATCGGTTTTTTTTACCGATTAATACTAATATCTAGAGAACGACTACATCCAAAGTTTTCAAATTATGAACAAGCATCTAGGTTATCAAAACACAACATCCGACAAAATATGGGCGGAATTGGAGAAGTAGGCGTGGTACAAAACAGATTTATTTATTGATATAACTTTTTATTCTTATCGGTTTATGGTGAAGTATATATAAGATTCGACATTGCCGAATATAGCACTCGTACTTGTTCTTTTATAATTTTGTTCATAAGAATTCGATGCACTATAATTAGCTCTTTTATTGAAGCGTACGATTATGTGCTTAATCTCCTGAAAAAATTTAAAAAATGTTGATGATATCTGCCGAATTCGTTGTTTTATTTGAAAGATAGAAACTTTTTAATGAAAGAACCTTTTCAATTTCAATATTTGCTTTGTAGTAAACAACAATTCTTGTTCTCAACAAATACCCCCAAAAAACTATTTTTTAACTAACCGCCTAAAAAATACATCAACAAAAAACATTATATGAAAATGCATACACAAATTGATACTATTTCTTCGCAAGAAGGATTTTTCGATGGACATCTACTTAACTTATTACTATCTAATATATCTTGAAAATAATAAGCATGTGCATGTGATGTATATCCCTCCCCCACCCGCACCCCAACCACAAATGCTAAAGGTTCAAAATAATATGTTACCTAATTTTTTTACAAGCTTTAATTAAGGATGGCAAATTTCTTGATTTCACACACCAACTCCTAGAGAATTCATTCATTTAGTTAATAGAGCTTTACATTCATTTCCGGATGAATTCATTACTATGGAATATTAAATTTATGTGAATGATTTTATTTAGGGGTAATGAAGTTTATGAATTATTTGATATAAATGGAAATCTAAAATATTTTAAACAGAATTAATTTGTTTTATGAAATTAGTTTTATAAACGAATTCATTCTTTCGAAGATTTGGTGAATACTCACAAATTCGTATAAAGTATATCGCTATTTTTAAACTTTATTATTAACCAACAGAGATTTATTATTCAAGTATTATGGCGTGTGTTTTAAAAAAATTTTTTTTTTTGTATCTACTGCCAAATGACACATCCATCCACACATTAAACAACTTAATTTCATCATCATGGTTTTTCATTTCATGTTAAAAATATCTTTACGTTTTTTTATATTTGATATCCTCTCATCGGAATTTTCTTCTTGTTTTTTTCACAGCGAACTTAATGAATTGCGTAAACCCACTTCAGATAATCCCGATATTTTGCGATTCTTTAAGTACATGCGAGCTGCTAAGGATGGCCAGGATGGCGTTGATTGTGAGAAAACATTTGATAAATGTGCAGAACTTAAAGATTTCAACAATCCAGCAATGGTTTCCACTTATCATGATATTAACAAGTTGGTACAAGCAAGAAAATTGACAAACAAATGAAATGACAACCAATAAGAGATTGATTTAAAGGATAAAAGAACGGAGGAAGCTTTAACAAAATGTATTAATGTAAAATATGGGAAAGGCCAACACAAATAAGTATTCATGTGCAAAATTATGATTGATGAAGGATATGAAATTAATTTATACATATTTTTACATTTTATTCATTTACTTGCGAAAAGTACATATGTTGGATTCCAAAATGGAATGAAAAGTAAAAAACGATAAAATAACAGCCATAGTTTCAAATACAATGTATTTTATTATTTGTTACTTACATATTTATTTATTTTTATTATTTATTTATTTATTTATTTATATTTTATTTATTCATATTTTATTTATTTATTTGTTTATTAACTCTATTATGTATACTAATTTAACCTTCAAATATATCAAAAATATGAAAAACAGCACAATTTGTGGAAATGTTGACAATTAACATTGTCTCTTAAAGTGGCACTGAAAATCCATCTTCAAATATTCTTAAAAGCACAGGCGAATTTCTGTATTACTTAGTATAAAACGTAAATAGTGGACTATTATAACCTGTGCCCCACTCGGATCAAAGTCTAAACTAACCTAAATTCAGCCAATTACCTGCAATTTCTATGTTTGTAATGATTCTGATGAAAACGATTAAAGCTATAGTTTTAAATAAACAGCCCAAATGTTTGTTTTTAGAAAATTTAACCCTTTTGTACCAAGATAGTCAAAATGACCCATTGTTTTATTAGACATTTAAAAACTATTTTGCTCAAATATTTGTAGTATATTTAACACAAAACAAAGACAATTTTTATTATTTTTTTTTTTGCAAACAAAAATGAAAAAATTTATTAATATTTAAGCGCTATTCTTTCTATCGGAATGAAAAACCTGAACTTAGGGCGCCCCGGTAGGCTAGCTGGTAGTGAGCTAGTATATCAGTATCGGGGTTGCGGGTTCGATTCCCGCCAGAGACTCTGGTCTCCTGCAGACAAGCAAAAAGCTTCGCGGGATTTAGTGTAGGAATAATAAAAAAAAAAACAATTATCGTGCAAACTCCATAGATCCATAGCTAATTTTAAATTTACGAATTTTTAAAATTTATCTAAATGTGGAAAGCTATCATCATGAAAACAGTGTTCGAAAATAAACCGATCAATATTTAGTGTACGGTACACACACACCCAGAAACGATATCTATTTTTTTAGTGAACAATTTTTTACGATCAAATATTTTATTAAGCATTTTTTGAGGTTTGGTTTGAAAATTCTTTGAATAATTACAACCGTAGAATATTGCTTTGCCTCATTATTGAACTTTTCAAATTTATTATTTTTTTAAGTTTCAAAATATTTCTCAAAAACACCTTTTTTCTTGAAAATATCTTGTAAGGAAAAAGTGTTTGCATTTATAACCTTTTTTAATCTCGGTGATTACAATTTATATTTTTTAAAGAATGCCCACAGTCTTGTTCTTATAATTTAGTTGTTATTTAGTTTGTCTGTTCCAATTTTTAAATCAATTTTTCTTTATCATAAAACAAAATCTACAGAAATGTCTCCTTGAGCAAAAGAATGTTAGTATTGGTTTGGAAATATACATCTACATACATATACTTATTTTCTATTTAAATTTTATGTTTTTAAAATTGCCCAAAAGCATAACAAACAATTGAAATTTTAAAACTAAAGCTGAATAAAATTTTTTTCAAATGTAATTTCTAAATTAAATAAAATTACCAATTTAGTTTTGGCTTCGGTTCTTTCCTTCCAGTAACAGCAGCAACAAACAAGTTTTTTTCCTGAGTTAAATAATCCCGTATCAGTTGCAAATATTGGTTTTATAACCACCGTTTACTACACTGATCGACTCAGGGGCAATTTCTAAATCGATCTAACAATGACCGTCAATCCGGCTGGCTGGTATTAATTTTGAAGATAAATTTATTAAATTTGTTACACACGCTTTAATTGTCATTAAAAAATGTTGAGACTCGGTGAATAATTTCACATATCCACCATACAAACTTCTTTGCGTTATAAAGACTTTGTGCTTATTAACCATTTTATAATGTTCGTATTTAGATTAAATTTGGGCAAAAATATTTTATTGCAAATATCCTGCAAAATTTAGTTGGAATAGGTCCATATTTGACCATATCCCATACAAATACCACACCCGAAAATAGCTTTTAATGTTATAACTTTTTTATAAATGTTGTTATTGATACATTTGGGGACAATAACTTCTATAAAAGCTACGAGTATTATGTTTTAGCAAAATTTTGTGCTTGTGATAGGTCCATAATTAACCACAGGTTCAATATGAATACCTGAAATTCGTTTAAGACGAAATATCTCATTTGGATGTAGATATCTATATAATATCCAGATCAAAAAGAACTCTTATAAGAATCTTAACCTCATAACATTATTTTCTTTTGGCGGGTCCATGGCTGCTTAAACATCCCACTCTAAAAAAAAAATTCTGTATATACTGTTGTGCAGGATATCAAATCGTAGGACTCGGCTTTACTTTCATACTTGATTTTATTTGTGTTAAATTATGTACTAAGGACTTCGTTTGTAATGCTGCTTTAAAATTTGATCAACTTTTTTTATTTGTTTTTGTTTAAAAAATTCAGCCCAATGATTTTTATAATTTATTTTTATTTTATTGTTGTTTTTCTTAGTATTGTACATATTTTAGTTTTATATTTTCTGATATTAGTTAAGTATAATATCTAAAGCATTATTACTATTATTGTTATATAAAAACCATAAAAAGTGAAAACATTTAATAACATTTTGTTATTTTATATTTTTATGTTAATTTTAAAATAACTAAAAAAAAAAAAATATTGATAGTTAATATTTTAAAACAAATTTAATGATGAATAGTTTAAAAACTTTACCTTTAGAAATTGTTAATTATATTTAAAATTAACTATGAAATGGAAACTCTAGTGAAGAATCTGGTTATTAACTGTTACTTAAAAAGTTTTCCTTTACAAGTTTAAACTTGCAAGTTTTACAGAAAGTGAGGAGTAGAGATAAGGGATATATTTTTATTTCCATTTACATAATAATTTGCATAACGGAGCAACCAGGCGAATTCATGGATCAGGTGGTGGCAATAGACAATTTCTTGTTGCTTTTCATGGTTGAAACTGTCAAAATATAAAACAAAATATAAGCAAAACATATATTTTGACAGGTTTAAGTAGCAAAAAAGCATAACCAGCTGAACGTTACATGAATTCGCCTTGGGACCAATCTAAAGGGCCAACTATGATATGCATTAGCTTGCTTAAGTTTCTGTCAAAAAATTAACAAAGTAAAGTTTAATATGGTTTGACACATATAATTTACTTGTTTTCGCATAGTTGCTTAAGCCAACTTATGCATATTACAGTTGGGCCTTTAATCAAGCGTGTTCTAACTGTCACAAATTCACAATATCAAACAAAATGTATGAAGCAAAACAACATTCAGTAGCATAATCACTTTACAATTGAAAAATCCGATTTTGACAGAGCGAGATATAGTAAAGTTGGCCGCTAATGTTAAAAAGTAATATTTATCACCTTTAAGGTCAATTTATCTTCATTGTCCATATCTCCATAAGTTTACATTATTGTTAGTGACACAACGTTGATGCTAGAAAACTTCACGCTTGATGAGCTGATTTAGGTTGGTATGTAAGAAAAAATTCTTAAATTATTTAACGATTCTAAAAATCTATTTATTAACCACAATTTAATTTATCATTTTATTTAGTTTTTATCTTTAATATTTATTTATTATGTTTATAGTTTTTCTTATTCTCTTTTTATTTAATTTATTTGTCTAATTAATAAATAAATTTTTTACTCTAGAGCAATCGTTCATTAAATGAATATATAAATATGTAACTAGTATTTTATTTATAAAAATAAATATTGAATTATATAGTCACTACTCATTATAAATTTATCTTTTGCATACATGTGAATGATTCCATTAAGGAACATGTTTATGTAATTACGAAATTTAATAAAATTAAATAATTAATATAATGTTGTTTTTTCCATATATATACTAAGTGAAGAAAAACCAATTTTATTGAAAAATGAAATATTGAAATATTTAAAAAAATATTATTGATAAAATCTGGAATTAAGAAAAATTTTCTATGAAAAATTTGACATTGATTTTTATTAAATTATTTTTATGAAGACAGGAATTTTACAACATGAAATCAATTAAAATTTTTTTATTGATAATTTTTCATTCTTGACTGCGCTGAGATTTGAACCCAGGCGTTCACGGACAGGTTGCCCAGACTAGTTTCGATTGTAACCACACAATCTCGTCGGTGGGGTTTGCCGTTTTACTCACTCGGCTATTGAGGCCGGGCGACGTCAATAGTCAAACATCAATCCTTCAAGGTCAACAAGAAAAAAGAAAGACAAAAACATCAAAAAATAAAAAAAAAAAAAAAATAAAATGTACTTTGGACTTCAAGAAGAATTCTTGACAAAAAGTACGAAAAAACAGAAGTTAGGAAGAACATGTAAATCAATTAAAATAGATAATCATTCATTCAAAAAGCAAATTTCGATCTACCAAAGTGAAATACCATTTGGTTTAAGGATTGATGTTTGACTATTAACGTCGCCCGGCCTCAATTGCCGAGTGAGTAAAACGGCAAACCCCACCGACGAGATTGTGTGGTTACAATCGAAACTAGTCTGGGCAACCTGTCCGTGAACGCCTGGGTTCAAATCTCAGCGCAGTCAAGAATGAAAAATTATCAATAAAAAAAAAAAATTTTAATTGATTTCATGTTGTAAAATTCCTGTCTTCATAAAAATAATTTAATGAAAATTAAATTCAATGAACTTAAGCCTAATTAAAAATATCTAAATTTGGATTCAAAACCATTAACAATTCAATAAAAATAAATACAATACCAATTATTGATTTTTAATTTAAAAATTATTAAAATATATAAAAATTCTAACAGAATTTCTAATTTTAAAAAAATTATGTAAAAAAAATTGATATTTTGACCATTTTTAAAATATATGCTTGAAAAATGTTCTTACAGTAACTTTAAATAAATTCTATTTAAAAATTCCTAAGTTTAAAAATTGGGTTGTTCACGGAAGGCTGGTTATCAGGTTAAATGGTTATTTAGTTATATTCACAACTACAAAATACATTTATTGAAATTTTTTTATCACCCGTTTTGAGCGAGAAAAAATATATTTTAAGAACAACTTTAAGCTTGAATTGGCTTATTTTTATATTTTGTCCGGACCATTGTAGAATAAGTACAAGTTGTAGTCATTAGAAATTTTGTTCTCAATTTTAAAGCCCATGTAACGTCAAACAAAGGAAAATAAGGAACAAAATTCAAACAAATGCCAAAAATCGAATAAATTAATTTGACATTACATGGGTAAATGATGACAACTCTCCCTAATGAACATACCTGGCACTTATTATACTATGGTCCGGACAAACTTGAACTGGGTTGACAATAGGTTAATTTTTTTGATACAATGATTATCTTTTTTTTCATCCATTATTAACATACAATCTTTAAAAATAATTTAAAATATGTAGTTTGAAACCAAAAAAAAAAAAAAAAAAAAAGTTATTGATGTACTTTTGCCCAAGGTACATTAACTCAAGGTAGCAGCACTAAGAATCTAGCTGTCCCTGTTTTTTGTATTTTGTTTTTTGTAATCTTATGTATTTGACATGTAGAAGACATATAAAACTATATACAAAAGAAAGGGACAGCCAGAATCTTGTGCGACATGGACATCATAACTTGTGTGCAAGACCATCTGAAAAAATTCAATAAAAACATTATATTTTGATTGATATGTCAAAATCACAAGCAACTTTTGACATTTCTATCTCTAAGTAAGAAAAAAAGTAGCTCAGCTGTGTTTTTAACGCCACCTGAAAAATTAATTCGCCTTGTGCACATGCGTATCCATTTTAATTCCTCACAATGTAAAAGGTCCGGCGATAAAAATCTCTTAATGTAAGCGGGCACTACGTTTAATAATATCGATTTTTTTATTTCATATATTTTTATGTGTTCTATTAGTAACCTTATTTTCTTGTTTATTTTCGAAGATGTTATTAAATTAAAATAAGTGTTTTTAGAATTATAATCTAAAAATTTTGGCTACATAAGAAATACTTCCTTAACGCCCAAACTGGAGGAGGTCCATTAAAAAAAAAATATTGGAAATATTATTTTACAAAATATATCACTGTAAGTTTGGGATTTTGCTATCTCTACCTTCAAGAGCATTTTTTTCGCCACTATTTGATCGAATAATTAAAATAGCCAAATTCGAATAACGAACAACTCGCATAATTTATGGGAATTAAAATTAATTTCTTAGAAAATTATACTGTTATTATAATGTTAAAATATTTAATTTTAGATTTCTAACCGATTAAATTCCTTCGGTATTTATTTTCCTTACACATACTCTTGAACATAATCAGTCCCTTTTTAGATATAAGTGTGTGTGTGACAAATTATGTAAATTAATAAAAACGTCAAATTCCATAGCGTAAGAAATTTCTTACTAAAATAGAAAATGATTTATTTTTATTTTGACGTTTTTTGTAATAAAATTATCAGCAGAGTAAAATATGCACTGTCAGATTATGGGTTACCTGTTTTTACCCGACTGTCGATTTCTGTATTACCTCGTATTTTCTAATTGGCTGGATTTTGACATTTCAGATATCGTTAGATCCGTTTTAGAAACGTAAGTGTTCTTGTTTGAAAACTAAGTGTCAGATTTTTGGCGCGAAATAGTTATACGTTAAAAAAGCAAATTAACCTAACCTGGAGTTGGGTTTAAAAATAAAGGAAATTAGAAGGGGACTACAAAAAAATCAGCCATGTTCTAGAAACCGAACACATACGAGTGAAATTGGAATCAAAAAAACTTTAAAATGGTCCTGTCTTAAAGGTTTATAAAAAAATTACTTTTGCATAGTAAATAATTTGAGTTCTTTTCTTCTCTTAAGAAACGGAAATACGATGATTTATAAAAAATTTATCCGAGAATCTCAATCGCTTTCAATTTTACTCGATTTCCTGGAATAATATATTGGTTTAAACAGTTTTCCATAACTGGCTGGCACCTTTCGTATAAATTATCCATGTGTTCCGAACAATATTTTTGTAAGGAGAACAATTTTTTTACTGAAAGTGTTCTGCAGAACGATTCACCCATTTCGGAAAATTTGTCCGGAAAAACAAAACTAACAAATGGCTTATAGTTGTAAACAATTATACAACATGACAGCACAACTAGCCAACTACTTTTATTGAATTGTTTTCTAAAAGTGCGTTAAAAAGAAAATGAACGAAAAAAGAAAGTGATTTGATTATTTTTAATTATATTTTATTTAATTATTTGGCAAGAAACAATTGTTGTAATATTAATGCAATAACACTATATGATGTGGCAGATCAATTCAAGTTTTTTGTACATATTAAAAAAAGTCAGTCAGTTTATCTCAGTTCATTTTGGTCTGAACAAGACCAGTTCAAAACCAATTCAAGAAAATAATTGCCGAACAAAAATAGTTTCTCTCTCTCTCAAAAAATTTCTCCGGGCAAAAATATTGTTCGGAACGCATTAAGTTAAGTTAAGAAGGCGGGAAACAATTGCAAATTATAAACCGAAAAAAAGTTATGTTTCCCGCCTGCTACTAAGCATAATGTTTGTATTAAGCTTTGTCTTTCAGATCATTTTTTAGTCTGTTTAACCAAAGTAGTGTTTACTTTGTGTATAGTTTATTTTAACTTTTTTCCTTAAGTTCCGGTCTGTTTAATGCATTAAAAACTCTATTTTTAGGAACCGGGTTTTTTTATTTTAAAGTTTTATGCCTGTATTCCAAAAAATTTTTTAAATTTAATAAAGGTTTACAAGACAAATTTTCTATAAAAATATTCCGTAATAAACGTTTGTTAGATTTAATAATCGTTTATGAATAAGGGGATTAGAGTTTTTTGTATACTTAGTACAACTAAATTGTTATTTTGTTGTTTAACTACAATTTCGTCTTATAGTGCTTCTCTTTCTGTTTAATTATAAAGGGAGATCGAAACATAATGTACGATGTTAATTATGACTCAAACCTTAATGTCAAGTTTTTTGCCCAACTAAATTTGACATTTCTTTGCTTTAGTGTTTGACAAATTCACTACTGACCATCAATACTTCGAAGGTTGGTTGAACAGACAGAAATTAATGGTGACTTTACGAAGGAAATTATATTCAGCGAAGAGGCAGACTTTCATCTCAATGAATTCGATAACAAGTAGAAATACCGCTTTTGGGGAAATGGGAATCTACGAGTGATTGTTGAGAAGCCTATGCATCTACAAAGTGTGAATGTTTGGTGCAGTTTAGGGGCTAGCGGCTTCATCAGGCCATACTTCTTTGAAAACAAGGTCGGCCAAGCAGTAACCGTGAACGGTGTTTGCTATCGCGAGATGATAACGGACTTCTTGTGGCCAGAAATTGAGGATAAGGACGTGGGTGATATGTGGTTCCAATAGGCCACTTGCCACACAGCCAACGAAACAATTGCTCAATTGCGCGAGAAATTCAATGTGGCGATGTTAATTGGCCGCCACGATCATGTGATTTGACACCGTTGGACTTCTTTCTTTGGGGATATTTAAAAGGAGAAGTTTTCGTCAATATGCCAAGAGCAATCCAAGAGCTAAAGGTGAGATAATGCGGCACATTAACGACATTGAACTTCAAAATATGGACCATCATCATGATAGAGGTAAGCCACCGAAGACGTGGCGAGCGTTTGGCCTGTAATTAATTTCACAATTATTTGGCATAGCTCCTTCTATTATAATAAGAAATATTAAGATAATTCTCTAAAAGCTTTTTGCTTTATTTACAATTAACATCGTGCGTTTTGGTTGGATCACCCTTTATAATAAAAGTATCAATGCAATGTTCTTCCAATTGCACGCAGAGAAAAAAATGTTTAAAAATGGTCACCTTCAACAAAACTATTTTAAAAGAAAATTTTTAAACATATTATATTTAATTTAACCATACTTTTATCACCAACAACCATATTGTTGTTAAATTGGTCCTCCATCAAGAAGCAACAGCCAAATTATGGTTGTCTTTAAACATGTTTTGGTTAAATACGACAATAATTTTTCTCTAAATTAACAATAGTATATTCCTCTTTTCCAAGAGCAACATGCTATGGCTGAAAATCAACCATGCTTTTATAAGTGTTAAGCATATTTTAGTTATTATTAACCAAAACATGTTTGGAGGCAACCATAATATAGTCGTGGCTGCTTGATGGAGGACAAATTTAACCACAATACTTTTTTCGGTGACAAAAGTATGATTAAATTAAACATAATATGCTTAAAATTTTTCTTTTAAAATAGTTTTCTTGGAGGGCACCATATATAAACACGTTTTTTCTCTGGGTGTGGATAAATCGTTTTCAATTATTCGAATTATTCGGGTAATTCGAACAATTTAAAACCCTTATTCTAGTTATCAAGCAGTTTTCAAATTCCAAAATCGATTAATTCCTTACTCGAATAAAGCCAAATGTCGAATAATTGGTTATTCTACTTCCTACACTGTATCGGACGCAGTCATTTGCTTCTATGTTGCTACATAACGTAATTATCAATTAAAATATCTCTTTCTCTTGTAAAGACAAGAGATTTTTATAAATATTTACTTTATTATAGAAATGTAAAATTTAACATTGAAACCAATTTAACCATCAAGTTGCCTTCCAGCATACATTTGGAATTTCCGAACAAATTTTGTTGTTTATAGCACGCAACATTTATTTGTCATGTTTTCAGAAAACAAATACCTACAACAGTAAAATGTATTTATATCAGGGGACTGCAAAACAGAAGAGACTTTGATAATTCGAAGCAATTTTTTTTTTATTTTGTTTTATAATAGTTTCGTTTACAAATAGTTGACATTTCGAGCTGAAAACACTAACAATGCATGCAAAAAATATCTGTTGTTTTTGTATTGATGTAGTATTGCTGCTGCTGTCTATAAAATTCTTTTCAAATAGCTCGTTGTCAAATTCCCTTTGGATTGTTATGATCAAAACAATTTGACAAGAAGCAAATAATAACTAGCAGTAACTACAACAATTTAAGAAATTTCGAAAATATATAAATATTTTAATGCTTTCCTGGAAAATAAATAAACAGCAATTACAACATGCGTCGGGGTCATTTCAAGACAAGTCATCCGTTTCTTTTTGAATTAATTCAATAAGCTCTTTTATAATTAAACTTTTAATTTGTTTTACTTTCTTTGGATTTTATTTATGTATGAAAAGCCTCCACCAGCACGAGTGATGGATAAAGGTATAGTAAGATTGCCATTTTGTGTGTAACACCAAGAAATATTCATCAAAGACCTCATGTTATCTCTGTCCTTTAGTAATTTTGTCCGCATGTCTGTCTGCTTAAATCGGCGTAACTTAAGAACGACTTAACAGAAAATATTAATATCGATGTCAAACTGTTTCACATTCTCATAAGCATATTCGTTTCAATAGGAAACGAATTATGGACACAAATGTGGACCAACCTCCTTAATTACTGTCTCTATTTAAACGTTTTCAGTATTTTCTGTCGAAATATATTATTTTAGTAAAAAAAAATTTTGAGCCACCCGCTTGATTGGATGCTACAAAATGCATCAAATTAACATAAAATTGGTGGTCATTGCCATAATACTTGATATGATTTCGTTTTAAAGTGCCAAATCGATCTATAACTTACCAAAAGTCTTATAAAGCTCACTGATCTGACCTTTGACACTGTGAAAGGTTTATAGCTATATACAGACGGTTGTCAAATCTAACACTATTGCCAGCAAAATTGCCTAAAAAGACCACTTTCGGCATAAAACAGTAACGATAAGTTAAGGCACTTTCACACGATATATATTTAGTAGGGTATTCATTGATTCGGGCTTTTGATTAAATTGGTTAATAGCTCGATTAATTAACCGAGGTTTTGGTTTAATCGGTTAATAATCGGATAATTTTTTTGATTCATCGGTTAACCGATTAATGAAGTTTTTTTTATAAATTAAGTAGTTTCAATATATAAAAATTCATAAATGATATATTATTTGAAATTTATTAGTAAAACAAAAACATAACAAACATACCAGTTCTTGAACTAAAACGAGCAAAAAAAATATTAATAATTCACAAATATGTAACACATATTTTCTTGCTAATACATAAATATTATGAATTATGGGTCGATTAGGGATGGCAA
The DNA here is from genome assembly GCA_943735925.1 of Pollenia amentaria. Lineage (NCBI taxonomy): Eukaryota > Metazoa > Arthropoda > Insecta > Diptera > Polleniidae > Pollenia > Pollenia amentaria. The sequence continues at coordinate 193,884,763 of OX031006.1, forward strand.
CATAACTAAAGTTGAGTTGCCTGCAGCGAAATTAGGCAACGCCGCTCATGCTAAAAGAAAAGAAAATTGTTTTTTTTTTTTGATTTTTTAACATGAGCGGCGTTGCCTGATCTCGCTGCTGGCAACTCAATTCAGTTCATAGCTTACGGATGCAATTAATAAAAAAGTAAGATGATTTTATAAGTTATTTCGATAGTTTAATGAGATCATACAAAATAATCTTGTAGAAAAATAATTTGATTAAATGTTCAGGATTAAAGCAATTCTTTTCTTTAGATTTGATCAAATTTGACTTGGAAAAAATTCTTTCACTTATCGTAGATGTTGGAGAAATCGACAGCAACCCCAGCAACCCATAATAAAAAATATATATATTTATCAGTCATTTTCCTGGATTTCTCTAAACGTATAAAATCTTCCATTATGCCATTAGAGTCCAGTTTTAATTTGCTTTTTGTTTTTCCTTAATTTTTAACTCTTCTAACTGGTTCGGTTAAAAAAGATTGATTTAAGAAGATATGAGAAGAAACAATTAACTCAACGCAGACATATAAAAAGGACGTGAAACAAAAAGCTATTGACAGCAAACACTTATTTATAATGAAGATCTTATTTTACATCGGTTAATCGACTGAAATTAACAGATTTAATCGTTAATCGAAAATAGCCAACCTTAAATTAACCGATCAGTTAATCGGGTAGTAAATAATCGGTTAACCGATTAACGATATTATTTAGCATATCGAGCCTTTGCTGCAATAGAGCCAAAACTCAAAAACCCTTATTTATGAGCTAATGTATTTAATTCTTCAATTCTCAGTGCAGCATTGGGCGGCCTATTAGCTCATAATGTGGAGCTAATCGCCACATCGTTTCTTCATATTGTGTAAATTTTTCATACTATTATCTTATATACTTAACTTTAGAGAGAATAATTAAATTTTAAGATGCTAGAAAATTCAAATTTGAGTTATGATTTTGCTGCAATAGGCAAAGGCTCGATATGTAATTGCACATGTCTGTCAAAATAACATATACAGAAAGAAGGTTTATAATTTGTATTTCCCACGTTCGTTTTTGGTTTCATCTGACATAAATCGTTCATAGCAGCAAATTTTCTGCAGATTTAAATTTGTATTCACTTTCAATTGTATTTTAGTTAATTAAAATGTTTGTTTTTTTAAAGAATATGTGTTAATTAATTAATAAATATTGTATATATGCCACCACAAGCAAATGACTTGCAAAACCGCTGATGTCAGATGATATGTCAGTTCCCAATAGAACACACTCTAAATGAAAATTTTAACACTGCTAATTCGAGCTGACATTTACAGAAGCAATTTCTTTTTTGCTTTTACACGACATGTATCATTTTGCAGTGGGAAATTTGACAAGTACACTGCTAAATACATATCGTATAAAAGTACCTAAATGCTATACCAAAATTTGACATTTATTAGTATTTATTAGTATTAGTATATCAATAGAAGTCGCTCTTTTTATTAAAAGTTGTTCTTGGTTGTGAACATTTCTAATACAAATTTCTTATTTTTACATACATAAGTATGTGTATGCATTTACATATGTATATGATATTTGAGGTATAGATATGCAATTGCAACATTGGTATAACAAATTTATTTTAAATTAGATAAAACGGACTTTTAATATTTTTATATCAATTGTGGGAAAGCTGCTGTTAATTATGCTTTAAATCGATGGGATTGAAATTGATGGCCATTAAAATTAAAATATATTTGTTTTCGTAACAATATAAATACATAAGTAAGTACTTAAATTAAACGAGAAGGAATGTATGGTTGGTCAACCCCGACCTTTTGGTACCCTACATCACAATATTAAGAGACAAATTTTCTAGACTGTACCCCATTTGGGACCCATGGGCAGTAATGCACACGGTAAAATAAAATAACGTCATGAGGTTAAGATTTATATAACTTTATATAATTTTATACGTGTACATTCATAAAATTATTACAGTTACTGATTGTGGGTTATTAAATTCGTTTTTCTTACGAATAACTTAATTTTTTTAGATTTATGTTTGTTATTCAAAAAACAAACTACTAAAAAATAATGTTTTGATTTTTTGTCGGCTAAATTATATTTTTTAAAGCAACAACTGTTAAATTTTACGGAATATGCTGTTAAATAAAAAAAAAATTCAAAAATGTATGTAAAATTCTTTTATTTTAAATCAAAATATTCCGTTTTTTAAATAAATTTTTCTATTATTATTTATTTACATTTTCTTTATAAACATTATGGATCTTATATCTAATCCCGCGAAGAGTGTAGATATCAATATCTCGGTTTCTGAGATTTTTTCGTCTTAAAGTGATTTTATGGAGGGGACTTATATGGGACCTATGGCCAGTTCTATAGCCACCTGAACAAAATTTCGCTTAAACTTACTGTAACCAAATTTTATATCAATACCAACATCTATAAGGCAGTTATTGCATTTCAAGCTATTTTCGGGAGTAAAACTTTGTATGGGAGCAGTGAGATAAGATGATTTAGGTTGCAATGAGATATCTTGGGACGAAATTTAATCAAAAGACCAACATAATAAGATTCTTTATGGGCACAAAGACTCTTTTTCCGGAAAGAAGTTTGTATGGGTTCGACGTGAAATTATGGAGCGTTTCACAACATTTTCAATAAGTTTCGTCTTTATAAAATGATCGTCAAAACTGCGATCTGTACTTTGCGCACAAGGTTAACTTAGACCAGCGATGCCAGTAGAAATTTAAAAAAAATCCCTACGTGTCCAGAAAAAAATCTCTACGTTAAAAATTGATTAATTGTAGCAACAGGCAACCAAATACATATTTTTCAACATTTTGTAAATATTATAATTAAACGATTTATTAACAACAAGAGAAAAATTTATATTTTTCAATACGATTATTTCAAAAAGTGCGGAGCATGGTGAAATAATACAGGTGGCAGCACTAAGGCAACAAATACAACATTACAACAAAAATGAAAAATAAGTCTCCGTATACGTCAAAAATTATATTAAACTAAAATCAAATTTTGCTACCGAACACAATGAAATAAATTAATTTTTAGCCAATTTTTATTTCGCTATGGTTACTATCTTATTTAATCTTAATTTAAATAATCAAAAACTTTAATACAATACAATAATCACAGCACAAAACGTGGACTTCTTGTAAACATAAACAAAACTTTGACATAAGACTAGACAAACAATACAAGAGCAAAAAATCGTCATCTGGCGTAGTAATGCCACCTGTTTATTTCATCATGGTGCGGAGGGAGGGTGGCGCCGTTGGAATTATCGATTGTGCAGACTTGTCAGTCACGATGTCGCAGTGGTCGAGTGAGCATGGCGCGTTCGCTGTGGATGCATTTTTTAAGAGTAATGATTCTTACGTAATTGCTCGTCGACAATTTTGTTCAAAGCTCGGTATTCGGCGAATACGTGATGGACCGAGTGTAAATTTAATTCGTTCGTGGGTGCAGAGATTCCGCGCAACTGCTTCGGCCAGATCTTCAAGGAATCCCGAAAGCATTGAACTGGTTGAAAGCAGCTTACGTAAAAATCCGCGACTTTCAATACGCAAAAGAGCAGCCTCACTGGGACTTCCAAGAGCGATTATTCATGAAATATTATAAAATGATCTGAAGTTCCATTCTTTTAAAATTTAAATCGTTAAGAACTCAAAGAAAGAGACTTTGATTTACGCAAAAATTTTTGTGAAACGATGTTGAAGTGTTTACGTACGGTAAATCCCATTTTTTGGAGCGACAAGGCACATTTTCACTTAACAACAAGCAAAACTGCCGTTACTGGTCTCCAAGCATTCGCAACCCTCGATTGAAATATCAAAAACCATTGCATTACCCCAGGGTAACTGTTTGGAATGCCTTATCCACGAATGACATAATTGGACCATTTTGTTTTTAAATTCTCGAGGCCATCCGACGAATGTCACAGAAAATTATCGACGCATGATTACGGAATTCTTTTTGCCAAACCTGCGATCTCATCCATCGCACTCTTTACACACGTGGTTTCAACAGGATGGGGAGACTGCAGCTAGAACTTCGATTAATTTGCTTCGGAAAAATTTCCCAAAAAACTGATCAGGCACTTTTGGGACATTCCATGGCCACCGAGGCCATCCGATCTAACTCCCAAGGGTTTCTTTAGGGCTACCTCAAAGAGAAGGCTTATAATGACAATCCCCAATCTCTTGTGGCCTTAAAGGAAAATATTCGTCGAGAATTCAGCTCAATTGAACCAAGTTTACTGCAGCGTGTGGCGCAGAACACAAGGCTCCGTTTTGAACAGTGTGTTCAACTCGACGGAAGACATCTGGATGACTCTCTTAAAAAAGAAAAATCCGCATTTCCATTCTGTCGTTCAATGCTCTTAATAAAACATTGTGTCAATTATTACGTTTTTTATTTAAGTTTGAAAATATAAATCTGCTACATATAAAAATTCAATTTCAAAAATAGCAATGTGTGACAAATCTAGAGACAAAACTAAGTCAAACTGCGTGCTTGATATTTCATTTCCGCATCTACTGTCATTTTTCAAGAATTCTTATTTTAAATAATTTGTTTTAATATAAGTATCTAATATTTTTAAGCAAACTCGGTCTCAAATTTAATTCAGTTCACCGGAACAAATATATAAAATTTTTTCCTTTTAAAGGTTTTCTTTAAAAAAATTTATTTCTCTTTATTTAGAAGGTATGCTGGTTTTCCCCGGTGCAGAAGTAATTTCTATGTAGAAATTTCTTTCAATCGCTTTATATATTCGCATACATTTTAGCGAATATAAGTGGGAATGTAAATAGCGAAAATAAGCAAATAGTTCGCAAAGGCGAACCCTAATATTCGCTACACCCTTATAATATAAACGTACATGGTTTTGGCCCTTGTTGAAGATTGCTAGGCAGTTAAGACACATAGTATTAGGGTTCCTTTAAATAATACTACATTTGTACTTAAATGCTGATAAATGAAAATAATACGAATACCTACGTAGTTTAACACAATATATTGAAAATGAGATGTTTTGAAAATTCCCTACATTTGCGTTTAAAATAAAAATCCGGCCTTCTTTCCCTACGCTTGAAATTTTCCGAAAAAATCCCTACAAAAAGGAAAAATTCACTACTATTGGCATCGCTGACTTAGACAGACAACCAGACCGCCAGCCGGACGGGCGAACATCATTAGATCTACTCAAGCATTTGGTCTAAGGCGATCGGTATACTTAAATCGGTTTGCAATTTATATGTGTCACACACATCAGCACAAACGCATAATACCCTCTCGTGATGTGGGTATAATTATAACTGTTTGTTGTTAATGACTGATATGACAACCAGAAGTGTGAAAGGAATAAATATAATTATATTAAAAGCACACAGTGGGAAGAGGGTATTGTTTTGAAATAATTATAATTTGTTATAGTATTTAAAAATCTAAATGTAGTTATTAACACTTTCCAAAATTTGTGGATTATGTCTAAAATGCTTAAAATATTTTTGAAATCATTTCTTTTAAAACGATGATAATATAAATTAAAACCTGCCACTGTTTCCTGAAGTTATGATTTTATTCTATTTAAGTGGGTTACCAAGAATAAATTGATTCTGTAACGTTTCTCATTAAGTATTTTTTTAACTAAAATCAATATTGACATACACTTTTGCTTTTGCCAGTAAGTTGAATTAATAATTTTGCAAAATTTTTCTTTTTAAAGTCAATCAGGCAAACACATTATTTAAAAAAATATTTATTTTATTTATGAATACTCTTATTGAAAGTTGACGATGACTTTGCGCTGGGTGTTGTAATCACATTCGTAAGACTTTTGCTACACACACACTTAATGATCCATAAAGTCGAACAAACGATTTGGTAAATAAAATAATGAAGAAAAGTCATTATCAAACTGATAAAGAAAGACATTAATAATAGGGAGTTAGAGGAAATGGTCGAATTGGCAATATAATATAATTTAATTTAAACATTTTATATTTATTGTAGTTTCACATCGTTTCTCGAACTAAAGCTTATTACCCACTTGGGGGCTGTTAAGTTAAAACATTTTTTTTAAGTTATTTTGTTGTTTTTAGGATATACTGGGCAATGTTTAAGATTGTAGTGGACACATGAAAATTAAAAGATGCAGAAATCAATGTTGCCTAAAAAATAAAGGGCGATTCATCGTGATGTTTAATTTTCCATATGCATTTTTACAGATCACGAGTGACTTATATAAAACTGCTTTGTAATTTTTGTTCATTATCAATTGACAAGTCATCATGGAGAGACTCACTCCACAACAGCGTCCCCAAATTGTTCAGCTGTATAACGAAAATCAGCGTACTGCCAGAAATGTTTTTTGTGCGATTCGAGGAACTTACGGTGCGCATAATCGACCTACAACCAGAGTACGGAGAGTGCTCGAATTAAACTCGCTCGCGAGCGAGTCCAATTCGAGCGAGTTTTATTTTCAACATTGAAAAGAATTATTCTTTACTGCTCGCGAGTTTAAAAAATAAAACTCGCGAGCGAGTTTTATTTTTGCGAGTTGAAAAATATTGCTCGCGAAAAGAATTCAAATTTTAAGAGTCAAAAATAAAACTCAACTCGCGAGTCGAGCTAAAAAGAATTGTTCGCGAGTTTTATTTTTGCGTATGAATTTTTTTTAACTAAAAATATATTTTTCCTGTTTATTTGTTTGTATGTGTGGATAAATGTGTGTATGTATGAATATTTCATCGAAACACAACACAGCATTAGCAAATGGATCAGAAGTAAGGTGGGAAAAGGTATTTATTGATACAGCAAATATTACGTTGTGACAAGTATAACTAACCATGAAGAAGAAATAGCAAAGAAAAGGATTCGTTTAAAAGAATGCAATCATGTTATACGTTTCGAAAATATAAAAAAGGCAGTTCATTAATTTCCTATGAATCGTAAACACTTCTATGTAAGTCACTAATGAACGCATACATTTTATTACACATCATTCAAAATTTAACATTTATACGTATTGCACATATATTTTAAACCACACTTATCTACCTGTTTATGAGCAGCATTCGCTTGTGTGCATTTTATTAGTATAAACATTATTTTTACAACCCTTTCCCACACGTCTTGCCAGCCATTTTAACATAAACATTAATATAATAAGTTTTTCAGACCCATTGCACTGACATTTAAACACTCACTAGGGATCAAACAAACATATCAATGATCACATTTTCTATAAATAGTCGTGATTGTTTACTACCTGCTGATGTTTTCTATAAGAATCAACTAATTTGGTTGTCACAAGACAATTATGTGATGGCTTTTGCTACCCTAAAAAACTCTTAATTCATTTATAACACTGGTCTTCAAAAACAAATGTAAGTCTTTAAATAAAAACATATAAAATATAAAGATTTTGAAGCGGTTAATTTAAATCCGTTTGCAGTTTCAAATTTTTTTATGGGCTTGACTTATATTCCGCCCGAAATAAGGGCCGATTTTTATAAAAACACCAACAAATGATTATTAATAATATTTCCTTTAAGTCAAACGAATAACATTTTTTATATTTTCCACTGTTTCGGACATTTTCAGAAATTAGTGGCGATAAACTTTTTTTTTCAAGCAAAATTAGTACTATTTTTTGTTTTCAAAAATTTGTTAACAAATTTAGAACAATTTTTTTTATTATTTATCAGAAAGCCAGATATATTACGAATAAAATGAGCCATAAACCATGAAAATCGATTGACAAATGTTTATTTTATTTATAATTATTAAAGGCAGCTTTTATGAAAATAATATGTTACCAATCTCAAACACTTTTATTTAAGTCATTTAAGAACGCATACATTTTATTACACATCATTAAACATTTTGCAGGTTTACATATTTTTAAACAAGAAAACATTTATACATACAAACACACATACATTCTTATCAACATGGTTATGCCCAGCATTCATATGTGTGCATATGTTTTTATAACCCCTTCCTACACATTTGCCTGCCCTTCGTTTCTAAAAATTCATATGTATGTATATTTTTACTTCGCACAAGCAAACATTAATTTTTTTAAACGAGTTGCTCGATTTCAACTCGTATGCGCTCGTTTTCTGCTCGCATAAAATTTGTACTTACGAGTTGAAAAATAAAACTCGTAAGCACAAATTTTAAAACGAGTTGTTATCTGCTTACGAGTCGAGCACAAAAATCTTATGACTCGTAAAAAATTTGTGCTCGCGAGTTTAAAAATAAAACTCGCGAGCACAAATTTTAAAATGAGAGAGTTGACTCGAATTGTGCTCGCGAGTAGAATTTTTTCCTACCCTGCCTACAACACTCAAATTTGAGTCCCAGTTTACATTAGTGGATGATACCTGGCCGATAAGACCACAAAAACAACAGTATGGTGTGGTTTATGGGCTGGTGGAATCATTGGTCCATATTTCTTTAAAAATGAGGAAAATCAGAATGATACCGTCAATGGTAACCGTTATCACACCATGCTAACGTGGTTTCAATATACAGCGCTTGAAACAATGACCTTGTTGAGAAATCATTTTGGTGAGCACTTCATTTCACGTTTTGCTACGATAAATTGGCCATCTAGATCGTCCGATATCACACCTTTAGACTATTTTCTCTGGGGATATGTAAAGTCTGAGGTCTTCAGGAGTAAGCCAGCTAAAATTGACGCTTTGGAAGCCAACATTACTCGTGTTATTAGCGAGATACCAGTCACTATGCTCGAACGAGTCGCCCAAAATTGGACTTCTGAATGAACCACCTCAGACGTAGCCATGGCCAACATTTACATACTTTCAAATCATGAGTTTTATTTTACATTATATATCAAACCTCACTATGAATCACCCGATATTACTCATAAACAATAATACCCGAATGGCCAAAGTTTTTTTAGGTACCACTTTCTTGTAGAGGGGTGGTTTAGTGCAAAAATCTATTTTAGATATTGTGGTATATGTATTGCGCCTTAGAATCAAAACTTTTGGGAAATAAATCTTTGAGAAAATTTAAATCAATAAAAACCCGCCATGTCAGAGGTGTCCTACCTTGAGACCTCATAACACGATAAATGTAGTCTATCGTTATAACTTAAGCTTGAATTCTTATCTATTATTCCAATGATAAATTGGAATACTCGATTAGAAAAGGCAAATTTACTTCCTATAAATTTTGATTATGTCCCACTGTGATCTAATCAAGTAGGTGTTACTGTTAATTGAAAAGGCTTAATAAAACTATCTCAATTAAGTACTTTCACTGTATTGGTTTCTTCCATAAGAAAATTACCATTTCAACTAGAAGGAAACCAAGTAAATGTCAGCGAATTTTTTCGTGTAGATAATTAGTTGTGCGAAAAATGTCTGGCGTTAAAAAAATAAAGCTTAATTCTAACGAAATTTAAATAATTATGGCATTAAGTGTTTGCTTTCGAAGGTAGTGACTTTATTCCAATCTGCTCAACTTCTACGGTCCGAAACGAGTCATACAGTTAATTCATAGGAGGACTTTTACGACGTCAGTTTTCGTTGGGTTTTGCTTTGGTTGACGCGAAAAAATTCTTTTTATTTCTCTGATAATTGATGTTTCCGGCTAATTAAATTACGGATAATCGAGACCCTACTGTAAATAAAAAAAGACATGCAACTAAAAAACAATCACCTTCTAAATTGGGTATTAAATGCAGAGATGATACATTTTTCGATATTGTTTTCTCAAAAAATATTATTTTTAACGACAATAATATGGTTACTTCTGCCACATTATTGTCACTAACTTTTTATGGTAAAATAAGTCTTTTATCAAGAAGCCACAGGCATATTATGTTTGCCCCCCAACATGTTAATAAAAGCAATAACATATATGTATGCCTAAGGAAATTACGAATAACCTTGTTAATATCAAATGCATGTCACATAAATAAGAGCTTTTATATCTGTGTTTGTAAGTGATTAACACGAAAACTACTGCACCAATTTTCACAAAAATTTACACCGGAAGGACTCCTTCTGTGTAGTTTCGCTCTTTTCCAGTAGATGGCGATAGATTTTTGTTTTTTTTTTTCTACGCTTGTCTGCAGGAAATAAAACAGAGTCTATGGCGGGAATCGAACCCGCAACCCAGGCGCTAATAGACAAGCTCACTACTAACAAGCTTACCGGGGCAGCCAATGATTTACAAAATATTAAATTTATTGGATGTGCTTTGAAAAATCAACTTATTTTTTCCCCACGCTCGAAAAATATAGGCAGAAAACTTAATGGACAAAAGCGGTCTTGCAAAAAAAAAAAAAAAATCCACCAATATCAGAAAAACACAAATTGGGAGAGAAAAGACTTCAAATTTAAGTGTGCGTTACTTTGGAAATAGTTTCCGTTGTAAAACATAAGGCGCAGAAAAGCACAAGCCTGGTGGTCTACGGGCGGGTCCCTAACAAGAAAAATAACTAAGAAAAAATTATGTGCCAAAAAATCATGTGCCCATCAACACAGAAAAAATTATTAAATTTCTCCAATCACCAAATTTATAGCAAATGCATAATATCAAGCATACCATTTGTTGGTTTTGCACCTATTACCAGAATGATTATATTGATTACTAAAAATTGTAAAATTGTGAATATTTTTTTTTTCAATAAATTATATTTTTAATTTTAATTAAAAAAATGATCAAAAACTTTGCCATTTCAAACAATGTGTTAATTAATTTAAATAATGTTTAAATTATTTGATTTTAAACGAAAAAAGTCAATTAAGATTTTTCGTTATTTAATTACAATTTTAATTGAAAACTTATTTTAAAACCACTAAAATGTTAATTAAATCAAAATTAAATTTTTAATTTTCTTTCAACTAAAAAAACAATTGATTCAATTATCACATTAATTAAATTTTAATACTTTTTAAACCATTTTTTTAATTGATAAAACACTTTTTCTGTGAAGAGAAACACCCAGCAGAAAACGAACAAATAGGATATCGAGTATCACGTTTCCGAGAAAACTTTATAGAGCAACAACACGAAATGAAGAACAATGCCTAAGAACAAGACAAACAAAAACAGCTGTACATAACACTAGCCGAATAATGTTTACACATCAAGCATAATTGACTATGCTACAATTGGTAGCATAGATCAAGTGTGGTATCTAATAGTATATATAAATATATTATTGTTTGTTTTTGTTCATCTTAATAATACGCTACCATACCGCACCTTTACAACTTGTTGCTTGCACATCCGAAAGGTTAAAAGCGGAAAACTGGAGTGATAGGAGGGCGTACCATCCATACAATTTTTTAATTATGTATAGACTTTTGCTTCTAATTGTTTATTTTATTTCATTACGATGGGGGTAGCGAAGCACACCGGGTGTAGTTAGTTTTGTTTAGATCGATAAGGTTTATTATCCGGTATGATAAAATATTCCATCCGCTAAATACATCCATTCTTTAAAGTTGAGTTATATTAGAGGTTTCCACGGACCTCTAAAATATTTTACTTTTTTTTTGCGGGCTTCAAAATGTAAATATTCCGGCTTATTATTAGTTTCGTTGCCGTAGTCGAAAACTGTAGGCGATATAAATACGACAAGTTTTTTATGTGCCTTACATAGTCATTTTCGTAAACCTAAATTGAAATCGACAAAAATTTCAACCGAATACCACTTCGACAACGACTCTCGTAATAAGGCCGAATATTCATATGTCTTTTATATACATATTTTAATAATTAGTGTTGGGGCTATATTCCTTAAAATTGTTACGACCTTATGTAGAGTACCCAACTAAACCAGTTTAAACTTGAAACAAAATACTCACTGACATGACGTTTTTTATAATTGTTGGTTAAATAAAAAACTTCATCGACAACATCTCTCCAAAATTCAACTTCATCATCATCATCATAATCATCTCTTAAACAAACAAATAAACTTCATGTGAAATTGCATAATTTCAGATGAATGTTTTATACTGTTGTTTATTTATTATTACACTCGAGCGAACACAGGGTGGCTCAAAATAAACGAAGACATTTGAAGAGGTTATAATATTCTTTATTTTAGATTCAATTTAATTTGATTTTTTTACACTTCATTACCGAATGGGGAATTTTATTAATTTAAGCGTGAAAAATAATGTCGCGTAAGTGCTTTTTACGCAGTGAACTGAGTGGAAATTAGAACGAGTTTGGCATTTGCTCATATTTGTAAAACTGTTAAGTGAATTTGGGTAGTGTTAGTTAAAAGCGTTCACTTCTGTTGCGGTTTTTTAAGAGTAGCCAACACGGAAAAATTATTTTTGATAGGGTTCTTAAAATTTCACCGTACCACATTGTTTCTGCAAGTCATGCACCACCATAATGGTTCGTCAGTGTATCCAAAATGTAGACGATTTTCCAAAGGATTTTTTTCCTGAGGTACCCGTTTCCGAAATATCGCTCTTGTCAATTTCAAATTTTTAAGAGCTCAGTGGACATTTATGAGCGCCAATATTTCGGAAACGGATGAAAGTTTCCTAATACTGATTCGGCTGAAATGTAGCTTATAAATCGTAGAAATAAGGTTTCCATTACAAAGCGAAAAATCTTTTTTTCGTCAACTTTTTTGGTAAAATATTGAAAAAATATTAAAACGTCTTTTAATAACGCTCTAGGCCTTTTTTATATAAACAAAATTTAAAAATTTATTTATTTAATTATCCTTCTTTTCGATATTTCACTAGCCTTTGGTTTGCATCCTCAGAAAAAATTAACAAAATAAATTAAAAAACAAAAAATATTATGGAAAAAATATTTCAAATAAAATTCAAATAACCTAATTCGTCATAAACTATTTCAAAAACCATATTAGCAAAAATAAAAATATTATAACTAAAGTATAACAATTCATATAAACTGAAAAACATTTCCTATCTTTAAACCGGTTAGCCCTGCTATCACTCCAGATGTCCGCATTTGACCTTTCGGATGTGCAAGCAAAAAGTTGTAAAGGTAAGGTATGGCAGCGTATTATTAAGATAAACAAAAACAATAGCATTCAAAAATTGGGATTATTAGCACATCATTACTAAATGAATTAATTAATAATTAATATTTCATTCCCGAAAATAATTTTTGATAATAAATTTGCATGTGCCCGGCAAATAAAAAACTGAAATGGCTTTATTTAAGCAACTTTTTTTTTTAATTTTGTTTTTTCTTTCTATCCTCTTACAACTACAATTCGTGTTGGAAAAAAACCAGCCAATTGTAGGGGAATGTAAGAAAGAAAAAATTGACGGTTTATTGTTGTGACTTTGTTGAAGCTTTGATATTGTTACATTTAAGACCAGAGTGTTTTAAAATTCTTATTCACTTAATGGTCTTACTTGTATAATATTTTTAGCTTTTCTAAAGTATTTGGAAAAAGTTTCCTGACGAGCTGGCCTAAGCAACCAGCGAAATGCGCATAGGAACTAGCTTTCCCACAACAATAAATTTCAGTGTTTTCATTCAAAAATTGGTATTATTAGCACATCATTACTAAATGAATTAATTAATAATTAATATTTCATTCCCGAAAATAATTTTTGAGAATAGCATTTTACGTTACGGTTTTAAGCGTACTAAAGTGTTTTTGATACTGGGTTTTATATGGGGCATAATTTACCATTATGGACAGACCCTACACCCAGAAAAAAACTATGTTTTAATATGGTCACCTCCAACATAGCTATTTTTAAAGAAAATTGTAAGCATATTATGGTTAATTTGACCTTATTATTATAACCGACAACCATATTATGGTTAAATGGTGTCCTCCATCAAAAAAGAACAACCATATTCTGGCTGCATTCGAACATGTTTCGGTCAATAATAACTAAAATATGTTTAACACTTATAACAGCATGGTATAGTATTTTCCTCTTAAAGAAGAGGAAAATACTATTGTTAATTTAAAAACAAATTATTGTCATATTTAACGATAACATGTTTAGAGGCAACCATAATATGGTTGTGGCTTCTTGATGAAGGACTATTTAAGCAATAATATGGTTTTCAGTGACAATAATATGGTTAAATTTAAACATAATATGTTTAAATTTTTTCTGAAAATAGTTTTGTTGGAGGCGACCATATTTAAACATGTTTTCTTTGTGTGTAGAGGGAAGCGAACTGACACTAATGTAGTCCTGTGATAGGTTCTTTGCTGGCAGAGAGCGGCCCTAGTTCTAACACTTTATATGAATGGGACCTATCACTTTTACATGGTGGTTGTCATTGGAGGGGGTTAATCGGCACCAAACAGCCATCATTTTACCAGTCACACATCTATTTTCAATTAACATGTTAAGTGCTAGTTACTACAATGCTAGTCCTTGTTATTTTTCCAATAAAAAAGTCCTAGAATTTATTTTAAGTACAAATTTTCAAATAGTCCCAAAAAATGTATCACACCACCGGTGCATTCTGAACATGTTACAAAAACGGTCCTAATATATGAAAAAAAACATTAAAACAAAATTAATAAAAAATTAAAAAATCTACCTTTGTGTTCTTACTTAATATACCAGTTATGTGAATAGTTCGCCTTTCACATGTCATTAGTTATTCTTTTTATTCTTATTCTATTTTCACAAATCCCTGGACCAGTTCTGTAGGAACAATTGATACACATTTTGCGCAGGGGATCTTCACAAAATTTTGCTGTGTGACTTGTAATCCTATGAAATTTTGGCTTACCAAATTTTGAGAGTGGGATTAATCTAGAGTGGGATTAATATGGGGCATATGGTAATTTATGCACCGATCTACAAAATTTAGTAGTATGATTTCCAGTCACATTAAATTAAATTATGCGAAATTTAACGAATATCGGTGAATTTCGTCACCAATTAATGGAGATTTTGTACCACATATATTAATTTTAGGAAGGTTGTTTCACATTTGGGTCATTACTCTTTTCCTACTGAACCGATTCTGCTGGATTACAATCCCAATCTGCTTAGGAGAACAAGAAACTAAATTTCTCTTTTCTTTTGAGTTGTTCGAAAGTGAGCGTGATATCAATAGACGGATATACAGATGGATATAACTACAACGACATGGAATAAATCAAAGACCCAGACTATGGTATATATACTTTATGGGGTCTTAAATGAATATTAAAAAAGTTTCAGACAGAATGTCAAACTTAGTATACCCTCATTCCCAACTAGGGGGGAGAGGTTAAAAAGGAAAAACGGTTTTTTTCTTTGGACCTTTTGTCTTCTTCGCTTATAAATTATTAATAAAAAATTGCAGATTAAAGTGTGTGTCACAAGTGTTGTTTACTCCGTGCCACGTTGGAACAATGAACTTGAGTAATGTTTGTCCGGCATAAGATGTTTTTTATAACTAGTTTCAAGGTTTCTGTAACTGCTGCTTAAATATCTCCTAGAATATTATTTTAAAGTCGTGGTATTATTCACGGCTTGTTGACGTACGGACGTTCTTTTTAATAAATCAAAAAAAAAAAAATCAAGAGCAATTAAATTTGCAAACGCGGTGTCCAGTTACAATCACTTGCTTTTGATGTATTTATAGACATTACACCGTAACAACTCAAGTTGAATTAATTCGTTTGAGCTTTTCGATAACCCACATTGTGTTAAAAGACTTAGTGTAGACTTTGTTGCACACTCTCTTTCATGCGTCCAAAATTTTCTTCCAGAGAGGTCGGTGGTCTTCCGCAGTGTGGCCATTTTGGCATTTTTGCAGCTAAATTTTCTATGAAAATTTGTTTTATAAACCTTTTATTAATCAAAAATATTTTTTATGAATATGGGGGTAAATGTTTAAAAAAATTTTATTGCTCCAAACTGCTGAAAAAATAATAATTTTAAAACCTTAACTTTTCTATAACTTTCAACTATAAGAAATAAAATGATCTAAAATATTTTGTATAGCATAGAAATTAAATCGTT
Source organism: Pollenia amentaria (assembly GCA_943735925.1). NCBI lineage: Eukaryota > Metazoa > Arthropoda > Insecta > Diptera > Polleniidae > Pollenia > Pollenia amentaria. Next base: position 193,900,800 of record OX031006.1, read on the forward strand.
TAAATTTGGCATGTAGCAGGGATTTGCGGGCCCCCTAAATTTAAATCTCAACTACACCCAGAGAAAAAATATGTTTAAAAATGGTCACCTTCAACAAAACTATTTTAAAAAAAAATTTTAAACATATTATGTTTAATTTACTTATACCTTGTTCACCGACAAACATATTATGGTTAAATTTGTCCTCTATCAAGAAGCCCAACCATATTATGGTTGCCTCCAAACATGTTTTGGTTAATAATAACTAAAATATGTTTAACACTTAAAATAGCATGGTTGGTTTTTAACCATAGCATGTTCCTCTTGGAACAGAGGAAAATACTATTGTTAATTTAAAAACAAATTATTGTCATATTTAACCAAAACATGTTTAAAGACAACCTTAATATGGTTGTGGCTTCTTGATGGAGGGCCAATTTAACAATAATATGGTTGTCGGTGACAATAATATGGTTTAATTAAACATAATATGTTGAAAATTTTTCTTTAAAAATAGTTTTGTTGGAGGTGACAATTTTTTAAAATTTTTTTTTCTCTGCGTGTACCTGTGCTACATATTTGTATATATCAAATGCTTTGGCAAAATCTAAGCCCCTTGTTTAAATATAAACATTTATTTAAATTTCGTTAAAAAATAAGTCACTAAAATGTATTTAGTTTCGAATAAAATTTTATACAGGTAATACATTTTTAACAAAAGTCTTTAAAATGTTTTAGCATTTTTTAAAATCATTTTTAGCATTTTTTTGGCCATGTGTAATGCCAGATTTGTTTTTTTTTTTTATTGGTGTTTACTTTATTTGGATATAATAATTTTACAAATTCCGTTTTGGGCTCAGCGCCAAGAAGGCATTATTGAGGCAAGTTGGCAAAATAGTTCAAAAGTTAAATGTACAAATAAAATATAAGGTAAAAGGTAACTTTTGGAATATATTACAACTATATTTTCATAAGAAAACATTTAAAACAAAAAAGAAAAAAATATTATATTAAAAGCGCTTCAATTGTATTATATAAGTGGTGTTCTTTGCAAGAAGACTTAAAAACGGAAAAAATTTAAAACAAAAAAGAAAAAAATATTATATTAAAAGCGCTTCAATTGTATTATATAAGTGTTCTTTGCAAGAAGACTTAAAAACGGAAATTCGATCCATTTTTTTTAAAACTATAGGCAAATTATTGAATTTAATGCCACCAATATAATCAATTCGCTGTTTGGGTGTTTCTAACCTGCATCTAGGAATTCTAAAATTTGTTCTGTTCCGTGTGTTGAAATTTATTTGATTTTGTGCGAATGGTATGGTATGGTACCCAATATTATGAATACATTTAAACACAAACATTACCAATCTTATTCCATTTCAAGAAAGATCCCAGATCATTGGTTTTCAAACAAAAATTCAATTATTGTCATTAATTATTCAAAAGTATATCCTTGCCAATAATTACAATGACACGTGAGCTGCTACCCCTCCCAGAGCAAACAATCTCAATTTTAGATTATAAAATAATAAAAGCCATATGTAAGCCCTTCGTTGCTTTTTGACCACCCTGTAATTAAAATGTGTGTAAAAAGAGTGTTTATGAACTTGTATATGTGTAACTATGGTATATTCCCACTAGCTGGATGAATCACAATTTTTTGTTGGTGTTCATGTGTTATTAATATGGTGTATCTATGTGTTTTAAATATAAATTAACAAGACCTACTGCCAAAATGTTAATTAAAAATTATTTTTTATGTTTTGATTTTTTCGTTCATTCCTTGACTTTATAAAAAAAATCAAGGTTTGTATAACGTCACCGTAAACGTGATTTGGGTTTTTTCTGGCCTAACACTAATATCAAACAATTTTGGGTATATCTCTTGGCCACGCGTCTTTAACTAGATTTTTGTCACAACCGAAAAATTCTCATAAATCGATGGCTCTGTAATTGTTTATATTTTAACATTTTAGTGTTAATAAATTAATAAAGTGAACTTTTGTAGATTTTTTGGTTTAGTTTTCATAACCTACACCATCATACTACGAGTATGTATTATGCGATTGTGCTGAAGTTTGTAATGCATTATAATATAATTGCTAGACGTAGCTTTAGAATACCGAACGATTCGAAACTACTTTTTTTGATGAGTAAAGGTACTCACACATTTGCAATATTATTATTCAATAATAGATTCAATAAAATTGTCTGTGTATATATAAAATTAGTAAGTGGAACAATATAATGAATACAGTCAAAAGTGTTTTGATATATAGTACACAAAAAGGCATATGTTGTTATATGTCGACCACATTGAACAATACACACATATGCCCGATCGCTTAGTTTTTTTACATATTGATAGAAAAACTGCGTCATATTTTTTTATGTAGCGCAACTTATTGAATAGTGCGTAGCAAAAGGTCAATATTATTAAAACTCTATAGTATTATGTATCAGATGGGTACCTTAAATCATATCTGTCAGTTCGTCTGACCGGCTGACTGTCTTGTGTAAAGAGTAGAGTGCGCAATTTGAAAGATATTGGAATAATATATGGCTTTAATAGGTGCAAGGACCAAGCGTATAGACATTGGTACAAATGTCCTCCCAGAAAATTTGGCCCATACATACGAAATTTGGGAATAAAATACAAGACTTAATTTTGAAGATAGTATAATGAAATTCGGTACATATGCTAAAACAAAAAGTGGTGAGAATCGGACCATAATCTCATATGTCCCCTATATAAACATCTTTCAGAAATAGAGTATTTGTGCCCATAAACTATATTGTTTTGTTGGCATTTAGATTATATTTGAACGAAAATTAACTTATAGCAATGTCATCCATCGTGCCAAATTTTTCTAAAATCGGTCCATAATTGGCCATAGCTCCTCCCATACAAACACTAATCCCGCAAAATTGCTTTAAATGCCGCTTTCTTATAAAGGTAACTGTTGATATAAAATTATGCGATGATAACTTTTATAAAAGCAAGTATGTAATGGTATTAGGTCCACAACTTACCCTAGACCTACCTTTACTAGACGGTCTTAATTTTTCTTGATTTACTATAAGTTTCAGTGTTCTCCAGAATCAAAAAAACAACGTGTTTTGTCAAGATTTTTTTAAGGCCAACCAAGAAGATGTTACTATGTTTTAAATTTGTTAAGAGTATTTGTTTTAAAATATATGAAATCTATTTCCTTTATTCAACAATAATAATTTACAAAACACGAGAATGCTGATTTGAAATACCAATACTTGTATGTATTTCAGTCTATTCTCAACACTTATAACACTGATCGGCAAAAAACCAAAAAAAAAAAAAAAAATCGGGAGTAAGAATTTTTTTCTCTGATTTTAATTGACTTTTCCAAATCTTTTCTCGGATTAATTCTAGCACGTAAATAAAAAAAAAACATTTGTGTACCGATTTAAATGATTTATTGTTTATATAATTCTAAATAACATTTTTTAATATAATATTTTATTATAATTATAAATACATATGTAAAATTTTTGCCCTTCTAATTTTTTTATTATTTTTTGAAAACAAAAAATGGCATTAATTTTTTTTTTTAAAAATTGTAAATTTTACTGAATATCTCCTAAATTGTTGAAAATCATTTGTTTGTAATTTAACCTAAGTCGGACAAAACGTTCTGAAGTTATGATGAAATGTATTAACTAGCATTATTGCCTTTTTTTATTTCGGGAGAAATATAAGTAATTTCCATTATATTGAATAACGATAAATGGTGAATATGTCAAATGTTTTCCTTATAATTTTGTTATGCAATCACAGGAAAAATTATCAATAGCTTTTTATCAATTAAAAAAATTGATTAAAATGTGTTAATTGAATCAATTATTTTTTTTAATTGTAAATTTTTCTGTACTTTATTGCTATCCAAAGGATAGCTAAGGTAAAATGTAACAGGAAGATACAATATAATAATCTGTTAGTGTATAAAGTCATTCCTAAAAGTTTAAGGAATAGAACTATTACAAAAAAGCTTTATAAAATACATAACTGAAATTTAGCTCATAGAATAAATTCGACAAATAAAAAAAATGTTGAATATAATAAAGTAGCTTATGAAAAGAAATAATTCCCAGATTCCATTTGTGAAAACGAAAAATATAATTTTGATTTAATTAACATTTAAGTTGCTTTGAAATAAATTTTTAATTAAAATATTAATAAAATAACAACAAATCTTAATTGATTTTTTCGCTTAAAATAAAATAATTTAAGCTTGTAGAATTGTTTTTGGGAATTGTCAAAACCTGAGCTATATTTAATATAATCAATTAACATATTGTTTGATACGTAAAAGTTTTTTGATAATTTTTTTTTAATAAAATTAAAAAAAAAAAATCACAATTTTTAGTAATCTATATAATCATTTTGATAATAGGTGCAAAATCAACAAATCGTTTGCTCGATTCGATGAATTTTAAATGAATTTGGTGATAAGACACAATTTTTAAATTTTCTGTGTTTTTGAAAACATAAATTAGTACTAATATTTCTTGAAAAAATGTGTAAGTGTTTTGATCAAAATCCGATAAATCCACAAATCAAGATGTGATAGAAAAAAACGGATTTGAATTTAGCGCTTTATATTCCATATATTTTTATTTAAAACAATTTTTTCTCTCGACCAGTGTAATTAAAAACGTTAAGCAGCTGACTTTAAACAACAGCGTACAGAAATTTTTTGTGCAAATAGTGAGTTCATTTGCTGGTATTTTTTTTATTTAAAATGGTTTTAACAGCTGTGTGTTTTTATACAAGATTAATTTAGGAAGTTTTTAATTGTCAAGAATTTTTTTCAAAATCAAAATTTTTTTAGTGAATGTTAAGAATTTTGCAAATCTAAATTGGGCAAGCCTACACAGGCCCCATATATAACTCTGGAAATTTCTTAAAGACGATAGATAATATTTTGCACAATGAACTTTTATATGAATCTTACCTCATAATATAATTTTGTTCTGCCGCGTCCATGAATTTCTATGGATCTCAGATAGGGTACACTCTCAAAAATTTGACTTTATATACTGTGCAGTAGGACATGAAATGGTCGGGCTTGACCTATACATTCTTTTTTTTCAGCGTAGAGAATTAATTTCCCACAAGTTCCATAAACTATCCACTGCTTAATACCATCCACACTCGAAATTCATGTAGGGTATCATATGTGTTGGTCCCACTATAGTTTTAACTTGTTTTATATTCGCAACCTACCACAACATTTTTTGAGTTGTTTGTTACGTGTAGTATTAACGTTTATTTGCTTGAAGTCGAGAGTAACTCCCTTATTGTTTGTTATATTTTGTAGGAAACTGTTTGCGTATTTACTCAATTTCTTTAATATTATTGTACTTAAACTCAATTTACTTTAGTTTTTTTATTTTTGGGTTTTTACCAATATCATTTGTCTGTCGCTGCGTCTGCTTACCACTGCATGCAGTAATTTTGTTATTGTCTTTTGTTTAATTTTGTATAAAACCATTGTTACCGGCAATTGAAGCCACAGTTCATAGTTACACCTCGATAAAGTAGTTTTATCTTTTAAAAACTTTGCCATAAGGATACGAGTTTAAATTAAGCAAATATAAGCAGTATTATTAAGTAAGTGTATAATAATTTAAGGGATAAAATTGTGTAATTAAACAAAAGTTTTGGGTGTTAAATTTCAAATTATTGTGGTTAAAAATACATTCAAGGTTTGAATGAAATACAACGTTTGGGATTAAAGCAGAAATAACAATTTAACAAAATGAAGTAAAAAAAAGAAAATATAATTTTCTGTCTTAATGTAATATAAAAGAAATAATTTTCTGTCTTAATGTGATTTAAAAGAAATGTTCATTTTAAATATCTAAAAAAAATGTTATTAAGAACAAAACTAAATATGAGAAGTTTTTTTTTTAATTCGAAATCTTTCTACGAAATTTTCTTACTGACTAGAATAGAATGCAATTATAAGTACGAGTTCAAATGAAAATTATAAAAATAAAAGAATAAATAAGACATATGAAATAAAAAGATGGGCCAAAATCCTTTTTTTCGAAAAAGGTCGTGAAACTTTAAAAAAAAATCTTATAAAAGAATTGAATAAGTTAAAAACGTATCTGAAAAACGTTTTAGTTTATTGAATAAGCTAAAAACGCCGAAATTCCGAGTCCGATTTTTCTAATCTGCCAAATCGTTTTAGAATCATAATTTTTTTGACAGGTTACCTGAGGTCCACAACATGCGCTCATGCGGCTTATACTTTTTGTAGCATTTTATTAGTTTTTTAATTTAAGCAAAACGTAACGCGTTTATGTGCCTGATTTCTTGGTTTGATTAGTTGTTGTGTTTATATTTTTAGCAAATAAAAACTATTTCAGCAAAAATGGAAAGTGAAATTGAGATTTTCAAAGAATTAATAGAGGGGTAGGCTTTCTTGACTTTTCACAGCATCAAAAAGTTGTTCCTCCATAGAACTTGTTTAAAAAATAATAAACACAACGAAGATGGCACTCAGTACGTCAAAGTAATCGATAACTAGAACATTTCGTTTATAAAAAAAAAAATGTGCTAATAATCAATTTTAATGTATTCTATTTTTAGTTATTACAATATTTATTACAAAACCTTTTTCTTTTATAAAAAAATTCTGTTAATACAAAAAAATAGTAAAAGGGAATTCACCATACAAACATATTTATCGATAACTTTGAAAAAAAAAACATATAATTTGTCGACCATGAATTGACCAAAAAAAAAAAAAACAGCTGACTTTTTCAACACACATACGACGCATAAATATAGAATAAAAACTTACTCTCATGCGTTCGATACGTATATGCATTCTGTGCGTATTGCTGTGACCTCTACCTTTAAGCACTCGTGCCAAAAAGATAAGGAATCTGGAATTCATTTTTTCTAAATCTTAAAACATTTAATTTGGAAAGTACTTTTTTCAAAGTATGTTTTTAAGTACTTGTCTATACTTTTTCAAGTCACAGGGTAAACACTAAGCTGAAAATTAAAAATTTAACTAAGATCAAACAGAAGTAAGGAAGAACATGTTAAAAACAATTAAAACTAGACAATCATTAAAAAAAAAAATCCACCCAAAGTGTGAAAATACCATTTGGTTTAAAGATTGATGTTTGACTATTGACAGCCGACAGTCATCAATGACGGTGAGTGTTAAACGGCGAAGCTTCTCTGAAGAGATAGTGTAGTAACTATTGAAACATGTCAGAATCAACCTGTCCGTGAACGTGGGTTTTATCCCCCGGCCAGTCAAGAATGAAAAATTATCAATAAATTTTAATTAATTCCATGTTGTAGAATTTCTTTCTTCAAAAAAATTATGTAATGAAAATTAAATTTGATGAGCTTTAGCCAGATTAAAACGTAAAAATTTGGACTAAGAACTTCCGCTTAAGGAAAAATGTTGCCATAATTTTCTTATATAAACCTTAAAGAAAATCTGTTTCAATTTGTCAAAGAAAAAAAAGATTATTTCACTACATATAGCCTTTATAAAATTGGGTTGTTCATATCCAAAAGTTCATTTAATTTTATGGTGTTAATGCCTACATCCTTTACTTCGAAACAACCTAATAACACAATGATGTCTTTGCCCATTCCTCTATCATCTAGGTCATTGTCTCTTATTTTTAGCACTTATTTATATTGCAATATTGTTTATAAATTCAGTTAACAGGTTTTGTTGGTTAATTTTTCATATAATTTTGTATGTGCTATTAAAAACAAAAAAAAAAGCAGTTTATATTTTTTTTTTAGATATTGTAGATTTAGGAATTTAACTGATTTTGGCGTTAATAAATAATTTTATTTATCTTAAAAAACTTTGATTTAACTGCACTTAAATAAAAATTAAACCAATGCTGAAAATTTTAGTCATTTTTACTGATTAGTCACGTAAAAAAGAAATTACATACGTATCGCACTTGATCATAAAGAGAGAAGGTGTATTCATTTAAAGAAAATTATTGCTTATTTTCAATAATTGTTACTAGTAAGTGTTCACGTACTCGAAAAACTGGCAACGAGAGAGTGAAAAAAATATAAAAATGTTATAGACAATAGAAGTTTGTTGAAAATTTCTGATAGTAAAATTTATTCAAGAATTATTCAACCACGTGTTTCACGTCAAAAATAATTCTCATAATTTTTAGAGTAAAAGTTTTTTCAATAACATAAAATATTTACTTTTCTAAAATTTAAGAACAATATTCTTGCGCAAATAGTTAAAAACAAGTTAATTTATTAAGATATAATCTCGTATCTTACAGCTCAATAGTGTCGATATGCCCAACTGGCAAGTTTTTGCAGGTAAAGCGTTCTTTTACGTTCTTTATCTTTATGAGTTATTGGCAGAAAAGATTTTTAAATTTAAAATTTATTCTCTCGTTGCAAGTTGCTGCTAGTAAAGTAAATGAACAAACCTCATATTAACCCAACATTTTTATGTTTTCGCTTTTTACCCGCTGTAAAAATATCGTGCTATTTTGTCTACTTTTTGGTAATGAAACGGTTGATTTAATTTTTTTTAAATGCCTTTAATATTAAATTAAAAATTGTTTTGCTTCTAATGAAAATTTTTAAATTTTAAGTTAATACTCTCTTTATGATTGAGTGCGATATAAATGAATATGAAAACATAAATTTTATTAACATTTTCAATTACTGATTTAACTACGTTTGTGTTTTATTCATCTCCGAAATTATTTGAAAACAGCTTATCGCTTAATTATTTATTTTATTTAGAGATTTAGAAAGCGTTATAAAAAGATAAATAAATATTTTTTTTATGTCATACTTAATTGCAGCTAAAATAGTTGTCAATTTCTATGAATTTTGTTTGCTTCCGAATAGTAAATTTCATGCATTAATTTGTTAAAATCTCATCAATATTTTTTTTCTCTTCCCTGTAAACAAAATAATAAAAACTGAAATGAATTTAAATTTTTATATATATTTTTTTTTTCACAAACACACAGCGAGTGAAGTAATTTGCTATTGTTATTCAAAAATAAATTGCATAATATGTATGCATAAGTACACTGCAAAAAATCAATGCCATGTACTGCATGTTTTACCATAGAATCTACGGAACACGATGCAAAAACTATGGGCAACCGATTAATTACTACTGATGGGTTAATTTTAATTTGGCTCTTTTCGATTAACGATTAAGCCGGTTAATTTCAGTTAATTTTTGAATTTTTACAAAATGTTTTTTTTAACATTGTTTATTTCAATTCGTATTTTTTCGTTAATTCCTGCGTTATACACAATTCTCGACAATTTTGGTTAAGTATTTAGAATAGTAAACAAATTATTCCGAATCATATTTGAATAAGCAAAAAATACTTCTTAAACAAATGATTTTAAGAAACAGTAATTCGTAAAACATAAGAAATTTCTGATTATTAACGAAAAACTAAACAACGAATAAATTCGTTAGTTCTTTGAACTTCAAAAAAAAAAAAAATTGAGAAAATTGAGAAAAATATTTGTGTGACGTTGCGCCACCAAGCTTTTTCAATTGTTTCTTAAATTTATATGTAATAATTTATATGTATGTATATTACTTAATTATTTTGTATTTTGGTCTAAAGCATAATTTAGTGAAAGAAAGAAACCATTTTAACAAGTGCCCATATATGAAACTTTTGTCTATAAAATGTACCTTTATATTATTTTCAGTGTAGAACTATTTGCAAAAAATATTTGCCTTACATTTTTCTTTACTTTCATTTTAGTTTTAATAATACAATATTTTTTTATTTTGGTTTCTTTTTGGCCAAAATGTCAAAATTTTTATTCAACAAACTTTCAGTTGAAATGAAAAATGTTATTAAAAAAAATTAACTTTGCATCCACAGCACAAGCTGTGAAATTACTACAATTATTAACATGTTAATTTCCGGGAAAATATATTTTGTATTTACAAACTGGTTGCAGATTAAGTGGAAAAACTGATTTGCAAAATATACATTTTTTTGTTATATTTTATTTATGTTTGTCAATGTAGGCTATCTGTTTATTTAAGTAATACCTTTTAAATTTAAGCCCATGAATTGGGGCTGCAGTTAAATGCAAATAAATACGTTTACTTTGTCAAACGTTTTAATATAAAGTCATTTAGTTAAAAACCAAATCATACTTTTTGTGGAAAAATAGCATCGATTAGTTTGTGCATATTTTACCGTTAACCCATTTATTAAAATATATTGCTTTAAACTTTATAAATTTTTTCCAAATTTTGTTTTATAAAAATCGTTTTTGTTTAAATAAAAACAAACACGATTCGTATTACTCGAACAAAAATTTAAATAATTATAATTTTGACCTATAAACAATTCAACTTCAGAAAGTCCACAAGTTTTGCTATTTGGGTAGTATAATAAAATCGACTTGAGGCTATTCTGATAACATCTCTAGCCGAACTATGAGAGCTCGACATGATTTCAGCGAACTCAACCATCAATCTCCACCGGCACAAAAAGTAAAATCTTTAATTCATGTGTGAAATCTGTGCTTGGACTTGGAATAAGGCTGCCAAAGACGTTAACACCCAGCAAGTCTTCATTAACAGAAGGCTAAGAAGGCTTCTAAGAATTTTCTGGCCCAAGATAATAATTAACAGAATTCAGAACAATTCTGAATGCTGACTGTCCTGAATGAATTAATGTAATTCTTCATTTGCAAGACTGTTATGATATTTAGCAAGCTTTAATTTTCTAATTAAATTTTAAAATGTTTCTGCTGGAATTATCAAACTACTTCCTTAGCAAAAGTTTAATAGTTTCTTGCGTGCTTTAATTTTCTGGCATTAGGGTGGTATATTAGGGTCGCACGATCAGAGATCTGGTGGATAAATACTAGACCAAGACACTTGAGGTCAATGACCCCTAAAAGCAAAACATTGGTCTTCTCGAGACAAAAACATTGATATATCATACTTTAAGATTGGACTGTAAATGTCTAAGATATAACGAAATATGTAAAAAGGCGACCCCTACGTTCGGCAAAAAAAAAATTTCGAAACGTCCTTGGAAAAATACTATATATGAGAGGTGGTACGGGGATACTTTTTTTTGAGGTACGGTTTAATGTACATGCTATACACACACATATACAAATTAAATTTCAAAACTAACACTGTGTGACAAATTTAATTTTTTTTCTTTTTGGCAGAAACGCCACTATATATCCTTTAAACTAGAGACAAAACTAAGTCAAACTGTGTGCTCAATTTTTTAATTTCTCATCTGTTGTCCTTTTTCAAGGCCATTACATTTTTCAAGAATACTTATTTTAAATAATATTTTTTTAATATAAGTATCGAATATTTTTTAGCAAACTCGGTACCAAATAAAAGGGCAGGATCTGTAGAATTTTAAAAAAATATTTACTTCATTACCCTTGTACAACAATTTAAAAAAATTTGCTTTTAAAAATAAATCCTTAAAAGTTTTCATAAAATTTTTTTAAATGTTCTATATTGATTTTATTTCTCTTAGTTTAAAAGGGGTGATTGTTGTTTTCTCGGTAGAAAATTAACTTCTTTGTAGACGTTTCATTCATTTTTGACATTCTCATACATTTTAGATAATGTGAGTGCGAATGCACTTACGAACGAATAGTTCGTAAGTGCAAACCCAAATAATCCTTGCCCCCTAATATATACGCACATGGTTTTGGCACTTGTTGAAGATTACCAGGCTGTTTTAGGGCTCATAGTATAGGGTTTTGTTAAAAATTCTAAGTTTATGCTTAAATGATGTTGTATACGAAAAATTTAAATTGATATTGGGAACTATTTCTTTTTATAAGCAACTTTATTATATTCAACATTTTTTATATTTTTCGAATTTATTCTATGAGTTATATTTCAGTTATGTATTTTATAAAGCTCTTTGTAATAGTTCCAAATTAAAATAATACGAATATTTACGTATTTTTACACAATATATTGAAAATTAGATAATATTTTGAAATTCCCTACATTTGCCTTAAAATATAATACCTGTCCTTTTTTCCCTACGCTTAAAATTTTCTTAAAAAATCGCTACAAAAATGGAAAATTCTCTACTATTGACATCAGTGGTTAAAATTGATATTACCAGAGTCCAAAGCGTAAACTATGACGAGTAAAATAAACACCAAGGATAATAAGGCGTATTTTGTATTATAAAAATTACTGCTGACATACATATTATTGCTAACCAAATATAAGAAATGTATATAAGATGCTATTCAAAATTTTCAAATAATATTTCAAACTTTTGTAACTGTGAAAATTAAATCGTCAATAGGCCCTGATTGGTCCCCAGAATCGTCAAATCTGGCAACCACGGATGCAACATTTCCAATGTGCAATGTCCCCGTTTGATGTCTATCTGCTTTTGCTTATGTAACACACATTAGGTGGGTTCCACAAGTTATCGGGCAAGTTCGGACTATTGAGAGAAAAATGAAAATTACTCTCTAAATTTGCCAAAGTTACCCAAAGTTGTTGGAACGCAAAAAAAAAAACATTTTGAAATACTAATGATGCTGTCTTTTTAAGTAAAAAAACTGTTTAAGTGGTTTTAGACGCTTAAAAGTCATACAATTTAAAAACAAAACATTTGCATCATTGCCATTTTTACATTTTATTTTTGTATATTAAAGAACAAGGGAATATGTATGCACTAATGTATTTACCATCTTAACTTTTGTCTTTAAACCTTCTATTTTGCTTTTTAATAATTTTTTTTTATAAAAACTAACCTTTTTACTTGCAAATTTTCTGATAAATTGATCAGTTTCATATGTAAACAAAAAACATCTGATTGTTTAATTCTTGTCCAAACTTACCCAATGAAAAAGTTCATGCAAATTTGTACAGAAAATGAAAAAAATTATTCCCTCAACTACACTTTTAGGGCTTATATAACAGTGCAAGTTAAACTGTCTTTATTGTTTAAAATGCGTTTAAGCCATCACATCTATAAATAAGTAAACATATCAACCACCTTTAAACTCATAAAATTGGGCCTTTAAACTACCAATACAGATCATATGAATTTGAAAACATTTATCGTAGTGCTGCCACATGTTACTTTTTTAACTACATTTAATACATGGGACAATGATTTACAACTGTTGAGTTTAAGCTACATAAAAATTTAACTAAACTAGCGTTTAAACACTCACTGATTTATTAGCCATAAGTGTTTGTATTCGTAAGCTCAAAATAGTGGTGTACAAATGCACAAACACAAAAATAAGATTTAGAGTTTGTGTTTTAAAAAAACTACACTACGTTAGTGTACAGTTTTTTCGAACTATCATTTAGAGCCATATTTGTCGAACATTTGGGACCAATTGGTAATCATGGCCCCGCTACAATAAAATCAAAGAAGATTGAACAAAAATTGGATAACTTTGTGCAAGGACTGCTTCGTTACACATGTGGAACGGAGATATTATAATGAAAATAAGCAAAAAATAAGCCCATGTGTTATTTTCAACAATTTTTTAAGATGTCGAGCCCTTACCGCAAAAAAAGCTTAAGCGACATAGACACAATTTTACTGGACAAGGTTTTTTTTATTATATTTCATAAAATCGAATAATTTCTCTATTTCTTTCCCTACCTAAACTATCTTTAACATGATAGGCAAAAAGGAGCATGTTCGTAATAAACTCTCACCAGAAAAGTTTTCTGCTGCACTATTTAAATTAGGAAAACTTTTAACAGAAACAAGTTGATTTTATTTTCGATACATATCCATAAAATACCCTGTATATCGTATTAAAAATAGCAAGAGCCTTCTTGTGCAGCAAATGATAAATACTATTAACATTTAAAACTTAAATGTATTATTAACAAAACACGGTAAACTTATGACTATGGTCCAGGGTAAACTAAACTGAAGCACACATCCGCCCATGATTTTTTTATATGCGAACTATATGCGAACCTTCTCGCATGCCTAAAGCTTATGAATTGGCCTTACTTTACTAATTCCCAAGTAAATATAACAAAATCTATAAATGTTTACTATTTAATCTTCTTATTTTTCATGTACATAAGAAAAGTAAATGATCTCTCAGTTTTTAAGATGTTCAAAATTCGAACTTTTATCTTATTAAGGATACTACAGTAAATTACCATTTTCGCTACGTCTTCAAAAGCTTTTAAAATGCACTTATTTACTGCCCTAAAAAATATCCTTTCTCACTTTATTGTTAAAACATTGAAATTAATTCACTGTTTTAAAAAGTTTTCAACTTAACTTGACCGCCAACACCTGCGAATTCTAATATTTCAAATGTTCAATGTTTTTTAATGTCAACCACATAGAGTGAATAAATACTGTTTATTTAAAAAAACACTAAACTCTTAAGTCAAGTACTTTTTGCATGCATTTGAAGTGATAGTGCCACCACACCACCACTTTATATAACTACCCTACAGTTCGGGATGTTGCCTGTCAGATCACATATTATTTGCTTGTAGGTCGGTCTGGTAGCCAGTCATACCTAAATTATCTCTTGTTAAATCAAGTTTAACCCCTTTAACTGTACTATGTCGGAATAAAGGCAGAATTAGTTTGTATGTTCTGTTCTGTTACGAATCAGCTGTTTTGTTTCTGTTCAATTGAAAGCCTGTATGTGTATTTTGTTTTTTCTTTTTCGTTCTGTTCTGTTGCGGGCAGATGCGTTGAAAATAGAATTCAACGTTAAGTTACGGCCAAAGTGTAAAGCTGGAAAAATTGGTTTTAATTAATGATTTTTTAAGATCTGACGTACTTTAGACACAAAATAATAATTTTTTATTCCTTGCGAAAAGTTTTTTTTTACAATTTCAATGCATTTATTTTTAAAAGCAGCTGATTCCTTTCACAGAACAAGTAATTAAAAAATATTTGCTACAGAAAGGAACAAAACAGAACGGCAAGTGAAAGTAACAACTAATGAACCCTTAAGAGCTGAAAATCAAAATTATATAAAAAAGAAAAAATCACCTTTCAATTGCCATTGCAAACGATAGGGGTGAAGGTGCAGTATTCACCTCAAGACTGTCTGTGGGCTATAGTTAGTTAATAAAGATGTCTATTTAGAGGAGTTCATTTTGGCCTTAAACCTACATGCAGAGAGGAAAATGTTTGAAGTATGTTTAAAAAAACATATTATGGTCCCTGCAGTAGCAAGAAACACACTATTGTTGGTTTTAACATTACTTTTTATACGACTGATAATATTTTTTTTTCTAATTAACAATAAAGTGTTAACCTCCTTTGAAACTTCAAATATGGTTATATTTAACATGTTTTATTAAAACAAGGCTACAACAAAATTTTAGTTACTTTAACCACATTATTTTCACCACAAACATATTATAGTTAAATTCATCCATACAAAGGCCATCACCTGATTATGGTTGTCTCCAACATGTTATGGTTAATAAAAATAACAATAATATGTTTAACATTATAATATTTTATTAAACGGTATGTTTAATTTTAAATTAAAAACAATATTTTAAAAGGAACAACATTTTGGGCATAGTATATAACTAGTATGCCGACTGGTGAGAACGTTCTCTTTTTTTTATAACTCTCATCACACATATAGGTTCTGTGTGAATTCAACACACTTAAGAACAACAAAAACAAAACAAAATTTGAAATTTTTTAATTTAAAATTTTTCACAATATAACACTTCATGTTTAATTTTATGACTTAAACACATAATTAATAATTTTTTTCAATACATTTTGCTAATTTGCTTTTACAAAATGTTTTTATTTTTCACAAACTAAAAATTTTTAAAATAATTTTTTTGACACTAAATTTTTTCTGTTGTTAATATTATTAAAGCCAGCAAAGTAGCATTTTGTGGTATAAAAATAATATTTGAAATCATTAATTATTTATATATTATCCGATATTGCAGAATAAAAATTTAGCAAACATGGCTTTTAAAAGTTTATAAATGCAGCCAGCATTCAATAAATTGAAAATTTATTGAACTAAGAAAATTTTATTTTGGAAAAAAAAATTGTTGCCACATTCTATACGATTTTATGCAACTATGTTTAGTGGTGGAAATAGTTTTATACACCAATACATTTGAAAAAAATCTTACTAATACAAACATAAAAATGTACCACTGACAGTTGAGTTATGTACCTGTCAAAGAGTCGGCATACTAGTTGTATACTATGATTTTGGGTGTTTGCTCTTTACAATAGTTGAATGCTTTTCTTAACCCTTAAGTGTATACTTGGGCCTGGCCCGGCATTTTTTGACTCCAGTTTTTTCTAAGTGTTTTTTACAAGAAAACGAGAAAAATATGTAAATTTAAACACCGTGGGCGTGGCAATTTGCCCAATGAAAATTTTGCCCTGCCCTATTAATTATGTACTGTAGTAAATAAAATCAAAACGAAACGTATCAAATGCGCAACACATTAAAATTCTTTCTTTACTTTAATTTCAAAGAATAATTCTAGTTGAGAACAAATTGTTCTTGCCATAAAACTCCATTCAAGTAAAAGTAATCTCAGCCAGGCACAGGGATTTGTTAGTGTGAGTTTTTTCGATAGCCACAAAAAAACTTCATACAAAATACAAGGGGTCCCAGCCAGGCTCAGGTGTGCCACACAAATTAGTTGTCTACCTAAGAGTTAAGATTCCCAAACACTAGATTATAATTACTGATTAAAATACATAAAATTACCAGTAAAACAGACTGAATGCTAATGATGGTCGTCACAGGCTGGAACATGTATTTAAGGCGGTGCTGCTTATCAAAGTGGAACATAACACTTAACAGGAATAAAAAACGAAATAAATGAAAAAGTAATATTTAAGAACCAAATGGATAAAAGGGCTGAAATAAATATCCATAATATGGTTAGCATTGACTATATTATTGTTAATTCTAACCATAGTATAGTTACTTTTGTTAATTTTTATCATAATATGGATAATTGTGAACATAATATGGTTAATATCGTCCATTATTATGATTAATATTTACCAGAATATAGTTAATTTTGACCAAATGATGGTTAATTTTTACAATATTATGGTTGATATCGGGCAAATTATTGACAATTATAACCATATTTAATCTTATTTTATTTTTTAGATTTCCAATACAACAAAATTTAAGATCTTTTAATTATGGTAAAGGATTTTTAAAATGTAGAGGAACATGAAGTTTAATATAGTATTAATTTTAATTCATACAGTTAGTTAAAAATTTAAAAAATTTGTTACATAAAACATTAAGGTCATATTTAACCATAATGTAATAATCTGAAACATAAACATTGTTAAAATTTAACTATAGTATGCTGCTCTTAGAATATGGTTACCTCCAACCATATATTTTTTCTGCGTGTAGGTCAGCATAGATTACTGGTGTTTATGTGTTTGTTGCTTATTAAAATATTGGTTTGCAGTGGTTGTTTGATAAAAAGCTGAAGCTAGTAAACAAAAGATCATCTGTGTAATTATAGAGGTGTAGACGGTGACCGATATTAAGACATCCGTTGGATTAGATCTTTATGACTATAATCCACAATTACTTTGTGAAAATTGCTCTAGATCATACAACAACTTATGGCGTTTTCTTTATGTTTCCAACATATTTTGTACAACTTATTAGGGTTGTTTAAACCCTTATAATGTGTTATACTTATATTTTTAACGATCACAAAAGAACAAAAAACAACGCATTATAACGCTGCCCAACTACGATATTACATTTTTTCTTAGAAAAAAACTCAAAGAATGGTAAAATACAGAATAGAGGTAACTATTATGAAAGAAAGCGCCATATTGGCCGATAACAAGTTGACAATTACTCACGTAATATATACCCAGGTAATGTTTTGAGTCTACAATAGAATCCTAAAATTACAAAGAATACATGCAACTACTAGATTGACAAAATCTATATTAATCTTTCATGTTTAAAATTTTCATCTCTTTGTATTAAAAAACAGAATTACAAAAATACAAATTTTGTACACATGATTTTTAAATACACTGCCTTCACCAAAACTACCGGGTATCTTTTACAATCACCTTTCAGAGCATTTGTTCCAATAGCATACTCTAAGGCAGATGTATATTTTTGTAAGTTTTTAATGTTTTTATGTGGCAAATGAGTCTTTGGGGTTTAAAGTGGTGAAAGTGTGAATAGAGCCAGTGTGATGGAAATATTTTTAAGCTAGTGTTTTTTTTTCATTAAAACAGAAAGTATAACATATTCACAGGCTTTAAGTAAAAAGTTTTGGGTTTATGTTTTTAGCAATTTGACTCATGTTTTATAAATAAGTCACATGACACATGTTTTACAATAAGTAAAAAAATCTCATATTTTTTTAAACTGTTGTGTAGACTTCCTTGGCTTAAGTTAGGAACACAATTGCACCGTATGAACGTAATAGCATACGGCGTAGATACGTTGCCAAATTTAAACGTCTATTATTTTATACAAGGGCACACAATACCTGTCGTAAACGTGGTTCGGCGACATATGTATGTATATGTAGATCTAATTCTATATGATACGCCGCTTACGACCGTACACAGAAAAAGGTGTTTTATCAATTAAAAAATGGCTTAAAAAGTATTTAAATTTAATTAATGTGATAATTGAATCAGTTATTTTTTTAGTTGAAAGAAAATTAAAAATTTACTTTTGATTTAATTAACATTTTAGTTGTTTTGAAATAAATTTTCAATTTAAATTTTAATTAAATAACAAAAATCTTAATTGACTTTTTTCGTTTAAAATAAAATAATTTAAACTTGTACAATTGTTGTTGGGAATGGTCAATATTTAATTAAATAAATTAACACATCGTTTGAAATGGCAAGGTTTTTTGATCACTTTTTTAATTAAAATTAAAAACATCATTTATTGAAAATATTTTTTCAAAATTTTAAAATTTTTAGTAGTCAATATAATCATTTTGGTAATAGGTGCAAAATCAACAACTTGTTTGCTTGATATTATTAATTTGGAATAAATTTGGAGGTTGGAGAAATTTAATAATTTTTTCTGTTTATTGTCATAGAAAAGGAAAAATTAAATATATAAAATGAAATAATTTTTGTGTATTAAAATGAAATATTTGATAACAAAATATATGTGTAGAAAAATTAACAATAATTTTAATAAAATTGGAATTTTTTAAATATTATTTTCAAAAGGAAACAAAAAAGTTTACGATGGTACTGTGGCGTTACGTCCTACGTTCATACGTCTCAATTATGTTCCTAGCAATACGTGTAAACAAATTATATATAGTTATTTATTATACGTATAATTGATTTTAACAGCTTAACTATTTCGTTAAAAAATTTAAGATTTCATATTTGAATTAATATAACCATACATTTAGACATGCATGTGCAATACGTCTGAGCTAGTAGGGAAAAAATGCATGAGCCATAAAATGATGGATAGTGACGAGGGAAGGGCACGCTCATCGAGCTTAAAGTCCCGACCATACTTACCCCCTATCGCCATTCCTTAAGGTTGCTGCCATCCATGTAAGTTTTAACATTTTATGAAATTGTAAATAAATGGCCCGACATCTCCTAGGATGCCCTCAGACGGGTCAAATGTATGTTCGACTCCAAATTATTTTTTACTCGCAATCATTGGTTTCTGATATTTCTACCTGCTACCTCCATTCCTTTAGGAGGCTTCCATACAAAATTTTGAATACAGACTAGAAATATATCGAAGATATAACTGCCAAGGACTCCCCTCTAGGAGAGTAACATTTAAGACTGACTTCCATTAATTTTTTGTCCTAACCATTTGCTTAAAAATACTTACCCCTTATCAACTACGCCTAGGGAGGCTCCCATAAAAATATGGCAATTAATATAATTCTTAAATTTGGCCTCTGCAGCGTCTATAATGCCCAAGAACCCGCTTTATTTTTTATTCCCAACATTGGTTTCTAGCGTACCTACCCGCTATCTCCACTTCTTAAGGGACTACCATACGAAATTTCAATTTTCTATAGTTTTCTTATTAAAAATGCATAATGCACTGTGATGGGAATTATGTTGGTGGACCTGCAAGCGGCGGGAGGACAGTTGATCGACTTCTTATATTAGTCACTAATGATGGTAACGAGCAACACCTAGCCAGTTGTGGGACTTTTCCTTCAACATATTTGTGAGGCTCCCATATTAAGGAATGGAGATAGCGGGTAAGGATATTAGAAACAACTGGTGGGCATGAAAAATAAAGTCTAGAGGCGTCCTAGGATATGTGAAGGCCGAATTTTTACAATATTATAAAATTTAAAAGTTTGTATGGGGAGCGCCTTAAGGAAGGGTGACAAGGTGTAAGTATGTTATGAAAAATATCAGGAAGGAAATATAAAGGGGCTCGCTATTACATTTATGCCTCTAGTCGTGACTTTGTGGTAGTTTTGGAGCTTCTTTTTGTCCACTTTTCTTTATTGACCCCATTTTGAGCTCGATGAAAACCTCTTCCCTTCGTCCTATCCACTCCAATATTTTTGATTCCAAACCTCTCAAAACTATGGGGCCAAGCATTTCGAAATCAAAAAGTCATACGAATTGTGCAAGTTCGAAAAACCCAATACACTTCCAATTTTCACCATCATATGTTTCGTAGTTGTAGCTCAACGGGCAAAAAACCATGGAAGAAAGTGATTTTTGTCAATTGCAGCAAAAGTTATTGCCAAAAATACAAACAGTGTTACCGAATTTACGTAATTGCATAAACAATAATTCTTGGTTTTGCTTTTTTTAAATTAACAAAATAAACGTAAAGAAGATAATCGATTTCATTTCAAAACATTAATATCATAAAAAATTATAGCAATTGTTACTGCCAACTGCTTGCTTTGAAATTAAGCTCTGTTTCGTTCATGGTTACTCTAATTTATAAAGAACTTTCACTTAAGTGTGTAAGCTCTTATGCAACTTACATGACATTCTACTATTTCTTTAATATTTTATATGGTTATACAGGACAAATCAATGTCGTGCCTTTATTATGTTTGCTTGATTGAATGACTAAAATACAGACTTTGTTATATAAGCATATCACCTGGGAATAAGAGAAAAACAAAACGGCAACTAATAATCTCTTGCTACAGATTTGCTAAAAATTATGGCCCAGTTTTTTACCCGTTCACCTGAATTAATGAGTTAGAATCGAAATGATACTTCAAGACTGCAATCGGTGGTAACCGTGCACTGGCTGTCGGAGATGATGCAAACGGATTGGGAACTCTACAGACATTTGTGCAGCAGCTATGAACCAGGGAAAAAAAGTTTTTTCTTTGATCAGATTTCTTGGAATTTCGATCGGTACGGTACAAGTGGTTGGGCAACCATATACTTGCGTCTAGTCTTTGATATTTAAAATACACATACTACACAGAGGTCTTGTTAAACGGGGTCTAAAGACTTGAGACCAATAACTGTACGGTTTGAAATAACCAATAACATGTTTCTCCTGCTCAACCATAATATGGTTGTGGCGTTTTGATGGAGGACTAATTTGATCATTATATTGGTGCCTTTGGCAATAATTTGTTTAAAGTTAACATAATATATGTACGATTTCTTCCTTAAAAAAAGTGTTGGAGGTGACCATATAGAATAATGTGCTTTTACGTTTTTTGGAGGCTGCCACGTTAACTAAGTTTAAACATTCTATTTTTTTTTTAAATAAAAAGGGTGATTCCGATGTATATTGTGAAAATTTGCAATTTGTAAAGCATAATAAAAAAAATTATTTTAGGTAATTTAAATATAATTTTCTATTTTATAGTAAAGCCCACGACAAATTTAATTTTCACGTTTCCTAAAAAAACAATATGGCGATCTGTATTGCAAAAGTTGTTGTTTGATTTCATTTCCAACTGAGGAACTATTTTTGTACAACTATTTTTGCTCATGGTTTTTTTTAGTAAATGAAGTTAAATGTAAAAACGTACATTTTGTCGTTGTGTTATGCAAAGCTGTGTAGTTCTGCACACATTTGCGTCGTTTGCATTGCCCATCGTGAAGACTTAAAATTTCTAGAAAATGTCTATGAAATAATTTTTAGATGCATAAATGCATGGCAAATGCTCAATATGTTTTCATATTGTTACGAGAATCCTTTAAACATTTCTTATATGGTAAAATGATGTATTTAAGAACCAATTATTTTCACACATGTACATACATGATGTTTCTGTTACCATGACTAAATCACAAATTATTTTTTTTTTCAGCGCATGTTTTCAAAAGTTAAATAGAAAAAGAATTGCGTACATTTGATTCAAATATAGTTACATATATAATTTTTTGTATTTTAATAGCAGTTGCAAAAATATGATGTAAATTTTCGTAAAAAAAACAGTGTACAGTAGGGATGGATAATTTTAGTAAATAACAATTTTTAAAATTGCACGTCTGTTTGCACAGTCTGTAGCATATTTGGCAAAGTATTTCCTAAATATGCATCTACATCATTTTAGGAGATTTTAAGAGTCGAATAAGTTCCCTTTTACTCATGTGTAAATGTGATTATTGTTGCTGTGAACCTGTCGTTATCGTCAGTTATTAAATTCTTTGCTGTGCGCTTAATTCTTGATATGATTATTATATTTATTTAGAACAACATCATATAATAATTATGTCTATTTGTAAATTTATGTAAATTAAATGATCTAGCAATCAACACAAGTGTTTGTTTTAAGATGATTGAATTTAACAAGGCATAATATGAGTGTTTTCTACATAAAATTTTACGATTTCTGACTTAAACAAATTTCAATAACATTAAACAAACATAAAAGAAGATAAAATAATGGTCAAAGATTTAAAAAAACGTACACAGAGAAATAAAAATTATAATTTGAATTTAAATAAATCCCTTCACCTTGCGTTGAGAAATTTTTCCTATAAAATTTTATTGAAATTTTAAAAATGTGTATTGAAACATTTTCACAGTGTGGAAAGTGTTTTAGAAAATAAGGGGCAAGTAAATATATTTCCAATAATATTTTTTTTTAGAAAATTAGAAAATGGAAAAATCTATGCGAGTAGAGTGCCAACACAAAATTATTCCAATAATTTCTATTTCAACTTAAGGGTTTTATTCTGTTCCATGATACATTTCCTGGATGTGGGTTTATCTCTTCTTCAAGACTTCGTCTCTAGCTACCTCGTGGTCTGCCTCTTCTTCGCGTTCCTTGAGGATTCCAATCAAAGGCTTCTCTACATATATCATTGTCACATGTCCTATCCATCTCCATTTCCTTTCACGAATTTCAACAGCCAAAGGTTTTATATTGCTCTTACGGTATAACTTGGCACTTGATACCCAGTTGGGTGGCCACCATAAGTGGAGGATATGACGTAGGAATCTGTTGATAAAGGTTGCAATTTGTTGTTGAATTTCGTCTCCATAAATAATAAAGAAGCACTGACAGGGGGTGGCTTTTGAAGAGAAGTATTTTTGTTTTGGTGCTGATTTCATTACTTCGCCAGATCTTATAGAGGCTGGCAAAATCAGTTTTAGCCATATTGCTGGATAAATATCGTGACTATTCTTACAATAATCTCTCCTTTAGTGTATTTCTCATACTTTACTGAATGCATCTTGGCATTGGCAATTGCGCCTTTTTCATTACCATCATTTAAAAAAACATCACACTAGTAAACAAATTAAGCACTGTAAAGCAACTTTTCAGACTAAATCGTGATAACAAATCCAAAATATTTGATAATATAAAAAAGGGCTGCCATATATATTTTTTCATCCTCCCCAAATTTGAAAAAAATCGCCAAAATATTCCAAAATAGTATTGGTTAATGTTTAAGAGATTATTTATTAATTATATATTTTTGTACATTTTACCAGTGCCAGTTTTAAAAACAACTGGTCTTTTCGCCCAGAACTAAACCACACTACGTCGATGTAGGCACTATAGCAAGACGGAACACCAACAAAAAGCTTGGTGGATGTGTTCTTCTTGGAATGTCCCACTTTGTCTAAGCAAAACGAAAACCTGCTTTAATTACTACCATTAATTAACCCTATTCTTATGTGCGGTGGTATGAAAATTATAGCAAATCCTTGGCGCGGAATCAGGGAACGATAAGAATTTTTTCATTAAATATTTTTTCTAAAATTGCTTTAATAAACAAAATCAAGCCCTTTTTTCTTTAGTTTTCACCGATTTCTTATAGCGTCTCGGAAAGAGCTGATGGGCATATACCTGGATACTAAAGTATTAATAATGTTTGAAAATATAAAGATTTTCAGGTGATCGATTAATTATTTCGTACAAAGTTTTTTTTTAAATACTGCCATCAGTTGTCTAAGCAATTTTGCTGGAATTCAAATATAAATCAATTGTAATTCCAGACTTGTTTTCCATTTGCTAGCCTTGAATTATACTTGAATTACACTGGAATTCAATAGAATACTCCAGCTAAACGGATACTGGAAATCCAGTCGAACATTACAATGTAAATACAGTGGAATTCAAGCGTTTAATTACAGTGAAATTCCAGTCCCAAACACGTCATAGTTACACTTGAATTCAAGGGTTGAGGGGAAGTATAAATAAAATCTATAACTCAAATACTAATCAAGCCTACAATGCCAATGTTAATCAAATTAAATAAACAAAATTTGTTGTATTAGTTTCTTTATTACAAAAATTATTTTTAAACAATTATCAAAGTTGTTTGTGGGAATACTATTATTTATTAAAAGATTTTGTTTGTTGTGCTTAATTCCCTTTTTAAATAATTGATAAAAAGTACTGAAATTTATTGTTGGAGGATAAGCTGTTCCTATGCGCATTTCACTGGTTGCTTAGGCCAGATCATCAGGAAACGTTCTCCTAAGTAATTTTAGAAAAGCCAAAGCTATCAGCAAACAAAACTACAGAGGGAATGAGAATTACCTACAAACACTCAAAAAGTCTTGTTTGCAACGATATCAAAGCTTAAACAAAATACCAAACAATAAATCAGTGTTGAGTTTTTATCTTTTTTACATTTCCCGCTACAATTAGTTAGAATTCTCCCAACATTAATTGTAGTTGTAAATGGGTAAAGAAAAAACATATTAAAAACAAAAACAAAGTGCTTTTATTGTTTTCGCAAGAAATCAAAATAAAAACAATTTGCCAGTTCAGTTTTTTATGCACGTGCACTTGCTAAAATTTATTATCAAAGTTGTTTGTGGGAATACTATTATTTATTAAAAGATTTTGTTTGTTGTGCTTAATTCCCTTTTTAAATAATTGATAAAAAGTACTGAAATTTATTGTTGGAGGATAAGCTGTTCCTATGCGCATTTCACTGGTTGCTTAGGCCAGATCATCAGGAAACGTTCTCCTAAATAATTTTAGAAAAGCCAAAGCTATCAGCAAACAAAACTACAGAGGGAATGAGAATTACCTACAAACACTCAAAAAGTCTTGTTTGCAACGATATCAAAGCTTAAACAAAATACCAAACAATAAATCAGTGTTGAGTTTTTATCTTTTTTACATTTCCCGCTACAATTAGTTAGAATTCTCCCAACATTAATTGTAGTTGTAAATGGGTAAAGAAAAAACATATTAAAAACAAAAACAAAGTGCTTTTATTGTTTTCGCAAGAACTGGCAAATTGTTTTTATTTTGATTTCTTGCGAAAACAATAAAAGCACTTTGTTTTTGTTTTTAATATGTTTTTTCTTTACCCATTTACAACTACAATTAATGTTGGGAGAATTCTAACTAATTGTAGCGGGAAATGTAAAAAAGATAAAAACTCAACACTGATTTATTGTTTGGTATTTTGTTTAAGCTTTGATATCGTTGCAAACAAGACTTTTTGAGTGTTTGTAGGTAATTCTCATTCCCTCTGTAGTTTTGTTTGCTGATAGCTTTGGCTTTTCTAAAATTACTTAGGAGAACGTTTCCTGATGATCTGGCCTAAGCAACCAGTGAAATGCGCATAGGAACAGCTTATCCTCCAACAATAAATTTCAGTACTTTTTATCAATTATTTAAAAAGGGAATTAAGCACAACAAACAAAATCTTTTAATAAATAATAGTATTCCCACAAACAACTTTGATAATAAATTTTAGCAAGTGCACGTGCATAAAAAACTGAACTGGCAAATTGTTTTTATTTTGATTTCTTGCGAAAACAATAAAAGCACTTTGTTTTTGTTTTTAATATGTTTTTTCTTTACCCATTTACAACTACAATTAATGTTGGGAGAATTCTAACTAATTGTAGCGGGAAATGTAAAAAAGATAAAAACTCAACACTGATTTATTGTTTGGTATTTTGTTTAAGCTTTGATATCGTTGCAAACAAGACTTTTTGAGTGTTTGTAGGTAATTCTCATTCCCTCTGTAGTTTTGTTTGCTGATAGCTTTGGCTTTTCTAAAATTACTTAGGAGAACGTTTCCTGATGATCTGGCCTAAGCAACCAGTGAAATGCGCATAGGAACAGCTTATCCTCCAACAATAAATTTCAGTACTTTTTATCAATTATTTAAAAAGGGAATTAAGCACAACAAACAAAATCTTTTAATAAATAATAGTATTCCCACAAACAACTTTGATAATAAATTTTAGCAAGTGCACGTGCATAAAAAACTGAACTGGCAAATTGTTTTTATTTTGATTTCTTGCGAAAACAATAAAAGCACTTTGTTTTTGTTTTTAATATGTTTTTTCTTTACCCATTTAC
Source organism: Pollenia amentaria (assembly GCA_943735925.1). Taxonomy (NCBI): domain Eukaryota; kingdom Metazoa; phylum Arthropoda; class Insecta; order Diptera; family Polleniidae; genus Pollenia; species Pollenia amentaria. Next base: position 193,927,604 of record OX031006.1, read on the forward strand.
AACTACAATTAATGTTGGGAGAATTCTAACTAATTGTAGCGGGAAATGTAAAAAAGATAAAAACTCAACACTGATTTATTGTTTGGTATTTTGTTTAAGCTTTGATATCGTTGCAAACAAGACTTTTTGAGTGTTTGTAGGTAATTCTCATTCCCTCTGTAGTTTTGTTTGCTGATAGCTTTGGCTTTTCTAAAATTACTTAGGAGAACGTTTCCTGATGATCTGGCCTAAGCAACCAGTGAAATGCGCATAGGAACAGCTTATCCTCCAACAATAAATTTCAGTACTTTTTATCAATTATTTAAAAAGGGAATTAAGCACAACAAACAAAATCTTTTAATTTTTAAACAATATTAGAAGGCATATACTAATGAAATGGAATTTCATATTCAAAAGTAACATAAATACGGCAATTAGAAATAAGTATTATTTTAACTTGATATTTTTTATACTCTTGATTTCTGCAAATATGACTTGTCAAAATGCAACATAATATCAAATAAGTTGATCTGGAGACTTCTCTACACATCTATTTTTGGCCACTAAAATAGATAAATATGTGGGTTAATATAAAAATATACAGCCATGTCACAGAGTACAATTCCGTTCGGAATGATTCCGTTCGGAATTGAAGAAAACATATTTGTTTATTGATAGAAAGTATATTTTGATAGTTTTTTGGTCTTTGAGATACAGAAAACTCCCATACCGTTCATGAAAACAAAAAAGGTTCCATTCCGCAAAGTTTTTTCGTAATTTTCTGAAGCACCAAAATACGGAATAAATTCCGTTTCCGAAGGGAATTGTACTCTGTGACATGGCTGATAATTTAATAAGTTTTCGATTATTAACTTACATTTAACTGCAAGCGTAGTTGAAAATAACTGCAATGCCATTTTCGTCGGAAATACTTGCCTGCAACAGACTTTCGTCAATTTATCTTCCAACAATATCCGCTCTTGAATCTTGAATGAGGTTCTCAAATCTTATGATGCTTGAATGTTTTGAACTTACATATGTACATATTTATTTTCTTCCAACAGCCTTTCTATCGGTTAGGGTTATCCAATTTTACCTTAACGGAACGTTTGAAAATAAATATTAAGAATAATAAAATGTGATTTAAAAAAAACTTTTTACCTTTAATTGTTGCAAATACTTGTAACTTCGCGTCCCGATTTTTACCATTAAATTCGTTGTTAAAATCAATCTACTTATGTTTTGCATAAGGCGTATAAATATATATGATCACAAACACCATTTTCAATTCAATTCAATTCAATTCAATTCAATTCAATTTATTGTGTTAAGTGAGATTTACAAAATTTACTTACAAAAGTATATATGTACATATATACAAAGAGTTTAAGGATTTTTCCTTTTTCTACTTAATAATACAATTTCGTTTTATGGTATATTAAATTTTTAATATAGTATTTAAGTTAAGGTGAAAATTTTCAAAAAACCTTGTGAAATTTTTTGGTATGATAAAAACTTAAAAACTACTTACATTTTATATATATTTTATATTTTGAATATATTTTAATATTTATTTGTTACACATATTTTTGATAGATTAATCAACACAAAAGTAAATGAAAATTATAAATATTTCAAATATTTTTTTATTAACTGGCATTTTACTTGAAAATACGGCATAAATTAAAGCTGGATTCCAGCAATATATAAAACACTTACATTTTTAAAAGTTGAGTGCTTATTTGGTTACGTTTTTACTTTATACGCGTTAAGATTTATTCCCTTTGTAATAAACCTTCGTGTCTTTTAATTTCAAATCAAAATAAATACGCACACGAATTCAACTTAACAAACGTTATTGAAATTAATTATAATGTTCACAAAATTTAACCACTATTGTAAGTAGCGATCTGAACAGTTAAATGTCTCCAATCAAACTTAATTAAACTTTTAAGAGTTAGCCTGTATTTATAGTTCAAAACCATTCCTAGTTGGTTCAGGAACCATCTAGTCGATTCTAGAATTTTGTGTTCGATTATTTTAAAATAACTATAATACATCTAAATCTAAAGTTTACAATTACCATTGCTAGAAAATTCAGTACAGTGGCGTTCATAAGAATTGGAACTAATATGACAGAAAACTATAGTTTACAAGATCACTTATAACTAAAACCATCAATAATTCTTAGATAAATCTTATTTCGTTACAATACTTTCTTCGTTTGAAGAGAACGCCATTAAAATGTTTAAACGCATTTATCTCGAAACGGATTTCTTTGAGTTATGTCACTATTGAAGTAAAATGACTGAATGCTTAGGGCTATAATAACGAACATTTGAAGGGTGAAACATCAGTTCACTCATCCATTATGTTTATGGACATTAGTTTTAAAGTAATTTTTTTTTTTTCAAATATAAACAGGAAAATTTTTCCCAAAAAATCCCATTTTTTGTTTAATCCCTACCAACATCAAAATGTCCCCTTATTTGGTGTTTGAACCCAAAATCTGGCAGTCCTGATATTAAACACGAAAAAACGTAATCGAAATACAAAACGAAAAAGAAGAAAAAAAAACGAAACAGAAAAAATGAAAGTAAAAGTTTTGTGTGAGTTTTTATTCCATTTTATTATTATGCGGCTTAAAAGTTTGCCTCTGAAGTCAGGCATCTTGTTGTGATCATTGACGTTTCATTGTTTTATTTTATGTTTTTGTTCATTTATGTTTGTATGGTTTTTTCTTACATTGTTGGCATTTTGGAACTTAAGCATCCATCCAACCACTTTATCAGACTGAATTGAACCAACGAATAAATTAAAATACTTTTTAAATTTTCACAAGAAACGAAGTATCGATTGATTAAAAAAAAAGGTACTGAATAGATGAATGCATGAACAAACGGTGCTTGAATAAATAAATTTTTGGCAACGATGAAGGTTTGAAACACTGTTTTTTTTTTTTATAATTTAGGTAATTTTGGGCAAAAACCCAAAGTGTCTTGTAGTATTATTAATTAAAGTTGAATAAAATGAGGTAACCAAGTTTGAGGCTAACACCACTTAAGAAATTTGTTTCTTTCCTTTTTTGCTGGTTCGATTTTTCAAATTTCTTTTAATGCTGAATATTTAAAATTTTTTTAAGTGAAATTTGTTTTAGAATAAAGGGTTATTTGTTTTTAGAACTTTTTTCTTTGGAAAACAAAATGTTTAATTAAATATTTATAGATTTATTTTGTTTGAATATACATTAAAGACGGTTTTAAATTTATGTTTGTACTCATGTACATTCTAGAAGTTTGTTCTTTTTAAATATTAATTAACATTTTTTTGTTACATCAAATGTTAAAGACTAGGCGAGGTAACCGTGGAACAATTTTTGTATTATCTTTTGGTGTCCCTTTGAAAACTCTTAAACTCTCAGACATCACGTTTTTTGTTGCAAGCCGCAAGCTTCAATAAAACGCTAATGTCTACAACTCAAATTAATTTAATCAATTTAAAAAATTTTTAAGAATCATTTTATAGCAGGAGCATCAAATTGTTGCTTGATTTTACAATTCGTATGACTCAGTTTACCTGGCACGCCATTCGGTGTCAATCTTCTGTTTTAGGAAATATTTCTTTTCGACATATCGAATAGAGTGAAACAGATACACATGTATTTATTAAGGTCTAATAACCGTCCATATGTTCCCCAAGAACCAAACGGTTTAGTTTAGTATTTTTAAAATCTGTGTTCTGTTTCGAGCCGCTAAATTAACCGAAACGGATCGAATTTAAGCTCATGAATCTTACCACCTTATCGACTTTGAATTACAACTGTCTCGATCTAACCATATTTATAGAATTTGTTACTAATAAAACATTTGAAAAAAAAAAAATTAACAAAAGTGGAGCATTTTGTGGAGATATGTAGGTTCATAATTGTCTTACTGATAGAAAAGGCGTCATAACTCTGATGTATTTTTACATCAGTACTATGACATGTGTCTTCGTTTTTGAACCCATTACAATTTTCATCATTGTGATGTCAGCCTTAACATAATTATGCCAATATGTCATCAGGGTCAGAAACTAAAATTATGCTATTAATGGGATGACTTCGCAGAAAGGACTCATTAGGCTTAATTTACTGCCAAACTCTCATTAAATTGAGATTGACTTAATTCAAAGTGAGTGAACAATATTATTTACTTACCCGTTACACATGTTTGTTTTAATTTTGTTGTATTCCGCCCTTTGATAACAGAAGAACTCTAAATTAAAATACACCAGCACAATGCCTGATATGGTTTTCATAATCATTCTACTTTAAGCAATTTAAAAAAAATAGAATATGGGAATATTCTTATTTTACTTTTTAAACATGAAAATAAAGTTAATAATACACAAAATGCGGCATCTAATTGATGTAACTCTAGTTATTGCATGGATTACGCATAAAATATGATAAAATTCTATGATGACGTTCGTCATTGGATTGATGTCACTTTTTTCTGCCTCATTGATGCCATTTGTAATAACATTGATGTTACAACTCTGATGTTAAGGCGTCATCAATATGAAGATGCATTCCTCCATGTAGGAAACCTCCTAAGAATCAAAATATCGGCAAAATAAATTTGCAACTGAAAACATCCAGTCCACTGTGAAACATATTTTCTAATAAATAAATATTTCAGTAAGTAAATTTTCCATAAATGTTAAAGTTCTTAAATAAATAAAAGCAAATAATCCAACAATTATTTTCTATTATTGGCTCTAATTAAATTAAATGCATTAAGATTTTTTTCTGCTTAAAGAAATGGGTGTTAGTTATGGAAATAATTTTAATTTTGAAATCCACATTGAGCGTCGGAGACGCGATGTCACAAGAGGATAAGCCGGAACCAAGTTTTAAATGAATTGAGTTCACAAATTGTCCTAAATATCAGGAATTGCGCAGTATTCGTCACATCAGCACTTTATTGCTAGCACAAATAAAGAAGTCTTAAGGGGTTAAACGCACAAATGAGTCGACCATTCGCAAGTTTCGTTGCACCAAACTTGGACTTTGACAATCCGACTGTGTCATATGCTTTATAACAAGTTGGACTATCCTGTTGGAATTACGTATCGGCCGAGATAATGGCGTCGAGCTGGTCTTAAAAATGCTTCAATATTATGGCCCTATAACGCTCACCATTGACAATTGTTGGCGTACAAAACAATAAGCCAATGACGACACCGGCATAAAAAGAGCACACAGTTTGATACATTTTATGCTACCGACTGGCTTAAATGCGATAATTTACTTGTTCACAGAAAAAATTCTCCAAAAATGTTGCCCCAATTAAAGCATTAATCAAAAAAAAAAATCAGTTTTAATTAAAAATTTAATTAAGTGAATTAAACGTTTAACCAAGTGAATTAAAAGTTTAGTTGATACTATTAATTTGCATCAGTAAACAAATAATAATCAAAATAGTTACAATTAAACGTTTAATTCACTTGAATAAATTTTTAATTAAAACTGATTTTATTTTTGATTAATGCTTTAATTGGGGCAATATTTTTTTTTGTGTTGTTAAAACCAGTTTTCGGAAATAAACACATGATTATTTAGCTTAGGGCTCACACATCCAGAAATTATTACCATTTCTTTCCGTTAATAACTTTTTTCAAGAAAGTAACGAACATTATATAGTGTACTCTCGTTATAAAACAGAACAATTATATCTACAGACATAGGTACATTATATTTTAATGTATAGTGTTTTTTATACATTGCTGAAGGAATAAGCAAACAAAAAATATTAGCAACGCTTCTCAATAGTATTGTTGTTGTTGCTTGGCAATTTGCACGACCACAGCTTGTGTTTGCATTGTGTACATGTTTTGTTTGTGTAAACATTTTTGCTGGCTTTTTGTTTTTATTTCCTATTTGAATTTAGCTTATGTACAAAATTTACTAGCCAAAGGGCGCTAAGCACAACTGAAACAAAAGAACATTAATGTGCTGAACCAAATACAACGAAGTTTGTGGTTAAAACAAACAGAACGCAATACAATACTCTCATCTTTTTGTTGAGTTGGATAAGTACAGTATTATTTTTGGGTTCGAAGATCACAAACAGAGAAACGTTTTCTTAATGATTTACTACACAAACACTATTACCGCTTGTGTTCTCCTCATACATACATATCTACCGAACAGAACACTAAAGAACAGCATATAATGTTAATTTTCGAACACTGGAGCCAAAAGTGTACCTCAACCGAAAAGATAATTTTTCTCTTCAAGTAGTTGCGTTAAAATATGCACTTTGGTAAAAAAAAACATTTAATTATTTTCAAATAAGTAAAAATAACTTTTAAAGTGCAGATTGGTTTGGCATTAAAAATGTACCAAATCGAATTTTATCAAGCATACAAATTTCACACATTTAGCATGATAGCGGTCACACGGAAGTATTTTTAGGGTTGTCTATCAGGCTTAAAGTCCGAGCTAACACCAACAATAGGAAAAAGGTAGAAATTACCTTATTTTACATCCCTTTTTTGCGAGACAATTTCGTATTTTAATGAAAATATTTTAAAATGATTGTACTATTTTCTAATCATATTTTAATCCTACTCCTCCCACATGTACATAAAATATAGGTCCATAGAAAATTCTAAAAACAATATGTTTAAATATTGAAAATGGAAGACATGAACAATACATTCCATAGAAGTCAGAAAACTATATTTTCACTAGACTTCACTGCTATTTTGAAGCGAAATTTTCACTAAAATTTAATTAATCTTTACAAAAAATTTCATAATCAATTTACCAGGGCAAAAAAAAATCATGTTAATAACTGAAGCACATAATTTTCGATGTGTTCAAAAGCAAATTTAAATTATTATGAATTTGGTGCTTCACTAACAAGATGAGCAGCACCAACATTAAAAACTTTTCATAACTGGACTTAACTTTTGGTTCTGGTTAGTGCCCATAATCCAAACAGACCAAGAAAGAAAAATGCACTTATCCAAAACAGGCAGCCAACATGAAACATTCATTTATAGCAACAAACAAATTTCAACGTAACTGTTCAAATAACCAGAGTGAGTACAAAAATTGTTAAAACAATTAAGAGTGCTTCATTCGGCTATGCAGAATCTTAGATACCCTACTCTGAGAATTATAATTTTTTTGAAGAGGGCCTGTCATCTGTAATAAATTATGAAATAATCTTTAACATGCCAGAAATCACTATTTATAGTTTAACGAAATTAATTTGCGCTATATTTAAAGACAATATTACCGTAGGAACACAATTGTACCGTCCACTAGCACACAGCTTGATTTTTCCTACAGTTTTAATTTTATTAAAATCGGCTTAGCAGTTGTTGAGAAATTTAAGGTCAAAGTAGAACTTTTGATATTTTTTAGTATTTAGTATGAAAATGCTTTTGACTGAGATTGAGAATTATTGTATTTTTTATATTCAAAAGGAGGATGTTTTAAGCGCATGTTTTTAATCTACATAACTGCCAAACTTCATTATGATATATTGATTAATGTCAGATTTATAGAATGCCAAACCTTAAAATCCCTATTTTTTACTCATATTGAAAACCCTTTCATTCATTTACACTATAAAACTAATAATCTTAATGTTTGACACTTCATGAATCTGACATCAAAAGAGATATCGCAATGAAACGTTGAGGTTATGTAGACCGAAAAGATCTTAAAACAGTGGAATAAAAAGTATTCCCATTTTTGATTAAGAAATACCCCCAAATATCCCAATACCGGAAAAACGCCTTTAAAAAAAATATTTTTTTACAAAAATGGTAACACTGTCACAATTTACCACTCGATATTGATCAGAGTTTTCCAGAAAATTATGGATATATAAGAAAACTTTACTGTTCTAACTTTATTAGAATTGGTGTGTTGAATTATTAGAATTTTTTACTTAAATTTTTGTTTGAAAAATTTTATATTAATTTTTTTTTTTTTGTAAGGGCATGTGGGAGAAACAATTATCAAATTTACTAAAAATTGCTTCTTCAAACGTACTCATAACGTGTTCTTATGAAAAATATAAACATTTTTATATCAGCAAAAGAACCAATAAGTATTACATTTGTAAGGTATACATGCACCGCGAATATCTTACTACACTCTTATAGAAAAATGCATAAGCATTTAATAAAACAACATACCATTGCTTAAAGTCTGCTTTCTTAACAATATAAAAAACGTTAAACCAACTATTAATAGCATTTTGATATTAAACATAATCCACCCGATTAAAGAACTCGAAGAATCGTAAAAAAATCAACCCAAAAAATTCGTTTTATCCGAATATCCGAATATTTTTGGCGAAATTTTTAATATCCAAAGTTACCAATTTTAGAGGTCAACAAGTCACCCTTCCGACCATCTATAGACTTGTGATCCTTCAAATCAACTCAAAAGCTGTCCGGCTATGACTGTTTCAAGAACTGCATCATTTGCAGAATTATTTTTCAAAACAAAACGTTCGTAAACCATTGCGTTATATTTCAGTAAAATAAAAAGACCAAAAAAAAAAGTTTGCGAGTAATTTCATTCAAATGAAAAAAGTGTTCTACAGACAGTTCCAAACAGTTGCAAAATATATTGCCAATAAAAAATTTTCCTGTTTTGTGAAGCACTAATGATACTTTTTAAAAAGTAAACACACATTTATGCCATACGCAATAAGACATACAAGGATGCACTAAGGTAACTGAACGAACTCTTAATAAATTTAAAAAATATATTAAAAAATATGAAGAGCCACGACATTCCCTTACTACGAAGCAGGTTTGTAAGGGAGCTTATTTAAGAATAATGGTAACAAACAATTCAGTGTGCAAATCTTCACCAATTTTTATATGCACTGAATAAAGCGGCTTCTGTGCCAAAAATGTATTGCTTCAAAGTGGGAACTCGCCATATGAAATTCATGTCTTCCGTAAGCGATATGGTAAGCATTTCTCCCTTATAAACCTGCTTCGTTGGAAGCTCCATTTTTTATTGGGTATGGGGTTAAAAAGGAAACTTTCAGGTTTCTGATGGTATTAAAATCTCTTTAAGCCATTTCGACCGTTACAAGTTCTACTCCTCTAAAATTCGGATTTAACTAAAATATTAAACCTAGGGTAACATTTAATAACACTTCAGGTATAAATGATATAGTGATGTAACGAACATTTTCTTAAATACTACTATTCCACTAATATAACAAAAATTTCAACCCATTATTGATAATGGTTTGCGAGAAATCATAATTTAATTCTGATCAAATTTACAAAAATAAAATGTTTTCTATAATATCATAAAATATTTGTTTTCAGCAGCATGCCACACCCACAATTACCAATATTTTGATTCAGTTTTTTGGATACCTTAGTTCTCATATGTTTGCTATAGAATGCCATTAATATTTTTTAAATCGGCGATGACAACAAATTGGACTTTTAGCCGATGAAATTAATTTTTCAGCCGCAGTGCGGCGTTTTTACCGGACGTAATTCCTTAAGATTTTCAAGTCAACGTTCCTCAGGGGTGCCAAGTCCAACATGACATCGGCACCGGGGTGTTTGGATCGTAATTCGCCGAAGTAGACAATACATCTTTAATCAGACAAAAAAAAATAAATAAAAGTTGATTTAAAGAAGTAAATACTGCATAAGCGGAGTAGAAAAAGCAGACAGAATATTCGTATGTACTCACACTATAAGTGGAACATATAGAAAAAGCCTTAAGTTACTGTTTGGAACTCAAAATAAAATCCTTAGTTTTATTAAAAAAATTTCATTTAATATAATTCATATTAGCTATAGGTATATATAGTTAATTAAATTATCGCAATTTGATTTTGACAAACATTAAATAATTACCATAGAATATGTAAACTAAGTACATAAATGAGATGTCCGTCCCATTTATATTGTGAGTGTGAGTAGCTGTGTATACTTTATGCTTTCTTAGCTTAGTTTTTCTTGGTGGTACAAACGGAATGACAAACTAAGTGTACCATCATCGCTCGTGGTGGTGCGTATAAGAAAAAAAAGAGTTTCAACAGAAAATTCGAAAATATTGCAAAACACAAGCTTAGGAAGCTACATAAGCAAAATATTGCTGCTGATGAAAAAATATGTCTCCATGCTATTTCTCCCTTGACGTTTTTGTTTTTTTTTTTTTAAATCAACAACAAAATAAAATACAGAAAACCAGGTATTATGGCAAAATTATCTTTAGTTTTAGTCTGCCAACAACATTGCTAAAGTGAAATTCTCTCACATCTCAACAAAACAAAGTTTTGTTCAATACCATCAGTATTGAAGGAAAATAATTTTTAAAATTTATGTTGAGCTTCCATCACCAAGAGAGAAACAAAAGATACGATAAAATTTTAACGATTATTTAAAGTGTTAAAAAAGTGCTTTTAGTTTAAAACAAATTATCCAGTGTATGTAAGTGCGTTTTTTTGTAATTATTCAAAAAAAAAAAAAAAAAAAAAAAAAATGGTTAAAGATCCCCAAAGAAATTTACTTACAAAAAAAAAAAAAAATTATTTCGAAATTACTTGGGATATTGTGTATGTTTGGTTGTATTTCAATTTGACTGCAGTCACTTAAAAAATTTCAATTGATTTGACTTTTGTTATTTTTCATTTTATAAAGAAAAACGTAAGAAATTTTGTTGGACTTGGGTTATTTATGATCGATCTTGTTTATATGGCGGAGAGTAAAAGAAAGTGTGTCAGGTGTGTAATTTAATACAACAAACAACTACAAAAAAAAAAAAAAAAAAAAAAATCCATATATTCGTTAAATTATAACTATGTAAGTTTGTAAAAGCTTGTGTCAACGTATTTTTTTTTTTTTTTTGCTATTCAACAAAATTTTTGAGAAAATACGAAGGAACATTAAGAAAGTATGAGCAGACTTTGTAGAGAGCTTCAATTTTAAAATTTGTTTTAGCAATTGCTACAGAAAACGTTTAATTGATACAAATGTCATAATTTTTTTTTTAATATTTTGAATACCTTTTAAAAAAGTACAAAGTACAAACAACGTAAACATAATCGCCCAACTGATCGTTTTTTTTTTTTTTTTTTTTTGTATATAAATTTAATTAGTTAAAATATCAATATATTTTACAAAATAAATAAGATGACAAGACCAACTTTATCGGTTGCATATGCCTTATAAATGGATCTTAGTATCGTATACTATAGAAATTAATTAACGGACCTTTTCATACAGACCTGTCACAGAAATAAATTCCGACCGAAAGTGTAAGAAATTCCGTATTTTTAGCTTCGTTCACAATAGGCAGCAACATTTTCACTGGTGTTCATAATAGAGCAACATTTTTTTTTGTAACCACACACATTTTCAGTTAGAAACCATTTGTAAATTTTTCTCAGAACAAAATTACGTATTTATTATTAATTTTTATAAACATTTACTTTAGCAACAATTTGTATGAAAATGTATATGACGTTTGTAATAATTTTATTTAGTTTTGAATGAAAATTTCAACAAAATATTTTAAAAAATAATATTAATTTCTTAAAATTGTTCTAGGCATAATTTGCAAACGGGTTCTTAACTGAAAATGTGTGTGTTTACGAAAAAAATTGTTACTCTATTTGAAAAACCAGTGAAAATGTTGATGCCTATTGTGTACGAGGCTTTACTTCTCCAAAAAACGAAAACTTAATTAAAGAAGCTAAAACAAATTCTTTCGGAATTGCAACTACGACTTTAATACCATTCTGATCGAAATATGTGACAGGCCTGGTAATGCCCTTTTTCATCTTAAGCCAATAAATTTTTTTTTAAATAGTTAAGATCTTAATTGTCTTAAAAAGTAAAACTCTCGATCCGTATAATCTCAATAAATACTTTTTGCTATAATTTGTTGGTATTCGGGCCAATTAGTCTTAAAAGGCATAACACCATCATAGAATTGATTGAAAATGTTTGGCTTTATATGCAAAAATTGTAATTTTAAGACCATTTTAAGGTAAAGATGTAAAAATCGTTCCCTCATCCAAACCAATGACTTTTAATAGGCTTATTAAGTGATTTGGATCTCTGGTAGTAGAAGTTATTTGATAAAATAATTTTGTTCTAAGGCTGGGATTTTGAGATCTCAGTCAAACTAGCCCAGTAAAAACTTGCTACAAAAGGAGCAGGTATTATGTATGAATTCATACCTCCAATCGCTTCAAACCTGCTGATGGGATGCCTGAATTTTGTATTTTTTTTTTTGTAAAACATACAAACAAAGCACTCCTTAAGTGCTTTTTTAAGGGCTAACTATTTTAACATATTCATTAATTTTGCTTTTATTTGTTTAAATGCCTTTTTTCAATCATTTCCGCAAACCATAATATATTTTTATTTTTTTTCGCTTTAAAACCTTTTTCGTTATCAGCACTCAAATAGCAGCTTTTTGTATATTTTATTCGTTATTATTTACTGCTGTTTAAGAGGTCTCTTATTGAACCGCTCGATTATGCGCTTTTTCTCTCAAGTGATTCAAAAAACACAAATTTTTTTTCTGGGAGGTTTAGTTAAACTTTTAAAAGATTTGTGCCGCCATTACCAAGATTTTATACAAAATTTTGACGGAACAGCTTGGTTTTTCTTAAAATTTTGGTCTTTAATGAAAAAAAATAAATTACATTTAGCAGGAAAAATCCGAGTTTCAGAGCACGTTAAACTAAGTTTAAACTTAATACACATATCAAAAACCCGGCCTAAGAATGTTAAAAGTTGAACTTTGACGAAAATCGTATTAAAAATTAAGTCTAGGAGAAAACTAATAGTCTGACTGACTATATAAAGAACCTCAAGGGTACATAGGGATAATCTTAAGAATATTTTAACTTCTGATGTTGCATCCACGACAAAAAAAAAAAAGTTCAACCAAAATGAAAAAATACCAACTGCAATTAAAAGTAACCAAAATATTTACGTATCAAAAATTCTATTTTATTTGCACTTCAGTAAATAAATATTATATATAAGTATGTACATAGACACCCAGACCTCTGCATCGATTTTTACAAAATGTTGACAGTATGTTACTAATGGTCTGCAACTTACAACAGGATTTATAATTTTTCGAAGTTTTAGTGGAATTGGATAACACTAATTTTCGTCTATTTGCAAAACTGTATGAGTAAGAATTTTCAAGCTTTCGCAGTATCAACAGACTATAATCCTATGTATTTTACCAGGTTTCATACGGCCTCGGTAGGAGTAGAGAAAAGGATACCACAGACAGTGGTTATTTTCTCTTCAAAGTATATAGAGTTTATATGGCTAAATGAATAATCGGTTACATAAAATATCGTTATAAAGTGAATGAAATATAGTAGAAATGTTGAATGCATCATTACCATACACAATTATATATGTACAGAAAAGCAGAGTACTAACCCTGTAGCCACATAATCAAGTGTTGCTTTCAAGTTTTTTACACATACTGCTTGTCTAAATTCACAAAAAGAAAAGCTGCGATGTAGGATGCACTCAATTTCAAAGCAATTTATTTCCAAGGTGTCACCATTATAAATTGTAATAAGCTGTTTCCTTGAACGAAAGTTGAAACACTCAACTTTAAAGTGAAACTAAAAGCAAATTCGTTTCAATTTTAAAACCTATGAGTGAATTGGTATACAAATTTGAGAGTATTAAAACTAGAAATTGAAAACTTGATCGCCTAACCGCCAATTAAAAAAAAAATTGGTTATTTTTCAGATGAAAAAAAGTAACCAATATTTTGGTTAAAAGTAACCCAAACGGCAACGCTGGTTGCATCATCAGGGGAAATCGAGCTCAGTCAATACCTGGCCTTCGGCAAAAACCCAGAAATTATATCTGGTAACACGGGAGTCAGTAATAAACTTATTGCTGAAAATGCTCTCTGTCTTTCAGGGAGATTGTCTTAGAGAAGTTTTACTTTCCCGTTTAAAAATACTTTCGGGATGTTGTGGTTTACGAACTTAATTCGTGGGAAAGGAGATCCAGAAAAACTCACTCAAGGACTGATTTTTCACTACTCGTGTTAGAGTACGGATTGAGGGACGAAGAGGAGGCTAGAAAGCTCTTGCGCCTAAGCGAGTGTCTTATCTTGCTCGATTATGCACTCAAATTCTTATCTGTGTGTGCTGGTTGCTCTCATACCCAGAGGCGATTTGTAAACGCATTGTCTTTCATTAAGTGGTTAAGAGGCACTCATGTAAATCTTTTCTACACCTGACTGACCAATGAAGTCGAAGAGAATCACAGCAAAATATTAATGCAACTGAGATATCATATAAACCATAAAAAATATCTGTCATTATCAAAAATGGGAGCATCAGTATCAAACTATTTGGAAATTTTATTGATTTTAAGGAATTCATGGGAATCATTCATTTTAAATGGCTCTGATAATCCAAATTTTTTTCTTCAGATACAAAAAACCGTAAACCATCCTAAAAAGCAAAAAGTAAAATAGACAAGTGTGAGGAGTATCTTATCGAATAAAGATATTAAAGCAACCGAATAACATCTCAGTTTAAACATATTTATTTCAATAAAATAGATTGTCATACAAAATCATTGATTGTCCATGTCCTGGCAATTTCTTTCCCCCATATTCACAAAAAATATTTTTGATTAATAAAAGGTTTATTAAACAAATTTTCATAGAAAATTCGTTTCTTGAACCTGCTACTCGTATAAACCTTAAATGTTTTTTATGAATATGGGTGTAATTATTTTAAGACTTTTTATAAGCTACTTAAACTAGACAGGCCTGGGACAAGTGCATTATATAAGCAAATACATTAACAGTTTTTCCACATTGCACTTAATCAATAAAATTGCAAGTTTATTGCATTACCAGTGAATTAAACCGTCTTAATACACTCTTGACTACATCAAATTAATTTGTTATCAATGCAGTGCAATAGCTTATGTCCAGTAATACTTTTCCATTATTATTAAAACATATCATAAATAGTGCATTAATATAAATTAGAAATATTGTGAACATGAATAATGCATTATTATTACCCTATTACAAAAACATATTTTGAACAACAATCTGAAATAGAACATGAAAATTGTCTGATCAGATTACACAAAAAAGCAGGGTCCATAACAATTGACCACTATTAATGATGTGTTTTAACAAAAATGTTTCATATCAACATTTCTTATTTTTCGAATTTATTCTATGAGCTAAATTTCAGTTATGTATTTTATAAAGCTTTTTGTAATAGTTCTATTCCTTAAATTAGGAATGTAATAGTTCTATTTGTAATAGTTCTATTCGTAAAATTAGGAATGACTTTATACACTACCAGACTATTATCTTGTATCTTCTTGTTAACATTTTACCTTAGCTATCCATTGGATGGCAATGAAGTTTATTGTATGTACAGAAAAATTTACACTTATTATTGAATATAATAAAGTAACTTATGTGAAAGAAATAATTCCCAGATTCTATTTGCAAAACTGTTTAAGTAATTATTGCATTACTTTCCATAAACTTTAGTTGTATTTAAAAATGAATGCACTACTTTGATGAGAAATTCATGTTTTGGAAAAAATAGTGCATTATTGTGGTAATATAACATTTTTGAACCTAAATAATTTTTTATTAAATAAATGGTAATGCTAATGTTGTGCTTCGTAGTTTTAGACCTGGGCGATAGGTCTGAAATTTCGAAGCGCTCCGTTTAATAATTCCGTGTTGGAATTAAAAAAGAATTGCTAAATTGTATTCATTTAATACTTTAGTTTTGCTTTATAATAATACCGTAACAAACTCCTTCTCAGTACTGCCTAATACTGCTCACCAACAGCAGGCCAAAACAACTTTATATACATGTAGCCAAAATATTAAAAAAAAATATTTACATCTGCTGCTTTGCCGGTTTCTATATACATATTTTTTTTTGTTGGTATTGAAATTTTTTTGTTTGCTTTTTTAGGCAAAAACTAAAAACTTTTATTTTTTAATTTATTTTGTTTTGATCAAAGTGAAAACCAGACGTATCCAGAGAAATACAATTTTTTTTATTTAAAACATACACACACAAACACCCTGTCAGCCAAAGAGCCCGCAATTTAGGCATCCAGTTAAAAAAAACACCGGTTTTCGTTTTGTTTTTTTCTACCTTCGAGTCAAAGTCACTGAATGTTATTAAACTTTTATTAGAAATCAATTAAATGTATGCATACATTATTAAAATTAGAAAAAATTAAAAATAAAACAACCAAATTGTATGCATAAAAAAAAGAAAAAGTTTGTCGGGAAAGTTTTCAAAACTCAAAAAAATAACTTTAAGAAAAAAAAAAAAAAAATATTAAAGTATTTGAACAAAAAGTCGTTTTAATAACAAGAAAAATTTACACTTATACACATTAAGAAAGAGAGCTAGATTTGTTTTCAAGATAGACAAAACCAAAATACTAAAATGTGTAAATTTTGATTATAATTTATTTACATGTTTAACTTTTGTGACACTTAAACATTTTATGAATAATTTTTTAACCAACACTGTTTTGCTGTTTTCACTTTTTTCGTAGAGATGGAATTGAGAATTAAATCACTGGAATTTATACTACTTGCTGTGACTTTGCTCTTAAGTGCCGGCAATTTAATAACAACAGCCTCAGCTGAAGGTTTACGTTTACCAGATCAACAGTCCAATTCCATACCTCAACAGCAGCAGATATTGCCACAACAGCAACAACAAAATGTACAGCAACAGATTTTCCCCAATCAACAGCAACAACAGCAATTTGTACAACAACCGCAGCAACAACCTGTGGGAGTGGGTGAAGAACGTGGTCGTTCTTCTATACTCAGCATATTCGGTTTAGGTGGTGACAGCGATCCCTTTTTGGCTCGTTCGAATACGAATTGTTTGAGCGGTGATTTATCGGAATGTTTTAAGACTCAAGCGTTGAATAGTTTCGATGAAATTTTCTATCGTGAACAATATCAGTAAGTTTTAAATTTTAATTCCGGAGAGTATTTTTTTTAATATATATATATATATATATAATTTTTTTTTTTTTTTTTGTTAACAGATTATCGGAATTTGCTCGTGTTGTTCGTATGCCTGAGACTCAACAGCGTTCTTTGTTGCAAGAACCTTTTGAATATTCGGAAGAACCGCGCAATGAGGACAGTGATTGGGATCAATTGGTGAAATATGCTCTTAGAAGAGCTGAAAGGCAAGTTCAACAAATAAAGCCATTTTGTTTATTCTTTTTTTTAGAAAATTGATTTGATATACATATCGCTCATTTAATTTAATAGTGACATAACTCAAACAAATCCATTTCGAAAAAATAACGACACATTTTCTTCAAAAGGGAAAAATATAAAGATGCATTTTATACACAATATAAAGAAAAAAATATACCAATTTAATTCTAGCTAAATTTATCGAGCAAAAGTTACGTATATCTTCAGCATTTTGTAGGGAAACAGTCCAAAGTTGTTGGCGGGTATTGAAACCGCAACTCTCGCGCTGATAGACTTACTCACTGCCAACTTCTCTACCGGGCACAATTTTACTATTTTAAGAGAGCATAAGATAATTTAAGAAATGTTCATACTTTTTCTCAATTTAACAACAAAAAACTTCTTTAAGATCAGATTTTTGCTAGAGCATTTTTGCTTAGGAAACCGGCAAGCTTCTCTATATGTCACCTAAGCATCTTAAATAAATGAATTGTAAAATTAACTACAAATGCCATATTATTGTATTTTTACTTACCTTTTAAATAATCCTAAATAACTTCCATATTTATAGATGCAAGGAGTTTTTAATTCCTTATCGTCGTCGTCGATTTTTTTTAAGGTCAAAATTAGTGTTTTCTTCAAAAAGAAAATCTCTTTCGTAGCTACAAAATGTGAACGTAATAGTTTATTATATTTTTTCACTTTCCAAGTTTTATTTTTCACTTATTTAAATTATTTATAAAAATTTCCACTCTTTTATTTCGATAAACTGCGAATAATGACAACAATGGAATTTTTAACATCTTTGGTAACAATTTGACAACAGTTTGTTAAAAATTTGACAACAGATGTTGGCGAAATATTAACAACACTTTGTTATCATTTTAATACCATTGGTTGATAATTTTTAACGTGTTTTTTCGCTCTGTGTAGGTGTATCTACTAGAAATGAGCGATATTTCTGTACCTGTGATTTAATCACTATTACTGAAAAGTAACGGGTACTTGCTTAGTCGTTCTTTTTGTTTTCTGTTACATACGAACATTTATGATATTTCACTGTCTGTGCGGGTAATAGCGTTTTTTGAATGTAATGCCGAATAATGTTGCTGTTCCTTTTATTCTCTCTTCTATCTTATTAGTATTTTTTTTAAACCTTGAACAAGTTTATTTGTTCAAGGATGTATGTATATGAAAGTAAACAGCTTTGAAAACTCTTACAATTTATTGCTGATTCTTTTCAAAGTACTTACAAAAGCTCATGCGAAAGCTCGCGCATTGTACCTAAAGCTCGGACGCAGTTGCTATAAAGGACTAAAAACTGACAAGCCGTGATCACAATCACAGTTTTAAGGAGCAGTGATTTTTAGATTACAATCACTAATCACGATGTTCTTTAAAAATCACGGGATCGCTCATCTCTAGTATCTACCCAGCATGCTTTTCCACACCATTCGCATATGAAAATTTAAAGTCATGCCCTCCCAAAACTAAATTTTTACAATAAAAACGCAGTATAAAAGGAACAACTGAAAAAATGGTGGCAAATTTACGATAAGCAATTTTTTGTTTTAGAAATCTTTTAAATTATTTTAAGTTGTGGTAATTATATAAAATTTTGTAGATCCCGAAAAGTTTTAGATATATAAAATTTTTTATTATCCAATATACATATTAATTATCATTTTATTCCAGATTCATTAAATCCACTGCCTTGGAAATTGATGTCCCAAATGAAATCACTGAAGCTGGTCGTTATGATGCTCGTTTTATTGGAAATGATATTGACAGTGAACTGGATATTATTGAGGATAAACATGCGCCCTTCATAAGTAAGTTCCCACAAAAAAAAAACTATGTCAAGAAAAGCATCTGAATTCAAATATTTTTTGATATAATTTCTACAGAACGCAAAAACTTGAAGAAAATGATCATCCCCTTGTTGTTGGTCTTAAAAATATTCAAATTGAAATTGTTGTTGTTCTTGCCATTCATTTTGGGCATCGCCGGTTTGAAGAAGATTCTTGGTTTAGCTGCTATTATTTTACCTGGGCTCTTTGCCTATTTCAAGTTGTGTCGTCCCCAAGGTGGTCCGGGTGGCTACAATGGTGGTGGTGGCTTATTCTCCGGCCTATTCGGCAACAAGAATACTTTCCCCGAATATTCGCCACAAGGTGTTGGTCCAGCTACTTACTATCATCATCATGACCATTTTGATGGTGGCGCTGGTGGCGTTCAGTACCAGAGACCTGATCCACATTTCTCCAAACCTTATGGTGATTATTACAGTAAAAATTATGCTACCTCTGCTTCGGGAAATTCGGTTAGTTTTGGCGAGACATCTGCACAAGATGCTGCTTATTCTGGTTAC
This sequence comes from Pollenia amentaria, assembly GCA_943735925.1. Taxonomy (NCBI): domain Eukaryota; kingdom Metazoa; phylum Arthropoda; class Insecta; order Diptera; family Polleniidae; genus Pollenia; species Pollenia amentaria. The sequence goes on from OX031006.1 coordinate 193,947,235, forward strand.
TATGGCAGAAATTCTGGAAAAGATATTGAAAGTACTCAGAAGAGTTAGAGATGAGAGGAAATTTCTATTAGCGGAAATTTTACTCTAGTGAAATGGCCATTCTTTTTTAAAATTATCATTTATAATTTTTTTTTTATGTGTACATATGTATGTATGTTCATTTTATATTATACTAAGTTGTTATTACTTTTTTGTTAAAATATTGTTTTTGTACTATATTTATTGGATATTTTCACAAAAAGAAAAAAATATTTATTTATTTTTTAAAACCTAATAAATAAGATAAAATCAAGAGAAACATATATTGTCGCCTTAAATGCAAAAGGGCGTAACAATACTTTCTATTACAGGAGAAGCAAAAAACTTTCAAAATGAATAATAAAATGGTGTACTTGGCGTCTTGGGATCTAATATTCTTTGTGAACATAAAGTTGAAAAAACGAACAAAAATCAATCAAAAACTCTATTTCGAATTATTTTGTTGTTACGCCCTTTTGCATTTTAGGTGACGATAAGCAGTTATTTAAGTGACTCTCAAAAATGTATTTTAGCAGAACAGATTATCAAAAATATAAAAAAGTCAAAAAGATAATTTTTGCAATAGAAACCTTCGTAACCCCCGAACTTCTTCATCGATACTTTAAGTAATGTTTTCCATTAACATTTTTGCATTCTTCCCAACACAAAGGCATAATACAAAAGTGGGTATTGTGGTGAGCAAAAACAATTTTTTTTTTTGAGTAATTTCATTTATATGAAAAAAGTGTTATACGGGAGGGTACAAAAATATATAAGGGAGTAAGGAGGACACTTTCACCTTTCTGCTGGCGTTTTACTTTTTGACACTCGAAAGTTCTATTTCTCTGATATTAAAATTTGACTAAAACGTAGAACGTTAGAAAACATTAAATAACACACCACTTATAAACGGTGCAGTTACAGAGCCATTCTTAAAGACCAACATCACAAAAGAAATTGCAGCCTATTGTCGATAATAGTTGGCGAGGAATTATAATTTCTTCCTGGTCAAATTTAAGAAAATCACATTTGCTCTAAAATAACAATAATAATTTTTCTAAAATAAATAAAATAATAGTTGTTTTTAGCAGCATGCCACGCCCACAATTACCAATATTTTGACCATACTATTATCTGGCATTAAAATTTTGGAAATCCGTGATAAGAAAAAATTGAACTTTTGACCAATGAAATTTAATTCTGGGCCACTGTGAGGTGTCAACGTGCTAGTGATGATTTGTGCGGTTAAGAAGTAGCTTTTCTCACGATATAACCCAGTACAAAATATGTTCCAAAAGGATCAGGTTTTATGTATGAATTCATACCTCAAATCGCTTCAAACCTGCTGATAGAATGCCTGATTTTTGTATGGTGTGTTCCCGGTTTGGAGGACTACGCTTCTTATAACCTAATAAAACATACAAACTATATTAACATATTAAATAATGTTTTGCTTTCGTTTGTTTAAATGCCTTTTTTCAATCATTTCCGCAAACCATTGTATATTTTTATTTATTTTTTCGCTTAAAAACCTTCTTCGTTGTCAGCACTAAAATGTCAGCTTTTTTGTATATTTAATTCGTTATCGTTTACTGCTGTATAAGAGCTGAAGCACTCGCTTATGCGTTTTTTTCTCTCAAGTGCTTCAAAAAACACAAATTTTTTTTACTGGGAACTAAGTATTCGTATGTATTGCGAACTTTATCTCTTTAAGGCAGAATTATTGACTTTTTAAATAATTGTATGCCCTTCACCACAGATTTGTCAATTTATTGATTTAAGGATTAGATTTTTCCATCGTGTGCAGCCATGAAAAATGGCTAACCCATTAGCCGTTTTTAATTAGCAAAAGATTACAAGATAAAAGCTTTCTACAGAATGAATACTTAAATCTTCTTAAGTTTTAGTTACGGATAAAGTTACAAGCGTTACATGTTTATATTTCTCAGAATTTCTAATTTCAATCAAATTCGTTAGTGCTTATGTAATTTTACTTGCACTGAGGGCCATTTTACAAAAAAACAAGTTATAGTGCTATATTCGGTTGTGCCGAATCTTTGATACCCTCCACCGACAGGAGTGGGCTCTATACGATATCTACATATATATTATTAACTAATCTTCATACATATATTGTACATTGGTATAAAATAAAAAAAAGTATTTTGTATTTTAAATACACTATTTTAAATGTATTTTGTATTTTAAATCTTTGACTGTCACCGAACAAAAATTTTTTTTATAGCGTACGTCCACGTATATAATCTAGTAAAAATGACATGCATAATATATGATACACGGACCAATATTTCAACCATTTATTACAAAAGCGTTCTGTGCATCGCATACGATTCATGCCATTTTTATTCTTTACTATCTATCTATTTGATTTTCGGTATTGTTTTAGCACTGAAGTAAATACGCGTGTAGAGTTTTATTTTTATTATTATTTTTTTGTTATATTTTTAACGTGTTTCAACATGAATAAAGTTTATTTTCTTTGCAAAAAAAAAAAAATATTTGTATCCTGGAAATTTGCAGTGTTCTCCCCTACAAATATTGAGTCTTATATGAAAAAAAAAACATTGTCTACACACCCAGAGCGTTAAATAACTTTATTTTTCATAAGTTCACACAAAACTTTGTTAAAGGAAATAAGACAAATTGTGTATCACATATGATGACATCTGTGCATCATATGTGATACCTTGGACAGTCAAAGGGTTAAATACATGTAAGTCATGTATTAATTTTTTTTTTTTTTTTTTGTATTTCAAATACATCAAAGCATGTATTTTGCCCAGCACTGTTCGTATTTTTCGTAATATTCTTTTTGATCCAATCATTTTTCATCTGTCTAATTTACTTTCAATTTTATTCGTACGGAAATAATGACATCTATTTTCACTTCGCATATCCACACATTCTACTTCAGTATGTACTTCAGGTTATTTTATTTTCCCAATGAAAATTTGGTGCTCGGTTTTCGGTGGTCACTGTTAAAAATGCCTATCATATTAGAACGATTTTAAATTATTTTTACCAAGAATTTTTCTACTTGACTCTTTTTAAATTTATACTACCAAATTTCATAAAGTGTTACCACAAGGTTGGTGAGGATGGACCATTTTAAATTAGTTAAATTTCATTTCACATATTTTTAATTTAAAAAAGATCATGTACGAAAACTAAAAGAGAAACCAAAATAAATTTGCAAAGTTTTCAATTTAAGAATTTGAAGTATGGCAACTGTATGCTATACTCAACAAAAATAAAAAACAAAATTTTAAATTTTTCTATTAAAAATGTTTCACAATATAACCATTTTTGTTCAATTTTATGACACAAGCACATAATTAATAATTTTTTCCAATACAATTTGCTCATTTGCTTTTGCAAAATTATTTTATTTTTCACAAGTTAAAAATTTTTAAATAAATATTTCTGAGACATAGAAACTAAATATATGCATAGAATATAAACTTGTGTTAACATTTTCATAAACACAAAAGAAAAACTTTTCAAGAAAAAATATGACATTTTAACAACAAAGAGTAAGAATTTAGTAATTATCGTAACACAATATTTTAGGAAAGAAGAGGCAATTACTGGCAAATCCGAAATAGAAAAATTTTATTGAAAATGTGAGACATTTTTTTTTTTAACAGGAAAGAGTACAATATTAGGCTATCCCGAATCTTTGATACCCTCTACCAGAGCTAAAATGATTGATAGAATGTATCAATGCTGAGTCTCAACGTGCTTTTCGGAATGTCACTTTATAAGGGATTCATGGTAAATTATGGACCGAATATCACAAAATTGCATGGTATTATATCTAGTCATATAAAGCTAATACAATAAATAAATTTGTTATGGTTTTTGGCATACTTAAATGATTTTCCAGATAGTCTGATCTTGATTGAATTTGGCAGAATGATTTGCAATCTTATAAAACTATGCCAGGCTAAATTGATTTTTTGACTCCATTATTCGGTACAGTTTTAGGCATACTAAAGAGTTTTTCGAGAGTTGGTTTGGTATGAGGCTTGTGGTAAATTAAACACCGATCTTCACAAGATTTAGAAGCATGATTTCCAGTCACAAAAACGAATTTGTGGGCCTTATATGGGATTTATGGTAAATTTTGGAACGATCTTTATGAAATGTGGCAGTGTGATTTAGAAATTAATTAAAAATATTCGCGGCCTGTTCGTTAAATTTATAGAGCATTTCGTCAAGCTCACGATGCGTAACTATTACGCAAAACTATGGATCGATTCATGATTACATGTATTCTTTTGGACAATATTCATGCAAATAGAGCCCGTAATTTGCATACAATAGAAGACATCGCCGCTTTAGAAGTCAGTGTGACAGAGGACTTTAACTATCCGATAACGCTCTCAGCAATCGGACTTTGCCCGTCAACTACTCTCATATCCAACTGGTGCCAGATTTAAAGACAGCGGATCATCGATTGCGTCGTGTATTCGGTGAATGGGCTAATAATCAACTGGAAGTTGAAGCAGAATTTTATAGTTAAATCATCTTCGGCGATGAGCCTTATTTCGGGCTTAATGCATATGTAAGCAAGCCAAATTGTCGTTTTTAAGACACTTGGGACCCCAATACATCCCGTAAAAATCACTCTTTGATGCAGCTTACATGCCGAAAGCGTCATCTGTACATTTGTTTTTGAATCCGAAACCGGTGCCAACATTACCGTGAATGTCAAACGGTATAGGCAAATGATACATGATTTTTGTATTCTTCATTTCATTGCAAATCATTTGGAGAAGAAATGTTTTCAACAAGATGGCGCAAAGTGCCGTGAAACCATCCCTTTGTTGAGCCAAAAGTTTGGTGACCGAATTATCTCAAGAAATACACCTGTAAATTGTTCGTATCATTTTACACTTTTGGACTACTTTTTGTGGGGTAACGTCAGATCGCTGGCCTATGCTGATTAACTAGCAACAATTGATCATTAAAAAGCCGACATTCGACCGGGTTTGCTCGAAAAAGTCGTGTAAAATTGGAGCCTCATGATGGCATTCATAAGGTGCAGTCGCGAAGGCCATATTCCAGAAATGATTAAGCTAAGAAAACCAACATTTTGGTTATTCCATTTAATTTGTTGCATCTTATTTTTAAAAGAAGTTCTATACTTCAAAAAAATATCTTTTATGTGAGTTTTATATGTTTTATCTTTATTACAAATTTCTTGAAAATCAAAGAGTGTATGTAGACTGTTTTTCTTAACTGTACGTACTACCATTTGATTCAAATCCTCTTACACTTCTTTCTAAATCGTTTTCTTATATCAACTATAATAGCAACCTTTTCCTAATTTTCATCTACTCTTGACTCTTAATATGTCAGAAATTTTTAATTATTTTGCCACATTATTAATTAGTGTCAGCAATTACGTATTTGAACTTTGCTAATAATTTGTGAACACATCAAATTCATTAGCATTTTGATTCTATAACAGAATGACATACATAGATAAAGGAGATGAGTTATTTTAGAGACTTTGCCTTTAACCAAAGTTTCTGTTTTTCATTTAATCAGTGTGGCCTGGTCCAAATAATTTTCACAACTAAATCTGGCATTAGACATGGCCAAGAAATGCTTAAAATGATTTTAAAAAATGCTAAAATAATGCTTAAATTTTTTTTTGAGATTATTGTTAAAAATTTATTACGAGTATGACATTTTATTCTAAACTAAATACATTTTAGTGACTAACACCCAATTTTCACGATGATTTTTTCTCCTATTTTTAAATCATGTCTTTTTTCGTTTGAAAGCGAGCGGGGTAGAGAAGTAAGCAGGGTAGAAAAAAAGACATGAATCGTATTTTATATGTTTCTTTTTTGACATTCCTCTTTGAATTTATTTGTGTTTTTTAATTGATGTTTTATTCTTATTGCAAAGTGACAAGTGCTTATTAAAATATAGAGAAATACAAAAATTTTATTAAAAAAAAAATTTAAAACATATCAAAATTATGTGGAATGTCAAAATATTAAATAATTTTATACGAATAAGGAACTAAGAAAATCAAAAAAAAAAAAAAAACAATTCTGACTGAAAAAAAGAAACATGGTGAAAATTTAACAAGTTTTTGAAAGTTTCTTTAAAAAAGAAATACAAAAAAGAAATGTCTTTTAAATCATCGTGAAAATTGGGTGTAATTTTTTAACGAAATTGAAATAAATGGGTATATTTAAGCAAATTGCTTGATTTTGGTAAAGCATGTGATACATATTAATATGTAGCACAGGGAGTAAATATTAAATGTTAAATTTATTGGGCCTGCAAACATCTGATATATAAAAAATTAATACGATTTATTTCTATGATATACGAAATTTTTTGATAATTTTATTTTTATAGTTTAAGAAAAGTTGAAGCTTTAAAATAATTTAGCAGTTTAGAGCAAACAATTTTTTCAAACATCTAATACAAAGTGACATTTCCTTGTACTTTTATATCGTAATATCAAAGGGCAAATAATATTTACAATCAACATGATAAGGACATTTCTAATATGTATTTCCTGAATATTCTATTTTTTTAACAAGACAGGTAAGATGTTTTTAACATAAGAATTTGCTGCAACGTCGCCATAACTCAAACAAATTAGTCTTACATAAAACGACTTTAAAGTCTTAAATTTACACACAACATAAGGGATAAAGAAAATTGAGTTTACAATATATTTGCTATGCATTATTGATATAAGATGACTAATGACATTGTTGTAGCAAATGAGCGATATATTTATTGTATTTATTTGCAACAAGAAAAGAATCTCGCACGTGTACAATCGAACGGGATTTCGTCCTAACGTTTTTTTTAATAATCCATACATTTTCACAATTTCCTCATTAATATGTTTAAAATATACTTCTGATAATTTTATCAAAGCATTTTTTTTGCAATTTCTAATACTTTAAAGCAATATAAATCTATTTGTTGTGTTTTATGAGTATTAATCAACTGTCATCTTAATCATATCAAATGTAATGTGAACGACTTTGATTAACTTAATCAACATTTTGCTTAAACGCGTTTAAACCCCCCCAAGTGTGAACATTTCATAAGAGAGCTTTTGGAAAAAATAATACAGGGGGCTGATTCTGTCAGTCGTGGTCGAATACTTTTTCGACTCGAAAGCAATTTTATTTCAAGTTATTTCAGTCGATACTAGGGTATTCATTCGGTTAACCGATTAATTACTGCCCGATTAACTGAGCGGTTTATTTGAAATTGTCTATTTTCGATTAACGATTAAACCGCTAAATTTCCGTCAATTAACCGATGTAACAAAATTTTTAATTTTGCGTAGTATTATAACATATTTTTTGGAGTTTTTAATTATTGTGCTGGTTCACAGTTTTCAAGTTTAAGTCGTCAGTTTTTAGGAGAGAGAAGATATAAAATGGCATTCTCAACAAGGTTCAAGCCTTTTTTTCCACAGTTTCTTTATTAAATCTTCATATATTAAATATGAAATAACAATAAGTAATCAAATCTTATACTTATACTTTAATACATGTCTTGCCACTGCCCGACCAAAATTTTTCTTATCACGGTTACTGTTCACATATTTAGGTATTTATCGCTTTTCTGATTGGGTACGTGCTACAGTGTCTCTTCTCCTTAAGCGAATGTGGCCGCCATCATTTAAAATATTTCGAGCTAGTGGATTTGGGTATAGTTCAAGCCTTTTTAAATATTTTAATGCGTGTTTTGTAATCACAGTTTTTACTAATTTCACGTTGAGAACCTTGTGAATATTCGAGTTTTTAACATACCAGGGAGCGGCTGTAATTATACGAAGAAGATTATTTTGGCTTAAGACTTGATGGCTAAAACTTGAAGAGTATGAACTAGATAATTGAGACGAAACTCTGTGTTAAGAAAATATTTTTTCATACAAACAAAGAAGGTGTTCAGTGATCTTGATTTAATTAAGTGTTTGCTGTCAACAGATTTTTTCAATTACTTTTTATAAGTATGTTTTTAGTTATTTGTTTCTTCTCATATCTTCTCATATCAATCTTTTAACAGAATTCACTGAAACAATTAGAAGTATTAAAAATTTAAAAAAAAATAAAACAGGACTCTAATAACATAATCGAAGATTTTATATGTTTAGAGAAATCCAGAAAAGGACGGAGAAATTCGATATTCTGTATTATGGATTACGTTCGATTTCTCCAATATCAACGATAAGTGAAAGAATTTTTTCCATGTCAAGATTAATCAAAACTAAAGAAAAGAATCGCTTAAATCCTAAACATTTAAAACCAAATTATTTTTTGAAAAGATTATTTTATAAGATCAACATAAACTATTGAAATAACTAATAAAATGGAAAAATCCAATAATTAATTAATTAATAAATAAATTACATACTATTGATAACTTAAATTTTGAGTCGCTACTTTCAACTTATAAGAAATTTTATTATTAATAATTCAAAGTATCAAAGTTTTATGTAGCATTAAATGTTGCCTTCATAGTTTATTAATTTCATGCTCATAGTATCAAAGTTGTATGGTTAATTAAATTTGTATTTAGTTTGTTCAAAAAGCAATAAAGGAGCACAACTTAGACTCTTCTCTAGTGCACTCATTGCAAACTAACAGTTTAACTAAGTTTTGTTGCGTAACTTTATTTGGAAATAGTTGAACAAAGGAATAAGAAATTAAAACTTAATACAACCTTGTAATATTGAGGGAGTGATTTATTAAAAGATGTTTTTAACTATTGGCTTTAGTATTCCATTTGTATTTTTTTTTTAAATATAAACAAATTTGAGGTTTTGGCCGAAATATACATCATTGCTATGGTTAATTATTTAACTTTTTTCTTACTGAACCGATTGTATTTCAATCTCATATTGCTTAGGAGAACTAGAAGCATTTTGACATCAAGGCTATTCTTTTGTGTTGAGTCCTTTGGAAGTGAGTGTATTTTTACCAGACGGACATAGCAAAATTAACTAAGAATCAATCAAGGACCCAGAAGATATATACTATATGGAGTCTAAGAAGAATATTAAAAGAGTTTCACATGGAATTACAAACTGAGTGCACCCTGGTGAAGGGGATAAAAAGACTTTTGTTGATAAAGATTTTACATATGAACATGTACTGACTTTCTGTTAGGTTTTCTACTTGATGCAATTGATTTCCAAACTTTAATATTTTTTGCATACATATATTCCTATGCAACAATTATAATTCATTTTCCCTTTATAAGATTAATTTAAGATTTTTTAAATGTTTAAAAAAATTCTTATAAAAAATCGTCTTATAATACTGAAATATTTTTTACGAATAAGCCTTTTGTACTTTTATACGACTGACTGACTGATTAATCACCGCATACCCTAGACTAGCCTAAAGCTAAAAAAAAGTTACAATATGGACCGGAGGTTGATCTCTTGCGAAGTCGATCTCCTAAGACGAGATTTTGGAAACTCGAATATTTAGGGGGTAAAAACGTGTTAATTCGCTTACCTCATAATTCCTAAACAATGAGAGATACACAAAAAAAATATATATACCGTTGTTGATGAAAAAAATATAAGATCGGTTTATGGTACGTTTTTGAAATTTAGCCTTTTTGGGGAGTAAACGGATAAAACTTGTATTTTTGGAACTTTTTTGTCACCCCATCTATATTTTAAACCAATAAACGAAGAAATAAAACATGCGTAACTAAAGGCAAAAGTACAAAACAAATTGGGTACTTTTTCAAAATTTGAACTTTTAAGAAGTAAAAATCGTACCAATTTTTGGTACTTTTTCACAAAATAATTTACTCTATTGATTGACATATAAGCATTAAATTATTGGCTCCCACTACAATATTGATATTTTTGAACCTTCAATGGGAAGAAAAAATATCAAGAGGTGAAAATACGGGAAATTTTATTTGTTTTACTTCTCCGTTCTACACTTGGTACTTTTTAAATTTTCTATTATATTGAACTTAAAAACATAAAATTATAGGGGCAGGGTCCTGAGTGAATAAGGATCTATAAGAAGAAAAATATTGGTAATTTTTTGTCAAAACCTAGAAACATAAGTTTTTTCATGTGGTACTTTTTAAATTTCCTATAATATTGAACTTAGATATATAAAACTATAGGGACAGGATCCTGAGTGAATGAGGACACATAAGAAGAAAATGTTGGTACTTTTTTTTTGTCAAAACTAAGAACCATAAGTTTTGTCATAAAAAGGAATACGCTAACGAAGTAGCGGTTAAAAGCCAGTTACATATAAAACCGTATTAGAAAAATTTATCCTATAAAAAAATTTAAATTTAAAAGATATTTACGGCCAACTTCACCAAGTTCAGTTAAAACTACCTATAACTTTAACTTCCAGTTAACAATTTGCTTTTGACAGTTATAACTGATAGCTAATTATAACTGGACGTGCTGAAATTGGCCGTTAAAGTATTAAGTAAATCAACTTCAACTTACCTAAATACTAACTGCTGTATTCATAGAAAATAAAATAAGTTTAATGTATTTTAATGCAAAATTTTCATCTAAATTTTTCTTAAAATACAAATCAAATCCATTTTAATTTTTTATTAATACGACAGTAAAAATTTTATTAAAGCATCAACTATAATAAATATTTCAAAGTTGACTTACCTGTAAAGAAAAGAAGAAATAATTAATGTAATAAAGTAATGGTTATTTTTAATACTCAACAAAAAAAATAATCAACTCATTCAAATTTTTAAAAGCATAACAATTTATTTGTAATTTCTATAGATCTCACTCAAACGAGTGACCTCATACTCTTTTACAACATTTTAAATCACATTTAAAAACTGTTTTTTTTTTTAAATTTAAAAAAAATCATATGAAGCAATTCTTAACGTAAAACAAAGTACTTCACGAAATAACCCCCAAGAATGTACTCAGATTAAATTTGTAGTTGATTGATTGGACCATTTAGAAAATTACCCTCCAAATGTTTGACATACTGCATGACATAATTTCCGGCGTTGTCAACGTTGAAATTTCAAAACGCACTAAAACTAATTAAAGTTAAATACTTTTTAAACAATTGTTTTAATTAATAAAAACTCTTGATAAATTTTCTGTGTATCAAACTTATTTATAGAAATTATTTAACTTTTATAAATTGAATTTCTATACAAATTTATAACAATTAATTTAATCAAATTTTAAAATTTTTCAATTGAATTATTATCAATTGATTGTATTAATTTAATGCTCTAATAAAATAATTTCGTCCTTAAAAGTTTTACATAAGCCTATAGATTGTAATGTATTTTGCACAAATTCATTTATTAAATAAACAAAATCAATAACTTTCTAAACTAAAATTAAATTTTTTATGATCTTAATAATGGGTGATGTGGTTGAAATGAAGAACTAATGGAGGAAATAAGTAAAATTTAGCGAATCCTTTACTTAAAAATTACATTTTTCTGGAATGGACTTTATATGGGTTCTGTGATAAACTATAAACCAAACTTTATAACATCTGGCATATTTATTTAAAGTCATAGAAAGCCAGTATGTAAAATATCATGACACTGTTATTATTAGTTAAGATTTGAGGAGTTCTATAGTCGACCTATTGTAAATCGTGGAAAGTCTCTCGGTAGCGAGTTAATAGTGAACTAGTATTTTAGTATTAGGCTTGGTGAATTAAGTTAGAATCTAATTTGTTATTGTATTACGCTTAAAAATTTGCATCAGTTACGGTTTTAGACGTATATAATTGTTTTCCAAGGTTGAGTTTAATATGAGACCTTAATAAAGTTATAGACGCCTCATTACAACATTTGCTTGTATACAATTATTGGTTTAAAACCAGTTTTCCACACACCCCGAAAATTAAATTGCACCACAATATAATGAAATTATCACAATTATTTTAGTTTTTTTTTGGAAAACAGACGTCTGCAAAACGATTAGTTCAAGTGATGAAGCAGTTATGGTGATGTATTTCGACAAAGAAGGAGGCGTGATAGAAGAACTATGTGGATACATTCCAACATTATACGAAAAAATGCAAACACGTGTTTCCTGTACGCCGGTTTTAATGAAACTAATTTTCAATGCGTTTCAAAATGTTCACGTCGTATGCGGTCTCTCAAAGGAGTCTATTTTATAAACTTAAATAAAACTCAAAAATATTTAGAATTTGCATTTACGTTTCACCGTTCTGTTCTGGGCCTAATAGTTTTTTAAAACTAAATGGGATCACATTTTCTTATATGTATATCATAATATTTTTTTAGCATTGAAGACGTATTTAATTATGTTTTTGAAAGTGGGCCTGTAGTAAATTATGAACCGATCGTCGTTATATTTGCTAGTAAAATTTCTAGTCATAAAGAACTAATTTTAGCCAAATGATATGCCATGGAAACCGTAAATATGCAATTGCATGTTTTTCCTTGTGCGACCAATGAAGACAGAAACAATAAATGTATCCGTTTTAGAGCTTTTTATGAATTTTTATGAATGGCATCGATTTTTTAGTGCACATTATTGCATATTTTACCCTTTACAGCTTTATTTTGAATAATTTAGTTAAAAGAGCATTTATGCAGCATTTTTTAACTTTATAGTGCATATTTTGCCTTTTTGAGACAAACATATTTTGATACATTTTTTAGATGCTTACAAGTGCTTTCGCAGAAAATAAAATTTTTTTTTTTCAAAATTCTAGTTTTTCTGTTTTAAATATATATTTGTATACATAGAAAAAATTAAGAATTGTCTCTAATCACTAAATTTATTTCAAAATTATATCATCAAGCAAACAAGTTGTTGATTTTGCTCCTATTATCAAAATGATTATAGATATTGATTGCTAAAAATTGTAAAATTATGATTTTTTTTTTTCAATAAATGATATTTTTAATTTGAATTAAAAAAATTATCAAAAACCTTTGCATTTAAACAATGTGTTAATTTATTTAATTAAATATTGACAATTCCCAAAAACTATTCTACAAACTTAAATAATTTTTTTATGAAACGAAAAAATCAATTAATATTTCTTAAAATTTCATTAATATATTAATTAAAAAATTATTTCAAAACAACTCAAATATTAGTGAAATAAAAATTATATTTTTAATTTTCTTTCAACTAAAAAATCATTGATTCAATTATCACATTAATTAAATTTAAACACTTTTTAAACCAGTTTTTAATTGATAAAAAACTTTTGTTTGTGTACCCAATGTGTTGCTTCAATTTCGTCATCTACATTTAATTTTTACTCTAAAGCAGATTGTAATTAAAGATAAATGTAATTTTACACCTTCAGATTTTATATTTATATAAGCAAAAATGAAGGAAAAAGCAATTATATAGTTTTTTTGGCGATTTAGTATATAGAAATATGGACCAATCTTTTAGTAAATCGACCGACTCAGAATAACTTTTTGAGTGATCTAACGATGGCCATCCGTTCGTCTGGCTCGTTGTTTGTCCATGTTAAGTTTGTGTGCAAAGTACAGGTTGCAATTTTGTAGATAATTTTTATTAAATTTGGTAAATACTTTTAATTTGTAGTAAGGACGAAGACTATGTATGTAATTGCTTAGAATCGGTCTAAAATTTCACATATTAACCATAAAAACTGCTTAACGAATAAGACTTTTGTGTCCGTAAACCATCTAATTATGTTGGTATTTAGATTAAATTCGCCGCAAGAATATTTTACTGCAAAATAAATTCTTTTCGAAACGGCTCACATTTGATACAAAAAATCTCATATAGATGTTACTATATAGATATTTTTCGCCACAAATAACTCTTATATGAATTTTAACCTCATAATATACATAACTTTTATTTGAGCCCATACTGCCCTTTGTTTCCAAATAGGGTTAAATCTCGAAAATTCGTTTGGCGTTTGGGCTTTACCGATTATAATTTTAGGACTGTTTGCTTTTTAAATGCAAATGTTTTTAAACCTTTGACTATTTTGTTTTCAAATGAGCAATTTTTGATTTTTCTTTTGGCCAATTTTTAACAGTTTTCAAGGCATATTTTCGAGTTTTTACTGCATATTTAATGCGCATAAAACGCGTTTTGAAGAGCATATTTCTGGTTTCCCTGGTTATGACTTTATTTATTTTTTTTATCGATTTAAATGCAAAGTTGTTATATTTTTCGCAAATACTTTATGTATCACGGTTTTTGTGATGTAGCGCTCAACTAGATGCGCTGGTCAAAAAAGTATCGTTAAGATACATTAAAAAAAGTAATTAATATTGCTTCTAAATAATAAAAAAGAATGTGTGAATCAAACACTTCTTGGGGAGGTTTGTCAACATTTGGGTTCTTAACTCTTTTTCGGAGTTTAAATGCCAAACAGCTGGATATAAATAACAATTAAACATTTTTTTTTTCTTCTAAGGGCTAATAAATCAGAGCAAGTTAAACTCTATTTTTGGTTTAAAATGTGTTTAAGCCAACAAATCTATAAATCAGAAAACATATAAACCATCTTTAAACGCATAAAATTGGGCGCTTAAACTACCAATACAAACCATATGAATTTGTCAACATTTATCGTAGTGCTGCCACATGTTACTTTTTACACTACATATAATACATGGGGCACCGATTTACAACTGTTGAGTTTAAACTACATATAAATTTAAGTTTAGTTCAACTAAACCAGCGTTTAAACACTCACTGATTTATTAGCCATAAGTAGTTCAAAAGTAAACGCACTCCATCCTACTGTTGAAAGCACGTTGTGCTCATAGCTGCCAGATTTGACGATTTATCGTCATTTTGACGATTTTAGGTTCAAAAATGGTCTATTGCCGATAGAACGATTTATGCCCAAAATTTGACGATTTTTCATATGACAAATTTTGTTCAAATTTACAAATGTTTTTAATATAATTTCACATTTTATTTCAGCTTCTAAGATAATTTGATTTATTTGCATTATTTGATTGGCAGTAATTTTCATGTCTTACGATGCATATTTTGAAGAGTCAGTTAGTACTGCTTTATTACAGGCATTTTACAACAACTCTCTTTAGTCTGGGTTCACATTATGAAACTTTACTTTCAGAAAGTCTGATGTTATTGGAGTTTACCAGACTTAAGTTCTTAAGCAGGATTTTCGACGTGAAAAATAGGTGTTTAATATTTCTTGGATTTAGTTTATTTTCTTACTTTTCTTATGAATGCCAATAGTTTTGAGCAATTTTTGATTGTGTTACTTCAAAAATAAGTTTATAAACGAAAATTTTTATTTTATTTCCAAAACAGGCAGCTTAATATATGATTTTATTAGCAACGGAAACTAAAAATAACAATTAATTTTCAAAACTTATTAAAAGTTAGTGGTTTTCTACATTGACGATTTTTGTGACGATTAAGATAAGACAATTTGACGATTTTGACGATTTTTTCCTCAAAATTTGACGAATTTCGACCAATTTTATCTGGCAGCTATGGTTGTGCTACACAAGAACTAACAAACTTAACATACCCGTCATTCAACACTTGTTTTAGTGAAGGGTATTATAAGTTGGAAAGTGCTATTTAATTTAATAACAAGAAAAATTTTGTTAAATAGGAGTAAAGTAAAAAGTGCTACTGATAAAGAGATGCAAATGCGAATAAAAATAAAAAAGTAAATACGTCAACCTGAATACAATCATCCCAAAAGCAAACATAACTAAAGCATTTTAAAACTGGGTTAAATTATTGTTATTTTTTTCTTTTAATTTTGCAGTCATAAAAGGAGCGTATGGAGAAATGGTGTAGTAAGTTGGTACGTGTGTTTAGTTAGATGATAAAAAAGAAATATTATACGCCAACATGCAAGTTGATATTTTTCATCTGCTATTCAAAATCACATCAGCAAAAGAGCATTAATGCCATTTGAAAGAGCTGATATACTAAAAAAATACCACATATTTATTAAAGTCTTCTTTTCTATTTTTGTGTAACAAAACTGGTAGTAGTAGCAGCAGAAGCAAGTGATGTGTAAAAAATGGTGCAGCAGAATGAAAAAAGAAAAACATCATCAGTATTGTTAGTGTAGTTTGCTTAAACACTAGATGAATTTAATGTGAAGTTGAAAAAAAGACTAACTATTACTATTTTGATATAAAAACGTACTCTACAGACATCTAAGGTCGGCAATTGCATGATTTACAGCCTTCAGCAACATATATTTTAAGATAGTCAAACAAATCGTGTGTACAGATTTACTAACGTGTGTTTTTAAAGATTAGAAGCTGTCCGCAATAACGGCCTAATCTGAAGGTGATCTAATCGCAATATCAAGCTGTAGCCCCAAATATGGTTTTTGCTATTAAGCTCTTATACCATAATGCTTTATGGATCGAGGGAAAATAATGGAAATACCACAGACTCTACCCAACAGAATGTCTTTTGAAGTGAACCTACTTGTTGGTATTGCACATTAACGTCCCTATTACGATTTACAGCTCGACTCAGTTGTGTTGTAATTAAAATCACTCCTAGTGATGTGTTGTAATTTTGAGATGATTTTGTTAACCTTAATATAGCAGAGTTATAAGCCCTAATACAAAAACGCAAAATGTCAACTGAAATAGAGTTGAGTTGCAAACCGTAATAGGGGCATAAGTATGTCTCCAAAATTCCGGGTTAGGGGCTTGACTTCGCTCTTACAATTTTGTGGTTCGGTCTTACTGCGAAGCTTACAATATGATGTTACCATATAATAGAAGTTGCTTTGCAAAAGAGGTAAAACAGCTCCAGCTCCTTAACAAGGTCATACACATGTTGTAGAGTGGGTTGTATCATGGTGTATTTACCAGATAAGGTGGCATGAATATCCCAGTTGGCAAAACTGCCGTCGACGACATTGTCGTCAACAGTTTATGAACGATATGTCCTCTATCACTTAGGATTTCTAGAAGACAATTTTGAGTAAAATGACGTGGAGCACAAAATACTCGACATTGTCTAGTGCACTGTCTTCTAAAGAAGTTTATAAGCGACGACATGACTGACATTGTCTTTCAAGTTGTCTTTTATCAAATTGTATCCACGCCAACATGACCAACATTGTCTTGTAAACTGTCCTCTATTAACAACTAACCACGTCAATATGAGCGACATTATCTTCTAAACAAACAAAAATAATTTGTTCCCAACAACAAATGAAAATAACTGTAAAATAACGATATGATTAAAAAGAACGAAATCAAAGTGAAATAAATCAGTCAGTCAAGTGTGATGCATTAAACACATTCGAGACAGCAGGCAACACGAAGGCACGGCTACAAATGCTGCAGGTTGCAGTTGTAGTCGCGTAATCAGCTACTGAATTATTTTGAAGACGACAGCTACAATTGAAAAAATATAAACAGCTGTGTTTTTTATTATGTATTTACATTTCAGTGGTGCCACTATCATTTTTAATTTTCATAAATTTAACAACATGCATAATTGCAGACTCGTACACAAACTTAATTTAAGCCTACAAAAATATAAATACTTATTTATGTTAAATTTTTTAACGTAAAAACAAATGAATTTATTAAAAAACATTTAAAATATATTAACTTTATTGTTTTTGGAACTCATAAAGAATATCATCATCATGGCAGGTTGAATAAAAAAATCCTAATATACAGTATAATCGCGAAAAAGTAAACTGAAATGTCCTAAGGGTTGTAAACTTTTTCGTCTTATTTATTAACTTTTCTAAGCGGGCTTAAATTGTAAAAAATGCAATAATTAACATATGTACCTATATTTTTTTCAATGACTTAGTTTTCATCAGTACAAAAAAAGAAACTTAGATCTAATTTGTACCGGCTGGTTTCAAGTTCACAATTGCTCTTGAAATAAAATTTATAATTAATAATTATAAAATCATTCATGTATTATATGTTAGGTGCTACATATGACGTTTGTCAGAAAATTAGTTCTTTTGAAATTTTCATATAGCGAATTCTGTGTATTTTCTAAACATTCGCCAGCCATTCATTACTGACAATATTGTCTTTTCAGGTTGCAGTTACACGAACTCGCGCTTAGCTATTGATATTGAAATTAGAACAGTGATTGCGCAATTACGTTTTCGATGCTTCAAGAAAACATTTGTACAAACTTGCTTTAAGATCGGCATATTTTGGTCTATGTAATGTTTTCCTGTATGCTTTTTCCTATGTATTCTTCAAAGCCTCGAAAATTTTGTGACGTTTCGTTTTTATTTTTGAGATGGCAACTTCAGATATACAATAATACAACGCCGATAGTTTTTCTTTAATGTATTTCTCAATTTTGTTTAAACTCTCAACTTTCAGCTTAAAATTTAATCTAATTTGTTATCGTTTGTACAAATCAGTACTTTTACTAATACGATCTGAAAAGTTAACTTAGAGTTAACGTTTAGAGCGGCACAGAAGCGCTAAAATTTGGTTAACTTGATTACTGTATCGCGATTCTACTGTAATTTTTTGGTTCAACGCACTAAGTTTATGAATTATAGGTCGTAAAGGTTTCAGAGCACTTTATCAATAGTATAGGAAAAAAAATATAATCTGAATCTTTAAAGTATTGGTATCATAATAAAGTCTTTCGAAACACATTTCATATGATGTATTAAATATACCGATTTATTAACCCCTTAAGAGGATTTATCTTGAAATTTTGTCGATATGTATAATAATATTTCCTCAAATATAATATGTTACAGAGAACACAGTTTTTGTATGCTATATTTTTAGAAACTCCATCATATAAAATTTTAAAGTTATTAGGGTTAAAAAAATTTTATTTTGGAAAACTTCACAATTTATTTATAAGTTTAAGTTAAAATATATAGTGGTAATAGTTTATGCACTTGTTACATATTGAAATAAAGTAATATGTAAATATTTGAAAAGTGTTCCGGAAGGCTGAAAACCCGCAATACAGAAAAACTTTATTAATCAAAGTCCTAATAACTTTGGTAACATGTGTATATTATTGTGAATTAATTATTATTATATCGACATAATTTAAAGATAAAGCAAATTAGTATATGTATATAGCGGGTACTACTTCACTTGGATTTTAAGTCGTTAAAAGGTCAACTTCCTATAGGTTTAGTATGGGCGGAAGTAATAAAAGCCATTAAAAGGTCATCGTTGTTTTTTTTAGCCATTAAAATTTTTTTTAGCCATTAAAAATTTTCCAAAGCCATTAAAAAGCCATTAAAATTATCCAAAAGCCATAAAAATGTCATAAAATTTTTAAAAAAGCCATAAAAATGTCATAAAATTTTAAAAAAGGTAAAATTAGGGGGGAAATTCCTGAACACGTGTTAAAGTAGGTCAAATGAACACGTGTTAAAAAAGGTCAAATTTTTAAAAAAAAAAAAAATTTTCAAAAACAAAGTAATAAAAAAAAGTCGTTAAATTTTATAGGAAAGCAATGCACAAGTGGTGGGTGCATTGTTGAAGCCTTTCTTTTGTTGTGATCGATAGACAGACAGCCAGACAGACATAGAGATATGTAGATAGATAGACATACAGACCTTGTAGATGCACTTGAGAAAAGATGTGATTTATTTTTGTGTGTGTTTTGTGGAAGACAGACACTTGATTTTGAAAAAAAATTTTTGTGGACAATTTTTTCAAAGCGCTGATATTAAAATTAATAATTTATGGGGTGTGAGATGATAAGGGTATTGTATTGGAGTGTGTCTTGAATATGGATAGATTTACAGACAGACCTTGAGGAAGAAATTGGAAAAATATTTTTTTTTTTATTTTTGTGTGTGTTTTGTGGAAGACAGACATACTGTGTACTTGTCGATGCACTTGTTGAAGCCTTTCTTTTGTTGTGATCGATAGACGGACTTACTGTGTAGATGCACTTGAGAAAAGATATGATTTAGTTTTGTGGATATGTATGCATGTAGATTAATAGGTAGACAGACAGACATACTGTGTACTTGTCGATGCACTTGATTTTGAAAAAAATTTTTGTGGACAATTTTTTCAAAGCGCTGATATTAAAATTAATAATTTATGGGGTGTGAGATGATAAGGGTATTGTATTGGAGTGTGTCTTGAATATAGATAGATAGATACACAGACAGACCTTGAGGAAGAAATTGGAAAAATTTTTTTTTTTTATTTTTGTGTGTGTTTTGTGGATTGTTGGGAGAAAATACACATTTCTGATAAAAGTCCTTTTTTGTTGTGTGTGTGTTTATGGGTAACCAGATGGAGGGTTGTTGTTATTTTGTTTGTTTGGGTGATCGACGAAAATATTATTGGATGGATAGACAGACAGACAGACAGACATACAGACAGACTGGCTTCGTAACAGCAAATGGTTTTTCAATTTTATTTGGGGTTGAAGAATAAATTCAAAGTATCTATAAATTATGATTTTATTTAGTTATTAAAAAAAAAAAAAATTGTATAGATGCAATTGGTGTTTCTATTTTTATTTTGGAGTGGATAGGGAAATATGAAACCATTCTTGAAAATTTTTTAAAAAAAATTTCAAAACAAAGTGTTGGGTGCATTGTTGAAGCCTTTCTTTTGTTGTGATCGATAGACAGACAGCCAGACAGACATAGAGATATGTAGATAGATAGACATACAGACCTTGTAGAAGCAATTGGAAAATATTGTTGATAATTCTATCTTTTTATTTTCTTGAATTATGTGAAGAAAAAATTTTTGTTGAGGAAACACACAAAGCTGATAAGCGCATTTTTTTATTTTTTTTTTATGTGTGATTATGGAGAGCCAGATGCAGGGATGTTGTGGTTGTTGTTGTTTTGCTTGTTGTAATGATCGAGTGTATTCGAAACAACTTGTAGAAGTAATTGCAAAATATTTTTGATAATGCTTTTTTTTTTTTTTTTTCTTGAATTATGTGAAGAAAAAATTTTGTAGAACCAATTGGAAAATATTTTTGATAAGGCTTTTTTTTTTTTTGAATTAGGTGATGAAAAATAACTAATTAAATTATGAATTTATTAAGTTATTAAAAATAGACAGACAGACAGACAGACAGACAGCTATAGAGATAGATAGATAGACATACAGACCTTGTAGAAGCAATTGAAAAATATTGTTTATAAGACTTCCTTTTTTTTTTATTTATATTTATTAAATAAAAAATAATTAAAAATCTAAAAAAGTTTTACGATATATTGTTAATATGTTTATTCTTAGTGATGGATAATAAGTACATAAGTTTACCCCCTAAACTATAAAAAGTTTTCCCCCTGTAACCATCTCATTCTTGGTTAAGTATATAAATACTGTGAAATTTGTTTTTGCTATAAGTTCACCTACACCCAACCGGTTACGGCTGGTACGTTCCCACTCACTAACCAACCGAACGTCTTTTCTCTTATCGACATTTTCCATGGTTAAAAAATATTGGTTGAAAAAAAAAAATATATGGAGCCTATTACAGATTTAATTTTGAAATGTAATTTTTAAATAAAATATAAGCAAAACTATAAAGATAACATGCTTTATATATATTTTATATCAGTTTTGTTAGAGACAATGCCGCAGCAAGATAGTTTTGTAATCGTTGATCTGCAAGGATTTTGTATTGCAAATAAATTATATGCAAAAGAAGTCTGCATTTCAGTCTCTGATTTCGAAAGCCAAACTTTTCTCATTGAATCACCATTAAAATATTCAGAATTAACTAATAAGGATAGGATAACAAATAAATGGTTATATAATCACTTGCATGGATTATATTGGGATACTGGAGAGTCTACACTGAAAGAGTTAATAGAATACTTAATATCAGTTATGAAAAAAAGAAAAGAAGAAGAAGAATATCCTGTTGTATATGTTAAAGGAATTGAAAAAGTTAGATGGTTAAAAGAACTACTTAGAGGAGAAATAGAAATATATATATTTAATTTAGATTATTGGAATTGTCCGAATATAAAAACTTTATATAAAAATAATTCTAATATAAATAATTGTAAAAATCATAATAATATCAATCAAATATGTGCTGAAAAGAATGTAATTTTACTTAGAAATTTTCTAAATTTATATCTAAATAAAGAAAACCTTATTAATCAATAAAACATTTGAAGTTAATAATTTTATTTTTTTAGTTAATCCTTAGTCTTTATACAGAGTACATTACTTTTACTATTTTAAATATTTTTCTTCATACTTATCACCTATTTTGCTACAGTTCTTTCGTGTAATTCGTATGATTTGGTTTAGTTAGTGTGATTTGTTTTGCTTTGTTGCTGTTTGATGTAAATTCCGTACTCTTTACACTTCATATTTGCTCGTTTATATCACACTAATTACAATTAATTTGCAATTGTATGTTTTTTTTTTTTTTGTTATATGTATTTTGCACAACATAGCATTTGATTTGTTAGCAAAGAGTGAGCAACAATCAGTATTTAAAAAACAAACGAATGTCTTGAAACGGCTTTAAATGCATTTGTACAGAGGTTTAATACATACATATTATTATGAAAAATGTTTATTCACAATACTTTAACATTTCTCGATGTCAAACACTTTATGAACAACATTTGTTAGCATTTAAGTTTATTAATCTTTATAAACGTATTTTTAATTTTAAATCTGAAAAAACTGAAAAAAAAAGAAATATCTAATTATATTTTCAAAAATAAAACACAATTTTTTTTTATCTTTTTATTTTTATTTATTATAAATCATCATCATCATCATCATCACTTCCCATTTCACTATTGGAAGTGAGATCAATTTGCATGGAACATAGTATATTAGGCGGGGGGGGAACTTTATCTATTGCATAACACTCCCCCACCTTTTGATCATATGTGCACTAGTTATTTTTGTCGGCAGTGAGGACACGATATCCTTTTCCAACTTCTTGCACAACCAAGGCATAAATAGTGGGTGCATCCTAGGAATATAAGCTCCTTTCCATATAAAATAGTGCAAACCAATTTCGCATTTATAACGTCTTTTGTATAGAACTTCCAACGGAGAATCGGGAGCTCGATTCTCTTCCTCCTGCTTTTTTATAAACTGCAGAATTTTTTTTGTATCTTCTCCTTCTTTTGCTGCAGTTTTTTCATTTTTTTGTTTTGTTTTGTTAATTTAAGAATTTGTAATGAACAAATATTTATTCTAACTACTCTATTTATATTTAAAAAAAAAAATTTTTTTTTGTTTATGTGTACAAGCAAAAGGCATTGCACTTGAAAATATGTCAACGCAAGCGATTTGACTAAAAAATACTAGATTCGAAATATTATGAGGAATAATATTCCAAAACATAATGTGTAAATGCAAGCAGACAGAAAATAAGCCAATGCACTTGAAATAAAGTAATAAGCAATATAGAAAATAGTTTAAAATAAGAAATTGAATGAAAATTGTTGTCTTGGTTGTGTAAGAGGGTGGAAAAATGCTTATTGAGATAAAAAAACTAATTGCAGTGAGTTTGTCAAACCACATCACAACTACATAAAAATAATGTGTAGAGTGTCTATTATAACACAACTATCCAACAATAACAATACTAAGAACAATATAAAATTCATAATTTAATTTTTCTGCAACATGGAACCGCTTGACACCTCTTTAAGTGTGACCACACATAAGACAATGTTTATGTGTACAAGCAAAAGGCATTGCACTTGAAAATATGTCAACGCAAGCGATTTGACTAAAAAATATTAGATTCGAAATATTATGAGGAATAATATTCCAAAACATAATGTGTAAATGCAAGCAGACAGAAAATAAGCCAATGCACTTGAAATAAAGTAATAAGCAATATAGAAAATAGTTTAAAATAAGAAATTGTATGGATAGATATATAGACAGGCATAAGTACAGACTGTTTTAGAGCAATTGGTGTTTTACATGTATTTGTTTATGATTAAGAATTCATATCAGAGCTATAATTATAATTATAATCTTATTCCATCACCAACTTTAGATCTTCGAATATCTCGTTGTATACTTTTAACGAAACAGATTCCTTAAATAGCTAAACAGCTTTTTAAAACAGCTAAACAGCTTTTAAAAACAGCTAAACAGCTTTTTAAAACAGCTAAACAGCTTTTTAAAACAGCTAAACAGCTTTTTAAAACAGCTAAACAGCTTTTTAAAACAGTTAAACAGCTTTTTAAAACAGTTAAACAGCTTTTTAAAACAGCTAAACAGCTTTTTAAAACAGCTAAACAGCTTTTTAAAACAGCTAAACAGCTAATTAAAACAATTTCTCCCACATTAGCGCAAAACTCCCATTACCCCATATACAAATACATTTAATTGTGATCACTTGTGTTTACAATTTATATATAAAAAATATGGTTTGAAATAAAAATAACATTTTAACGTTTGATTTCCTTCATAATTTTTTCTATTTTACAATTTTTTCTTATTATCTAAATTTACAATTTATCTTATCATTTAAAAAACATAAAATTAATTAAAAATCTATATTTACGTTGAGAAGATTGTCATTATCCTCTTCCATAAGTTCAGGATAGTTATTTATTCTAAAATGACCCCATGCATATGTATCAACACCATTATCTCTAATAAATCTCTTATCATCTGAATAGCTTAAAGTTAACTTATTTATATGTTGAGTATATATTTGATGAGCCTTAGATCTAAATATATACATTGAATCATAATATAATTTCTTTTCTAATAGACATTTTCTAAAGTCATTTATACTTAATTTACTAGTTACACAATGCTTAACCCCCTTAATTTTTTTAATTTCCTGACCTACCCTATCAATTTTCACTGAATACATTTTAGCCCTTAATCCAATGAATTCCTTAATAATTTTTCCATTACACTCATCCTTCATCATCCCTAAAACTTTTTTATTAAGAAGTGGGATATTGTAGACATTATCTATCGGATATGCAGATGTATCAAAATGAGTATTTATATCATTTTTAATATCTCTGTATAGATCATCTGTTTTAATATCATATATGAAGGAATCCGTATCCATATAGTTTAAACGAATATTATCAAGATATTTGGGTTTCATGTAATCATAATGAAAATTATACATTTTCCATTTTGATAGTTCTAAAACGGAAAACCCAATATAAATTGGTTTGTTATATACAGTACTTACTCTTCTCAATTCAATAGCCATCATATTGTCATTAATTTTAAGTGCGCTATGAAAATTATGTTTAGCTATTAAAGCTCTAGCTCCTAACCGTTTACGTCTGTTCTCCCATTCGCACACTATTTTAATGTCCTTTCTCTTGTCAACATTTTTCCATAGTCTTTCCATAGACAGTATTATTTAAAAGTTTAAAAAAATTTTGTTCAAAAGAGTTTTTAGCTAAAGTCCGATGATGATTATTCAAATCAATATATATCTTTAGCCAATCTGATTGATTAAATTCAAGAACTCTATGAATTTTTTTTAGAATTAATCCATGTTGAATACATTGCTGCAATGTACGGTAGTGTATTACATAGTTAGTTTTATTATTTAAATCTGCTATTAGTTTTGTCTGTTTCATTATTTAAATTTTTTTTGTTTTTCCACACAAAATGGTAAATCATTATGAAAGTCGAGTAACGCGGATGGATATTCCAAATCTACTTCTAGTATATAACCTAATGGAGAATCGTCTTTTATATTAGTGACATCAAAATTATCAATATTTTACATCCATTTAAAATTTTTATAGGGAAGATATTGCGACATTGCATAGCCGTATAAATTATTAACATCTAAATACATTAGATAATTTTGATTCCTTGTTAGAGTTATAATCATTTATATATTTATTGTTAGCAATATAATGTCGTTTACTGCATTGTACAATACCTACCCTTAAGGTTTTCTTTATTTAGATATAAATTTAGAAAATTTCTAAGTAAAATTACATTCTTTTCAGCACATATTTGATTGATATTATTATTATGATTTTTTACAAATATTTATATTAGAATTATTTTTATATTAAGTTTTTATATTCGGACAATTCCAATAATCTAAATTAATTATGCATATATTACTTGAAATTATTAATTTAGCCTTTTCGGTAAAAACAGTTGATTATACAAGATTCTCATCATTTTTATTACGTATTAGAATCAATTCATGTTTTGCATTCAAAAATATTATTGTTATAGTCTTCAGCGAATCCCAACAACAATTTAAGTGGTACATAAAAATTAAAATAGCCACTTACGAGATCAATATCATTAATTTTATTCCGTCGAGCATTTTACATTCCATTTCTATCTATCTATTGGTTATAATAAAACCAATTTTTAATAGTACTTGATGTTCCTAAAAGTCTCGTTTGATCAATTTCAACACCATTTACTTCGTAACGGATTTCATCAAATGTATGTGCTGCAGAAGATACTAATTTTGTATTGCTATCATCTTTATCCTTCTACATATATAAAACTTTTCCGACGGTAAATCATACAAGTCTGGATTTTGTATTATAATACGAATTTTATCGTTATTATTGTAAGATTGTAAATGTGGGGTATACGTATGGTAGGCCTTTTAATTTTATTTGCATCGGACAAAGGTTTATCCAGAACATCTATTATTGAACTCATGGTTTCTTCAATTTTAAATTTAATGATTTTAGAAATTCTTTATTTGATTGCGTTAAGTTGATATTTTTTTTTTAATGAATTCTATGAATTTAATTTATTTTTCAATATTTTGTTAGCAGAAGAAGAAGAACGTAAAACTTCAATATTTTGTTAGCAGAAGAAGAAGAAGAAGAACGTAAAACTTTGTTTTTAGGTTATATAATTCTTGTAAATAGTCATTATTTTATTGGTTTTTAATGAATTCTATGAATTTAATTTTTTTTTCAATATTTTGTTAGCAGGAGAAGAAGAAGAAGAACGTAAAACTTTGTTTTTAGATATATTATTCTTGTAAATTGGCAAATAGATGAGATTCCGAGGAATCTCATTTATTTGCCAGTCAAATAAATGAGAATCTCATTTATTTGCCAATTTACAAGAATAATATATCTAAAAACAAAGTTTTACGTTCTTCTTCTTCTTCTCCTGCTAACAAAATATTGAAAAAAAAATTAAATTCATAGAATTCATTAAAAACCAATAAAATAATGACTATTTACAAGAATTATATAACCTAAAAACAAAGTTTTACGTTCTTCTTCTTCTTCTTCTGCTAACAAAATATTGAAGTTTTACGTTCTTCTTCTTCTGCTAACAAAATATTGAAAAATAAATTAAATTCATAGAATTCATTAAAAAAAAAATATCAACTTAACGCAATCAAATAAAGAATTTCTAAAATCATTAAATTTAAAATTGAAGAAACCATGAGTTCAATAATAGATGTTCTGGATAAACCTTTGTCCGATGCAAATAAAATTAAAAGGCCTACCATACGTATACCCCACATTTACAATCTTACAATAATAACGATAAAATTCGTATTATAATACAAAATCCAGACTTGTATGATTTACCGTCGGAAAAGTTTTATATATGTAGAAGGATAAAGATGATAGCAATACAAAATTAGTATCTTCTGCAGCACATACATTTGATGAAATCCGTTACGAAGTAAATGGTGTTGAAATTGATCAAACGAGACTTTTAGGAACATCAAGTACTATTAAAAATTGGTTTTATTATAACCAATAGATAGATAGAAATGGAATGTAAAATGCTCGACGGAATAAAATTAATGATATTGATCTCGTAAGTGGCTATTTTAATTTTTATGTACCACTTAAATTGTTGTTGGGATTCGCTGAAGACTATAACAATAATATTTTTGAATGCAAAACATGAATTGATTCTAATACGTAATAAAAATGATGAGAATCTTGTATAATCAACTGTTTTTACCGAAAAGGCTAAATTAATAATTTCAAGTAATATATGCATAATTAATTTAGATTATTGGAATTGTCCGAATATAAAAACTTAATATAAAAATAATTCTAATATAAATATTTGTAAAAAATCATAATAATAATATCAATCAAATATGTGCTGAAAAGAATGTAATTTTACTTAGAAATTTTCTAAATTTATATCTAAATAAAGAAAACCTTAAGGGTAGGTATTGTACAATGCAGTAAACGACATTCTATTGCTAACAATAAATATATAAATGATTATAACTCTAACAAGGAATCAAAATTATCTAATGTATTTAGATGTTAATAATTTATACGGCTATGCAATGTCGCAATATCTTCCCTATAAAAATTTTAAATGGATGTAAAATATTGATAATTTTGATGTCACTAATATAAAAGACGATTCTCCATTAGGTTATATACTAGAAGTAGATTTGGAATATCCATCCGCGTTACACGACTTTCATAATGATTTACCATTTTGTGTGGAAAAACAAAAAAAATTTAAATAATGAAACAGACAAAACTAATAGCAGATTTAAATAATAAAACTAACTATGTAATACACTACCGTACATTGCAGCAATGTATTCAACATGGATTAATTCTAAAAAAAATTCATAGAGTTCTTGAATTTAATCAATCAGATTGGCTAAAGATATATATTGATTTGAATAATCATCATCGGACTTTAGCTAAAAACTCTTTTGAACAAAATTTTTTTAAACTTTTAAATAATACTGTCTATGGAAAGACTATGGAAAAATGTTGACAAGAGAAAGGACATTAAAATAGTGTGCGAATGGGAGAACAGACGTAAACGGTTAGGAGCTAGAGCTTTAATAGCTAAACATAATTTTCATAGCGCACTTAAAATTAATGACAATATGATGGCTATTGAATTGAGAAGAGTAAGTACTGTATATAACAAACCAATTTATATTGGGTTTTCCGTTTTAGAACTATCAAAATGGAAAATGTATAATTTTCATTATGATTACATGAAACCCAAATATCTTGATAATATTCGTTTAAACTATATGGATACGGATTCCTTCATATATGATATTAAAACAGATGATCTATACAGAGATATTAAAAATGATATAAATACTCATTTTGATACATCTGCATATCCGATAGATAATGTCTACAATATCCCACTTCTTAATAAAAAAGTTTTAGGGATGATGAAGGATGAGTGTAATGGAAAAATTATTAAGGAATTCATTGGATTAAGGGCTAAAATGTATTCAGTGAAAATTGATAGGGTAGGTCAGGAAATTAAAAAAATTAAGGGGGTTAAGCATTGTGTAACTAGTAAATTAAGTATAAATGACTTTAGAAAATGTCTATTAGAAAAGAAATTATATTATGATTCAATGTATATATTTAGATCTAAGGCTCATCAAATATATACTCAACATATAAATAAGTTAACTTTAAGCTATTCAGATGATAAGAGATTTATTAGAGATAATGGTGTTGATACATATGCATGGGGTCATTTTAGAATAAATAACTATCCTGAACTTATGGAAGAGGATAATGACAATCTTCTCAACGTAAATATAGATTTTTAATTAATTTTATGTTTTTTAAATGATAAGATAAATTGTAAATTTAGATAATAAGAAAAAATTGTAAAATAGAAAAAATTATGAAGGAAATCAAACGTTAAAATGTTATTTTTATTTCAAACCATATTTTTTATATATAAATTGTAAACACAAGTGATCACAATTAAATGTATTTGTATATGGGGTAATGGGAGTTTTGCGCTAATGTGGGAGAAATTGTTTTAATTAGCTGTTTAGCTGTTTTAAAAAGCTGTTTAGCTGTTTTAAAAAGCTGTTTAGCTGTTTTAAAAAGCTGTTTAACTGTTTTAAAAAGCTGTTTAACTGTTTTAAAAAGCTGTTTAGCTGTTTTAAAAAGCTGTTTAGCTGTTTTAAAAAGCTGTTTAGCTGTTTTAAAAAGCTGTTTAGCTGTTTTTAAAAGCTGTTTAGCTGTTTTAAAAAGCTGTTTAGCTATTTAAGGAATCTGTTTCGTTAAAAGTATACAACGAGATATTCGAAGATCTAAAGTTGGTGATGGAATAAGATTATAATTATAATTATAGCTCTGATATGAATTCTTAATCATAAACAAATACATGTAAAACACCAATTGCTCTAAAACAGTCTGTACTTATGCCTGTCTATATATCTATCCATACAATTTCTTATTTTAAACTATTTTCTATATTGCTTATTACTTTATTTCAAGTGCATTGGCTTATTTTCTGTCTGCTTGCATTTACACATTATGTTTTGGAATATTATTCCTCATAATATTTCGAATCTAATATTTTTTAGTCAAATCGCTTGCGTTGACATATTTTCAAGTGCAATGCCTTTTGCTTGTACACATAAACATTGTCTTATGTGTGGTCACACTTAAAGAGGTGTCAAGCGGTTCCATGTTGCAGAAAAATTAAATTATGAATTTTATATTGTTCTTAGTATTGTTATTGTTGGATAGTTGTGTTATAATAGACACTCTACACATTATTTTTATGTAGTTGTGATGTGGTTTGACAAACTCACTGCAATTAGTTTTTTTATCTCAATAAGCATTTTTCCACCCTCTTACACAACCAAGACAACAATTTTCATTCAATTTCTTATTTTAAACTATTTTCTATATTGCTTATTACTTTATTTCAAGTGCATTGGCTTATTTTCTGTCTGCTTGCATTTACACATTATGTTTTGGAATATTATTCCTCATAATATTTCGAATCTAGTATTTTTTAGTCAAATCGCTTGCGTTGACATATTTTCAAGTGCAATGCCTTTTGCTTGTACACATAAACAAAAAAAAATTTTTTTTTTTAAATATAAATAGAGTAGTTAGAATAAATATTTGTTCATTACAAATTCTTAAATTAACAAAACAAAACAAAAAAATGAAAAAACTGCAGCAAAAGAAGGAGAAGATACAAAAAAAATTCTGCAGTTTATAAAAAAGCAGGAGGAAGAGAATCGAGCTCCCGATTCTCCGTTGGAAGTTCTATACAAAAGACGTTATAAATGCGAAATTGGTTTGCACTATTTTATATGGAAAGGAGCTTATATTCCTAGGATGCACCCACTATTTATGCCTTGGTTGTGCAAGAAGTTGGAAAAGGATATCGTGTCCTCACTGCCGACAAAAATAACTAGTGCACATATGATCAAAAGGTGGGGGAGTGTTATGCAATAGATAAAGTTCCCCCCCCGCCTAATATACTATGTTCCATGCAAATTGATCTCACTTCCAATAGTGAAATGGGAAGTGATGATGATGATGATGATGATTTATAATAAATAAAAATAAAAAGATAAAAAAAAATTGTGTTTTATTTTTGAAAATATAATTAGATATTTCTTTTTTTTTCAGTTTTTTCAGATTTAAAATTAAAAATACGTTTATAAAGATTAATAAACTTAAATGCTAACAAATGTTGTTCATAAAGTGTTTGACATCGAGAAATGTTAAAGTATTGTGAATAAACATTTTTCATAATAATATGTATGTATTAAACCTCTGTACAAATGCATTTAAAGCCGTTTCAAGACATTCGTTTGTTTTTTAAATACTGATTGTTGCTCACTCTTTGCTAACAAATCAAATGCTATGTTGTGCAAAATACATATAACAAAAAAAAAAAAAACATACAATTGCAAATTAATTGTAATTAGTGTGATATAAACGAGCAAATATGAAGTGTAAAGAGTACGGAATTTACATCAAACAGCAACAAAGCAAAACAAATCACACTAACTAAACCAAATCATACGAATTACACGAAAGAACTGTAGCAAAATAGGTGATAAGTATGAAGAAAAATATTTAAAATAGTAAAAGTAATGTACTCTGTATAAAGACTAAGGATTAACTAAAAAAATAAAATTATTAACTTCAAATGTTTTATTGATTAATAAGGTTTTCTTTATTTAGATATAAATTTAGAAAATTTCTAAGTAAAATTACATTCTTTTCAGCACATATTTGATTGATATTATTATGATTTTTACAATTATTTATATTAGAATTATTTTTATATAAAGTTTTTATATTCGGACAATTCCAATAATCTAAATTAAATATATATATTTCTATTTCTCCTCTAAGTAGTTCTTTTAACCATCTAACTTTTTCAATTCCTTTAACATATACAACAGGATATTCTTCTTCTTCTTTTCTTTTTTTCATAACTGATATTAAGTATTCTATTAACTCTTTCAGTGTAGACTCTCCAGTATCCCAATATAATCCATGCAAGTGATTATATAACCATTTATTTGTTATCCTATCCTTATTAGTTAATTCTGAATATTTTAATGGTGATTCAATGAGAAAAGTTTGGCTTTCGAAATCAGAGACTGAAATGCAGACTTCTTTTGCATATAATTTATTTGCAATACAAAATCCTTGCAGATCAACGATTACAAAACTATCTTGCTGCGGCATTGTCTCTAACAAAACTGATATAAAATATATATAAAGCATGTTATCTTTATAGTTTTGCTTATATTTTATTTAAAAATTACATTTCAAAATTAAATCTGTAATAGGCTCCATATATTTTTTTTTTTCAACCAATATTTTTTAACCATGGAAAATGTCGATAAGAGAAAAGACGTTCGGTTGGTTAGTGAGTGGGAACGTACCAGCCGTAACCGGTTGGGTGTAGGTGAACTTATAGCAAAAACAAATTTCACAGTATTTATATACTTAACCAAGAATGAGATGGTTACAGGGGGAAAACTTTTTATAGTTTAGGGGGTAAACTTATGTACTTATTATCCATCACTAAGAATAAACATATTAACAATATATCGTAAAACTTTTTTAGATTTTTAATTATTTTTTATTTAATAAATATAAATAAAAAAAAAAGGAAGTCTTATAAACAATATTTTTCAATTGCTTCTACAAGGTCTGTATGTCTATCTATCTATCTCTATAGCTGTCTGTCTGTCTGTCTGTCTGTCTATTTTTAATAACTTAATAAATTCATAATTTAATTAGTTATTTTTCATCACCTAATTCAAAAAAAAAAAGCCTTATCAAAAATATTTTCCAATTGGTTCTACAAAATTTTTTCTTCACATAATTCAAGAAAAAAAAAAAAAAAAAGCATTATCAAAAATATTTTGCAATTACTTCTACAAGTTGTTTCGAATACACTCGATCATTACAACAAGCAAAACAACAACAACCACAACATCCCTGCATCTGGCTCTCCATAATCACACATAAAAAAAAAATAAAAAAATGCGCTTATCAGCTTTGTGTGTTTCCTCAACAAAAATTTTTTCTTCACATAATTCAAGAAAATAAAAAGATAGAATTATCAACAATATTTTCCAATTGCTTCTACAAGGTCTGTATGTCTATCTATCTACATATCTCTATGTCTGTCTGGCTGTCTGTCTATCGATCACAACAAAAGAAAGGCTTCAACAATGCACCCAACACTTTGTTTTGAAATTTTTTTTAAAAAATTTTCAAGAATGGTTTCATATTTCCCTATCCACTCCAAAATAAAAATAGAAACACCAATTGCATCTATACAATTTTTTTTTTTTTTAATAACTAAATAAAATCATAATTTATAGATACTTTGAATTTATTCTTCAACCCCAAATAAAATTGAAAAACCATTTGCTGTTACGAAGCCAGTCTGTCTGTATGTCTGTCTGTCTGTCTGTCTATCCATCCAATAATATTTTCGTCGATCACCCAAACAAACAAAATAACAACAACCCTCCATCTGGTTACCCATAAACACATACACAACAAAAAAGGACTTTTATCAGAAATGTGTATTTTCTCCCAACAATCCACAAAACACACACAAAAATAAAAAAAAAAAATTTTTCCAATTTCTTCCTCAAGGTCTGTCTGTGTATCTATCTATCTATATTCAAGACACACTCCAATACAATACCCTTATCATCTCACACCCCATAAATTATTAATTTTAATATCAGCGCTTTGAAAAAATTGTCCACAAAAATTTTTTTCAAAATCAAGTGCATCGACAAGTACACAGTATGTCTGTCTGTCTACCTATTAATCTACATGCATACATATCCACAAAACTAAATCATATCTTTTCTCAAGTGCATCTACACAGTAAGTCCGTCTATCGATCACAACAAAAGAAAGGCTTCAACAAGTGCATCGACAAGTACACAGTATGTCTGTCTTCCACAAAACACACACAAAAATAAAAAAAAAAATATTTTTCCAATTTCTTCCTCAAGGTCTGTCTGTAAATCTATCCATATTCAAGACACACTCCAATACAATACCCTTATCATCTCACACCCCATAAATTATTAATTTTAATATCAGCGCTTTGAAAAAATTGTCCACAAAAATTTTTTTTCAAAATCAAGTGTCTGTCTTCCACAAAACACACACAAAAATAAATCACATCTTTTCTCAAGTGCATCTACAAGGTCTGTATGTCTATCTATCTACATATCTCTATGTCTGTCTGGCTGTCTGTCTATCGATCACAACAAAAGAAAGGCTTCAACAATGCACCCACCACTTGTGCATTGCTTTCCTATAAAATTTAACGACTTTTTTTTATTACTTTGTTTTTGAAAATTTTTTTTTTTTTTAAAAATTTGACCTTTTTTAACACGTGTTCATTTGACCTACTTTAACACGTGTTCAGGAATTTCCCCCCTAATTTTACCTTTTTTAAAATTTTATGACATTTTTATGGCTTTTTTAAAAATTTATGACATTTTTATGGCTTTTTTAAAAATTTTATGACATTTTTATGGCTTTTTTAAAAATTTTATGACATTTTAATGGCTAAAAAAAATTTTTAATGGCTAAAAAAAATTTTAATGGCTAAAAAAAACAACGATGACCTTTTAATGGCTTTTATTACTTCCGCCCATACTAAACCTATAGGAAGTTGACCTTTTAACGACTTAAAATCCAAGTGAAGTAGTACCCGCTATATACATATACTCAAATTAAGTCAAAAAGTCAGTCAAGAAGTATGAGCATTTGAAATGGGCTCTTAATGGGTTAATAAATCGGTGTGCTTTAAACACCATGTGAAAAGCACTTTCAATTTTTCAATGATACCCATACTGCTAAAACTAAGAGCGTTGGCGTGACAAACATCTTCCTATATAACTTCTTTTAAGGATACTAAAAAGTAATAATAATATAGATTTGGTGGTGAGCCGCGCTTATATTCTTGATTCAATCCGGTTCTTTGCTGTTTAACCAAAAAAATTATTATTAATACATATTAAAAGCACTAATTCTTCTAATTTTTGATTATATTAGCAGCACTTTTTCTGTTTTGTAGCGTACAAAAATAGAAATTAGTTTAATTTGACTACAACGACAAAATTAGCATAGACAACAACCTGCAGCCATTTTGCCGTGTCGTCTTTAAAATAATCATTTCCATATACACACATGTATTCTATTGTTGACATATTGAAGTCGGTAGTCTGCTGTCTCGAATGTGTTTAAAGCATGAGAAATCAAAGACTAAAGTATGATATTGAAAATATGTATGTGCTATTTATTGTATATTTGTATTTATGTGTTTAGGTTTATAGGCGATATCGTCGTGAAGACTGTAACTCCTGTAATTTTATCGACATTGTCTTATATGCAGTCGTTGACGACAAGGTAAATTCCATTGTCGCCTATATAGTCATCAAAGACAATGTGAACGACAATGTCGTGCATGTGGTCATCAACGACAGGCTGAGGAAGGATTTACGCGATACTTGTTTGAAAATATCATTGATGATTTGCATTAGCTGTCCGTTACGGGTCGTACAGGAATAAACATTGTCATTGATGATTCGTGCACGATACAGCCAACTGGGATTACAACAACAGGCATTTGGTGTGTGTGTGTGTTTTTATATGCATAACGCGCATACTACAATAAACTTAAAACATAACATACATAGAACGGCAACAAATTTTAAACCCATGGATACCCATGGGGTAAACTTTTCTAAAGGTTTGAGTTGGGCTGAATCTGTACTCAAAATTTCTGCATGACATCAGGTTTTTGCGATATCTCCGCTTAAAATTTAAAAAAAATCCAGTTTTTCGTCATATTCGAGACGTTATAACTGCACGAGGCTATCTTTATTTATAAAACCTTTAAAACAAATATTTAACCTGATATCTTGTGATACCTTGCTCCTTTTCTGTGATATCTTAACATGAAATTTGAAAAAATCCGAATTTGCGATAGATTCGCCATTTTTTTTTTTTAAATTTTGTTGTGCTTTTTTATAATTTTGACTTAATTTTATATAAGTAATTTTAGGTAGTAAACTATTTGCACTTTGAACATAAATAGTAAAAAGTACGTTTACTGAGATTAATACAGACCATACATGACTTTCAGGTTTTGCATTGTATTGACAAATATAACTAACACCTTTCAACGACGGCTAAGGCTCCATGGCTGCCATATGGTGTTTTTGATCCATCTTCTGGGTCTGACGCTACTATTTTTACTTCACTTCAAAGGAAATATTTTCTCATAACTAATTTATTTACGCTACGTTTTTAAACTAAGTATGTCATTTCGGGGATTCCCCGTTTTGCATATTAAAGTGGAGAACAATAAAAAATTTAGCACGTTATAAATTAATTTAGCACGTTATAAATAAATCTTAAAACAATTACTATATTTCTTGAACTCAAACGACTCAACCTCGAATTTTTATGATTCCTTTGTATGGGCATTTCCACAGAAAATTCTACTTTTTGTAACGTTCCGCCAGAAAGTTATTAAAATGGGTTTTCAATTTGGCTCTATATCTATTAAACAAAGAAAAAACATTTATACAGAAAAAAAATTTATAAAAGCAGACTTTTCCGCGGAAATACCCATATTCATATATGGGTTTGGATATACTAGTATCAGTGAAAAAAATGATTAGTTGTAAGCGCAGAAGAACACTTTTCCACATTATAAAATATTGTTTATTTGAAACAATTGTGACTTTAGTAATAGTGTAGTTTATTCTAGAAATAGTTCCAAATATGGTCTAAAGCTAATTTATATTCATATTACAATCATTCCGTAGGTGCCAAACTGTTTCAAAAGATGCTTTAGTTTTTCCTGTTGACTTATTATTGGTATGTACATTTATATAAATGTTGTTTCTTGTTTGGTAGTTCTTCCGAATGTCTTAGTATACCAAGACTATTTAACAAGTCTTCAAACTACAATAATCTAATATAAAGTTTATTGTTGCATTTGTTTGTCTATTTTAATAGTGTTTTTTTTTCGTTTGGCGCCGTTACTTAAAACTATTGATGTTTTAACTGAATTTTTTTCTTTAATTTTGTATAAACATATTTTTCATTAGATTCCATTTCACATGTTTTCTTTTTTTTTTTTTTGTTTCATGGTCAATGTGTTTGTGTGTTTTGTTTTTGCCAGCCGGTCGCTTTCTTTTGGAAAATGCGGTCCATCCAGTCCAGTTTAAGCATCTTATCAATATTAGTTCAGTGGAGGTATCTTAGTTTTCTTGCTATATTTTTTACAAGTGGCTAAATGTGAGCATGATGTGTGCGTGTGTGGTTTTTTCACTACTTTT
The DNA here is from genome assembly GCA_943735925.1 of Pollenia amentaria. Classification (NCBI taxonomy): domain Eukaryota; kingdom Metazoa; phylum Arthropoda; class Insecta; order Diptera; family Polleniidae; genus Pollenia; species Pollenia amentaria. Next base: position 193,984,832 of record OX031006.1, read on the forward strand.
ATTTTCTTTCCTAACGAGCCACACAAAATGTAGTGAGTTGTGAACAGTTTCACTTAAATCCTTAAAGTTAAAAAAAAAAAAAAATTATTTTCAATAAAATCAAATATTTGTCGATTAAAGTAGTTGGACTTTGCTTTACAAAACAATTGAATTTCATGTTAATATTATTAATTTACTCACAAACTAGATATTAATTGGGGATATTTTTTGTGCTTAAAGTTTTGACTTTTTTATAAATAGTTGTTTTATTAACCCATTGGTTCCCGGTACCCGAAAACGTTGACCAATTTAAATGAAACTTTGTGCGTAGTTTGGTTTAGGTCTAACTAAGGAATATTTTTTTTTTTTTTTTTGTTATTTTTAGAATTGTTCTAATCAGGCTTTCAAGGTCATTAATTTTCTAAACGTAAATAAAAGACTTATTTATTTCATTTTTTCGTATTCCTACGTTTAGTCGGTATTTTCCGACCTCATCAGGGATTCGTTTTTATTAAATAATTAGTCTTGTCGTCAAATTTACATCACTTTTAAAAAATTAACATCACAGGTTTTATACGACATTTAATGAACGACACAAAACAGATTTAATTAATAAAAAATAAATGCAAAAATAAATCACGAAAAATTAAAATATCACAGTTGAATTATTTTTATAGCTAGGATCACACTTGGAGTAAAAAAGGTATATTTTAAGTTTGAGGAAAATGGAGGGATGGGTTTTTGGGCAGATATGTTAAGTGTTTCCGTAATAATACACACAAATTAAGTAAACAATAATTCATATTTTTACAAAAAGTATTTATTGAAAGAGAAATTGTAACAAAATTTTTTTAAAAGAAACGTACATACTTGTATTTAGCATAAAAATTTTAATGTCATATTTATATGTACATATATATTTATTTTTAATTTTATCAGATGTGCTTTGAATATGCAGAAAAGCATTTTTGATGTAAACGCAATTTTATTTTAAACGAAAAAAGTCAATCGATTTTTTGTTTTCCAATTAATATTTTATTTAAAAATTTATTTGAAAACAACTACAATGTTAATTAAATCCTAATTACATTTTTAATTTTCTTTCAAGTAAAAAAAAAAATTGATTCAATTATCACATTTATTAAATTTAAATACTTTTTTAAACATTTTTTTAATTGATAAAAAACTTTTTTCTGTGTATATAAAAAATTTTATTTTTATATAATTTTGTTAGTTGCTTAAAAATATGGCCTTTTTTTGGAGCTTAGCAAAAATCCTACCAAAACACGAAAGGATAACAAAAAATAAATATATGTACTTCAAATTGTTTTCTTCAGCGACACTAAGTTAAAATATAAACCAAACAAAAGTTAGTAGTTTTAGGTTTTCTACTTGACTAAAGTGCTAGTAAGTAAAATTACCCGCTGGGCAATAATGGGATAAGTAAATTGAAAAAAGTGTTGAAAACAGACGAGTTCTTAAAAAAATCCTTATATGGCAAGCTTACTGGAAGAACATTTGAAACAACATTCTTTGGCATTTATTTTTTGAAGTTTATGTCTATCAAAAGTTGGCCGTTGCTACGTCGCAGATGGTCAATCCGTTGAGTCCAATTTTCGATGACTCGTTCGAGCATTTCGACTGGTAACTGGCGAATGACACGCGTGATGTTTTCCTCCAAGGCCTGAATCGAAGCGTGTTTGTCCGCATAAACTTTAGACTTTACATATCCCCACAGGAAAAAGTCTAATGTGAAATTATGTGCTCACCGAAGTGTTCTCTCAATAAATCCATCGATTGATGCGATGTGTGGGAATTTGCTCACGAGCTTCAATTTCAGGCATCAAATAATCAGTTATCTTAGCACGATAACGGTCGCCATTGAAAGCTACGTTCGAACCGGCATAATTTTTAAAAGAAATATGGACCGATGATTCGACCGGCCCACAAACCACACCAAACCGTTGTTTTTTCTGGATGAAGTGACAGTTCTTGAATCTCTTAAGGTTGGTCTTCGTCCCAAATGCGGCAATCTTGTTTGTTTACAACCAATTGAGCCAGAAATGGGCCTCATCGCTAAACAAAATTTGCCTCGAAAAAGTCGGTTTTTTTTTGGAACTTTTCAAGAGCCCATAGAGCGAAGCCATGTCGCTTGGGAAGATCTAACGGCTTCAGTTGTTGCACAAGCTGTATTTCGTACGCTTTCCATTTAAGATCTCGACGGAAAATGCGCCATACGTCAGTCCATACGTCAGTCCGAGTTGCTGCGAACGGCGCACAGTGGCGCCATTTGATTTTTTTCGTTGCAAAAATCATATCTTTTGAACCGAATAAGATAATTGAACAGTTTAAACAGCATATGGTAGATAACTGTTCAGCCTATGAAATGAGCGTTTGGAAAGGGTGCTACGCTTTGTAGGGGCCTACTTATGGGTTATCAAAGTTAAAATTAGTAGAAAAATCAATTTTATGGTAACTAAAAAAAATTTTTTTTACATTTTTAGATTGTTTTTATTTTTTTTCTTAAGGGTTTTATGTTTTAAATTATTACCCAACAAATTAAAAAAAAAATTATTTTTTTTTTTAAATTTTTCTGTAAAATATTCATCACAATTCGTAAGAGAAGGTATATCTAAAAGACTAACCATTTCTAAACTATAATTATTTTGTAACTCTATTCGTGACTTCACATGCCGCAGGGAAGAAATAAGTGGATCGGAAGATGCTGCCAACATGTTGAAGAGGTCCTCATTTTGCCTCACCCTTGATGCTTTGAATGTGTTCTGCAATCTATATTTTTTATAAAATTTGTTAAGAGACTCCTGTGCTTCTTCAGAAAGCTCTCCAATTGGCAAAGACTGGTACTCAATTATATCTTTACCATGCGCCAATATTTTATGGACGGTCGGGGTCAACTTCTTCTGTGGATACATTTCTGCTAAAAGAGATGCAGTTTTCGACGCATATTCTCCATATTTTGTAGAATTGACATTTTCTTTGCAGTTTAAAACATCCAAGATCGTTCCCAATCTTTTCACGATTTGATTGTCAATTCCAATGATTCTAGTTACTGCCTCATCATTTTCAAAAAATCTCCTAGAAGTGTTTCCATCGTTTGAGTTACCGTATCCGTGCTTGGGACAGTCTACTTTTAGTCCAACTTGTTTAAAAAAAGCATCCTGTATTTGCTTCTTTCTGATCTTTTCCTTATCCTTTATTGATGTATTTTCATCGAAGTTTTCTTCCTCTTGTGGTAGGGTATATGCCAGTTTTAGCAAGAATTCCATACACCTTATCCTTGCGTGCAATGGTGACATTCCATATTCGTAATTCTCCTCATTTGTAGAATCGTTTAAATTACCAAAGTTCTTCTGACAAATAATAATATAAAATCGATAAAAAAAATATAAAAATAAAACGAAAAAAGGGGTTTAAATAGGTTTTTGCTAAATTTTTACCTCCAATATAATTCTGTCTATATATATGTATATGATAACTAATTGAAATATGTTATAATTAAGCAGAAAAAGATACTTATCTTAAACTCTTTACAACTAATTATATAAAATTGAGATGTAACATATTATATATGAAATAAATTGAATTGAATTGAAAAAAGTTCTTCTGACTCTTTTTGCAAATCGGGCATGACATTGTTGAGGTTGTTCCTGTCAGTTCGTTTACGACTTTTCCGTCAACCATGGTCAGGTGGAACTCGTAATTGCATTCAATATATTTTCCTTCTCCAATTTGCAGCTTTGTAGGCTTAATCTTGCTTATTTGTTCTTCAATGTCCTTCACCGCAGTCCTTATGAGTTCTGCCGATTCCCTTGCAAACTGAAACATTATTGGTCGGCAATAATGCACTGATGACGGACGTGGATTTTTCCAGTGTAGGGAATCATCCGATTTTAGCCGCAAAGGAACAACAGATGCCATAAACATATTTCCGTCCGATATTGTAGCGTCATCGAAAGATATCCTTTGCTTATAAACGCTTTGTCCGGATGATCCATCGCAGCCTCATTTGCTGATCAATGTCAACTTCTCAGGAAGAATTTTCACTTCCGTGAAAAACTTTGGTGTGGTTGACTTTCTAAACAGTTCAAATAATTTTAAATTGTACAACGCCATGTTTTCAGTACTTAAATTGTTAAATGGTTTCAGTAATTGTTGCGCCAACTTTCAGGCGTAGACTAATCCAGGCATTATGCTTATTTTGCAATATATAGGCTTATGCTACCATGCCTAAAAATTTACCTCTTCCCTGCATACATATGGATTTAGGCTGAATAATGCAATTTTGATATTATGCACGTGTCCAAATAAGATTTGTGCCTACCTGTAGGGACCATAAGTCAATATTGTTCCTGACCATTTGTACGCCAAAGTATTGTTTATGTGAGGTACGTACCTGTTAATTTCAATGAGTAGTTTTTTTCAAACTATTAGATCAAACTACTGTCAGTCAAAACATATAAGGGATGGACGCCATACAATTTCTGCAACCATGTCTTTTTAAACTTGTTTACCTCTAGAAGCCAAACGGGCACGTACGGGCAGATAAAACCTTTTGAATTATGTAAAGAAATAATCAAAGAACAGGTTTTGCAAATATGGCAAATATAGAAAAATATAGTTTTTTTTTTATTTTCCGTCAAAGTTGAAAAATAGTGAAAAAACGGATAGTTTTTAAATAGTGATTTACCAGGAGAAACACAAAGCAAACAGTTAATTTTTTTTATCATTATACATTTAATAAATACATCAATCAATACAAACAAAAAATAAGGCGATTCGTTACCTATTTTTCGTGATATTACACCTGAAATCGCAACAAATTGACTAAAAATTGTGTGTTTTTTTGAAAACCGAAAGTCGGTCAACTTTGAACGGTTATATCTTCTAAACTAAAAATGTGATATTATTAAGAGTGGCATATTTGAAATCGTTGAAAAGTTTCCTATAACATGGGTTTATTCAAAACTTCGTCGGCATTCATGAAAATTTTGATTTTTGCAACCTCGCTTGCTCTACGGGCGCCACTGTGCGGCGCCGAGTCGACTCTCCATGGTCTTCGTGTACACTCTCAGCTACGGCCGCTATATTTTCTTCACAGCGTGCTGGACGTGGTCTATTCGGGGTCGAATATTATCCAATAATGAATACTGGGTCTTAAAATGGGGGGATGGTGTTGCGAATAGTACGCTCAGTAGGCCGACTATGTTGACCATAAGTCGAGCGAAGTGCACGAAACACATTCCTCACAGAACATGAATTTTCGTAATAAAGTTGAACGATTTGTAAAAGTTGTTCAGTCGTAAGTCTTTTCATCATGAAATGCCAAACAATACTAAACTAAAATAACATGACAGTATGACACGACTGACACGTGATGGGTCAAAAAAAGGCTATAGTATCTCTACTTGAATCACTCATTACTTTGCGCATAAGGTTTATATGGCAGCCAGCCAGCCGGACGGACATCTTTGGACCGACTCAAAAAGTGATTCTGAGTCGATTGGTATACTTAACCCTCTGCGACTGACATGGTTTTCTAAAAGATACCAATGAAAGAAAAAAGGGATTATCACCGTTCTTTTTTAAACATCGGCTCTGACGCATTCAGTAACTTCTTAATAAGTTTTCATGGGTACGTTGGCGTGCCGAACGCGATCAAATAGAACGTACGCGTCGCTCTGAGCAGAAAAGTGTCTTCAAGACAACCACGTAAATAGGTTATATTTTTGTGATATTTTTGTAGTGTCTCCTAAACAACACGTCAGTAAAATTGTGTAAATATTTTATATCTCTCATTATTTTTATTTTGATGGGTCGCTCTAATACAAAACATGTTCTTCATTGTTTTATAAAAACATCATCTGGAACTTTGAAAGGCCGTGAAGAGCAGATTCTGAGCTTTGGATCAAACAATTTGACATATCCATGTTAGAATGTTTGGTTCAATGCACTAGATAAAATCAGTTGTATCTTTTTATTTAAACCTTAAAATTTTCTTATTTTTCTATACAGGTTAGTCCAGAAGTGAACTCAACCTAGTGTAAAACTTGTAAAAAATAAATAGAAAAATTTTAAATTTTTTTGGGTTTTGTATAGATGTAGTTCTTTAGGGCCATTTTGTGCCATGCCATTAAATATGGTCTAAAATTAATTGTCGTTTTATTAATTACAGCAAATAACAACCTATAACATTAATTTAAAATAAAACATAATTTCAGGAGGCTTACAAAACAGAACTTGTAAAATAGAAGCCATCAAAGTGGTGTCTAGCGTCATTGGAGTTGTTATTACAAAGTCATGTCAGACGCAGATGGTTAAAGCGCTAGGAACAATATTTTAAGGTGTTATAAACATCAGCACAAATGCATAGTGCCCATTCCACTATTGTGGTGATTATAACCATATTCTTGACCTTAGAGATCAAGAGTATGGTTATAATCACATGTCTTGAATTGGATCCTTCAGCAAGATGTATCCAGACTTAATTTAGCATTTCCTAAAAATTCTAATAATTAAAACTTACTACACAGAAAAAATTATTAAATTTCTCCTATCACCAAATTTGTTCTAAATTCATAATATTAAGCAAACAAGTTGTTGATTTTGCACCTATTACCAAAATGATTATATTGATTACTAAAAATTTTAAAATTTTGAAAAAATATTTTCAATAAATGATATTTTTAATTTTAATTAAAAAAGTCATCAAAAAACTTTAGAATTTTAAACAATGTGTTAATTTATTTAAACAAATATTGACAATTCCCAACAACAATTCTACATGTTTAAATTATTTTATTTTAAACGAAAAAGGTCAATTAAGATTTTTTGTTATTTAATTAAAATTTTAATTGAAAATTTATTTCAAAACAACTAAAATGTTAATTAAATCAAAATTAAATTTTTAAATTTTTTCAGCTAAAAAAATTATTGATTCAATTATCACACTAATTAAATTAAAATACTTTTTAAACCATTTTTTTAATTGATAAAACACTTTTTTCTGTGTAAACTTAAGAGATAGTTTAAATTTAAAACGCTTATAATCATACATCATAAATTCTATATATAAAGATATACTTCTGTTAAGATGATAGATGCATTTTACATTGTGTACTATCTGCCATATATTTTGTTTCACATTTACAACACTTTTATTTCTGTATTGAACTTTTTAGACATTCTTTCATACTCTTACCAAACTCTCAAATAATTGACAAAAGTTTTTGGTGAGCTTATGCCTAATAATGGCAAAGTTCTTTAGACTTCTTCATATTTGTTGTTTTTCTATTATGCTATGAATAAATTACCAACTAATACAGTGTCATAGACTTTGTTATAGACTTAATTTATCATTCAAAAAAAAAAAAAAAAAAAAAAACTTGAACACATGTTCACACAAAGCTCTTGTTAAGCGATACATCGTTATCTTAAAAAAAATTTGTTTCAAAGAAATTAAAGTTAATTAACTATAATCAACAGAGAGTTAACAAATATATGCCACGTAACCAAATGCCATCTAGCATCAAGTTCAAATATGCCACCATATTCACTGTTGGAAAACTGAGAAAGTAGATTATCAAAAATACTCGTAAAGTACTGGCAGGGGAAATAATACGAGGACTTCTATAACAAAATGACAACATTACATTTGAACAAAATTTTCTTGATAAATCAATAAATTAAATAAGGTCAAGCAATATGTGGCGAAGAAAGTGCAGTTCTTTCTTTGTCATAATTATCCTAAAACAATGGATATATTCGGATAATATTTTACATTAATGTCAATTTAAATATGGCCATAGAATTTGAAGGTGGCAGGTCCACAATTGACACTGACGTCCATTTAAGACTCATAATTTTCACGTTTATCTTAGATGTCTTAAAAACTATTTACAATCTCTAATTTCTGGCAGCAGGGGTATAATTGACTAAAGGTGTTATTAAAATTATTGTTTTGTTTTGAATGTTTTGTAATAGTCTATATTTACACGTTAGTCGTTAGGGGTATCCCACTTGCTCTGGTTGGCGTCTAAATATGAGCAAAATAATGTATATATTGAATTTATAAATATCGAAACGCTTAATTCAAATATGTAATCTTAATTTTTCTATCACGTCCAGCAGGTAAATGAATAAACATTTCACGTGAAATGCTGTCAAAACTCATATGAAGAAAACTTGTGCGGAATATTTATGAAATAATGTTTATAGAGTTGTACTCATTTCATTTTGTGAAAGCGTAAAGATTCGGGCAATATTTTTTTACAACTGCGACATAATATAAACTGCACTTCTTTCGCGTGCAATTTTAAGCAAATGGAAAAGATACAAATTTATCTAAATCTAATCGAAATAACATCTAACAAATCTAACATAAATAAAATTTTTTTTTTTTAAAAAAATACTTTTTAATTAAATAATTGTGATGAAATGAAAAGCAATGTCGCTTACTTTGATGGAATAAAACGTAAAAACAGTGTGGCCATTTTGGCATTTTTGCAGCTAAATTTAGCATAATAATTTTTATTTAGCTGCAAAATTTTCATTTAGCACTTGGAATTTTATCTACCATTTTTATAAAATTTTTTTAGCTTATACAGCATAATTTCTTTTTTTTTAATTTGAATGAGTATTTGTATGGATTTTACTTAAATTTTTTTTATAAATTTTGATAAATTTTGAACTAAAATAGTTATACTCGAAAAAAATTTCGTATGAAAATAAATACTTCTTACTTATTCTTAAGAAACATCTTGTAAAAAACGAAATATTTATGGAATATTAGAAATGCCGTCATCATGTTGATTGTAAAAATTTTTTGTCATTTGATATAACGACATATAAGTAAAAACAAATTTCATTTTGTATTAAGATAAAAATTCTAAAGTGTAAATGTTTGAAAAAAAACCTTTGGCTCTAAGCTGCTGAAAAAATAATCATTTCAAAACTTCAACTTTTCTTGAACTATAAGAAATAAAATTATCTAACAAATTAAATAAATAAAAATTAATCAAGCTCGAGGCCAGTGTTTTTTTTTTTTGTTAAATAAATATTCCTTTTTATTTAATTCCGATATTTTGATCTTCGTTGAAGATCATCATCAGGGATTGTTTCAGTGAATTTTTATTAATACAAAAACTTAAAAATACATTGTGTACGTATCAACATCTAAAATAACACTGACATATTTTATTATCTAACAAATTGTTTACATTATAGAAATAAAATTGTTTAAATTTTGTATCAGCGAGCCCCATAAATTTAAAATTGAATCGCACTAAATGTACTACATACTTATTTATATGTTTTTGATGTTTTACCAAAATCTAAATATACATTTGCTTAAATATGAATTAAATGTTTATTTCAATGTCGTTACAAAATATGTCACTAAAATCTACCCATTTAGTTTTGAACAAAATTTCATACTGGTTATACATTTTTTACAAAAATCTTGAAAAACATTTTAGCATTAATTTTTTAAATCATTTTGAGCATTTTTAGGCCATGTCTAATGCAAGATTTAGCTGTAAAAATTTTCAAGATCTGGTCACACTGCGTGACAACAACAAATTGTACAAACTCGCGAGATAGGTAAGATTGATATATGGGCATTTCCATGAGAATGTCAACCACGACTAAAAAAATAAAAAGCCTTGAAACTATTTTTCGAATATGGTAGAAGGTAAAAGAACACTCAAACTTTACTATGCAAAGGTTTTTATAGCGTATTACAATTATTAAAGAGCAAAAAAGAAAAGTTAAAACTGACTATCTCTTTGATTTAGTTTTAGTAACTGCAATCAACTATTTTCACTTTACCTACCGATTAAATACAGATACTGGTAACATTGGGATTATACCATAAAAATAATGTTACAACAACAATGAACAAAATCCACAAGGAAAGACCAAATATATAGTTCGATTACCGGTATATTTTTTGGTTTGTTTTGGATGTTATTCCAATGTCACGTGCGTGGTGCAAAAACATCATTTGTCTTTGTCATCTGTATTTGATCAGTCGTACTGGTTTCAAAATAAAAGTTCAAAGCCAGATATTTGTTGCAAAATAAAAATATTGATCGGAATTTTTTTTTTCAAAGAACAAAAAAACAAAATTTTATAAGATTTTAAACGTCGCCACGTGCGATATTGTACGTACTATAAATGCACTAAATGTATCACCTTATTATGGTGGTATTAACTTGAATTTTGATCAAAAATTATTTTGTTACAATCTTAATCATCTAAACAAATATTATTGGTATCGGTCCATCTTTGACCATAGCACCCATACAAGTACTACTCCAGGAAATAGCTTTTAATGTTATAACTTCCTGGTAAATGTTGGTATTGACATACAAATTGGCGACAATAACTTTTACGACAGATACTTCGTCTTGACAAAATGTCACATATAACTTTTATATAACTCTTAACGTCATGGCATAATTCGGTTCCGGCGACCATGATTGGCGATGAGTCAAAAAAAAGCTACACTATTAAAAATTTGTTTTTTAAATATAATGGTGTAGGGTATCATATGGTCGGGCTTGACCGACTACACTTTCTGACTTGTTTGTTTTAAGTTTTTGTATACATATATTTACCAAAAATATATTTCATACCTTGTAAATACTATAAGAGAAAATTCTGTCAGGTACGGTATGCCACGAACGATTTTACATTTTGTTCTTTATAAAACCATCCAGAAAAAATTGTTTCTTTCCAATTACGGATTATAACGGAAAAATATGTGGCTTAATGTAAAACAGTTAAAAAGGAAAAATACCTCCCACAATTCGCATAATTTCGGATTTTTTTACATTTACCGCTTTTTGCTAGATATTTTGGACAACAAGGTTCCGAAAGTAATAATTATTTTTTTTTCATATATAGTACCCTCTAAAAGAAACATAATGATAAATAAATTTTCCAGTTACTACTATTTGTGCAAAATCTAAAATGTCACGTACGATGACATGAAAATGCCCATATGATTAATTTAGATGAAATGTTGCTCAGCTTTTTTCGCAAAGTTGAACAGAGTACTAACTAGGCTTAAGAAACCAAGTCCATAAAAGGGCACATACGTGTCAGCATAAAAAAAAAAAAAAAAACAACTACCTCTCAATAAAAAACTATCAGCGCCGACTGCAGAAACTAACATCTTCACCAATATTTTTTTTTCCAATCACCATCTGTAAAATCAAATGAAGTTTTGCTTAGCAGCTTATCTGGTTTAATAGAAGAACCTCATCTATTCAACCAATCTGAACTTCATGATCTAATTCGCGATTTAGAGCTTTCGAAAATTGGACCTTAAGATCACATTAGCTTCGAAGAAGCAAAAACTCCGCAAATGACTATATTCGTTCCACCACTAAAGGCTTTGAACAGAGTTGGAGAGGCATTTAATTACCTGAAAATTAACAAAAGTTATTTTCGGGAAAACAAAATTTATTATTAATTAATTCATTTATTAATGACATACTAAACTCCCAATTATTAACATTTATGTTTGTTGTTCAAAAGACAAACTACCAAAAAATAAGGTTTTTCCGTACTTATAGTGTTAAAATATATTTTTTATTTGTTTAAAATGAATTTTCTTTTGAATTCAGCTACATAAATTTTTGAGTGTATATTTAAACGCGTAAGTGAGTCCAAATTTATAAAAGACATACGCCTATGTGCTAGAAATCGCAAATCGCAAGATAGTTGTGATTACGGTTTGAAATCGCAAAGAAGGTGTGCTGGAGTTCGTAATAGCCTTAAATTTGGCGATTTTAAATCACAAGCCTACAGTAATGTGATCCACATGTGAACTTGTAAATGTCCTTTAAAATTTATTTTCAAAATCAATAAATAGCATATAAAAAGGAAATTGAATGTTTTTCTTTTCCATTTATTTTAAAAACTCATAATCTTTTGAGAAAATTTTCATAGAAAATATAAAATTAAAAAACAACATTGTTTTAATACTGATTGTTGTTTAACAATTTCTTTTAAATTTGCGTTTTGATTGTGAGCAGCTGTTTCTATTTAACTTCGAAAAAAATATGGTGCCAGACATTCAGACGTGTAAATGAACTTGAGAATTTGACTTTTTACAGAGCTTACATGGCAAAAGTATGAACTTATATCATATTTTGTAAATAAATTAATTGAATTTATATGATAAAACTCCAAAACATTATTTAAAAGTTCTTGCTACTTTATGCAAAAACATCTTCAATAAAATGTGGCATCTCCATCTCATATGTCATTAACAAATTAATAAGTCTGACTAGAGTTTTGGAGGTAAAAAAATTAATGTAAATATAAAAAAAGTACAAAAGATATGAAAAAATGTAAGTATATATGTATGTATGTTGTAATAATCCCTTAGAAGACGTTTTCTGATACGTTCTTTTTTAAAATACAGTTTTTTTAATGAAATAACACGTAATATTAAAGCTGCCGGCATTTTTCATGCAAATATTTATTTTTTTTGTTCAAATTTGACAGCTAAAACATATGTTTTATTTTTCGACCACTACTTCGAAAAAAAAAACAAAACGCGTGAACTCTAACACATGCTTAAATAAAATTGGCGATTTTCAGATCGCATGTGATTTTCAAATCATGCGATTTTCAGCACATGGCCGATAGTTAATAAGACATATTTTTAAAGAGCATTTGCTAAAATCTAAGTTGGTTAATGGAGAAAGAAGAGAATGGGTTGCTTTTGAAAATATATGTAACAGTTTTCTTGGAAATATAAGGGCTGCAAATTACAATGAACTAGTACTTGAACTTATGTTTTCTTATCAACAACTCGGATGCAATATGTCATTAAAAATGCAATTCTTGCATTTGCATTTAGCGTTTTTTCCAAAAAATCTTGCTCACCATTGCTGGTGAGAGTTTCATAGTTAGTTCTCAAGTAAATCGTTTTGTTGATTACTGAAGAAGTTACATTGATAATTTTCTCATAATAAATATGTTCATACATACATATAAACATTTATTATATTCCGATATTCTTAATAAATTTATATATAAAAATATAATCCATATTGATGTGTTCTTAGTTAATCAAAAAACAGCAACAATATAGCAGGTTAAAGTCAGTTTTACGCTAAATTTCAAGGCTTAAAATTCGAGTATCCAATTATTTGACTTTTGGTTTTTTTTAAGTAAGGAATTAATCAATTTATAAATTTTAATTTTGCTTGATTAATCGAATAAGAGTTTTAATATGTTCGGTAGGCTGCCCCGGTAGGCTTGTTGGTAGTAACCTAGTCTTTTAGCGCCGGGGTTGCGGGTTCGATTCCTGCCAGAGACTCTGATCTTCTGCAGACAAGCGTGAACTTCGCATGATTAGCATAGATTATATTAAAAAAAAAGAATAACTCGAACAATTCAAATAATTTTATCCAATGGAAAAAACACACATGTCTATTTGATTTGATACTTTTATTATATTACTAACCAGAAAAAAAACGATCAAATAAAAATATAGTTAAACAATAAACAATAAAATAACAATTAATTTATACCACGTACACAGAAAAAATTATTTTATGAATTAACAAAATGGTTTAAAATGTATTTAATTAATGTGATAATTGAATCAATTATTTTTTTACTTCAAAGAAAATTAAAAATTTAATATTGATTTAATTAACATTTTAGTTGTTTTGAAATAAATTTTCTATTAAAATTTTAATTAAATAAAAAAAATATTAATTGACTTTTTTCGTTAAAAAAAAATAATTTAAACATGTCGAATTGTTGTTGGGAATTGTCAATATTTAATTAAATAAATTAACACATTGTTTGAAATGGCAAAGTTTTTTGATAACTTTTTTAATTAAAATTAAAAATATCATTTATTGGAAATATTTATTCAAAATTTTAAAGTTTTTAGTAATCAATATAATAATTTTGGTAATAGGTGCAAAATCAACAACTTGTTTGCTTGATATCATGAATTTGGAATAAATTTGGTGATTGGAGAAATTTAATATTTTTTTCTGTGTATACAGTTTTAAAAATTTTAAGTAAAACAAATAATTGAAAGATTAAAAACCCTGCTGCAAGACATACAGTTTTTAAGGCGTTAAAGAGACCGAAACAAGACTTAGGAAATAAAATAAACTATTAACAAAGTAAACACTACTTCGGTTGAAAAGATGTGAAAGCAAAATTATTAAACAGGCATTTGGTTTAGCAGCAATCGGGGTCCATTAATTTTATTTCAGTGTATTATTTGATTATTCGCAACTATATTCCGCCTGCTAAACTTAATACGAGTATTCAACATAAGCTTTCATCTCATATTTTTATAAATTATTTTTTTATTATTTGCTTTAGACTTTTTTTCGCGACATTTTTATGAGAGGTCCAGCCTATTTAAACAAATTTATTATTCGTAATTCAATTTAACTAATTTGTTATTCCTGAAAATCAAGTAAAATTTAAATCAATAAAGATTCTCAATTAATTTTTTTTTAAATCATCGTATTTTTCCTGATTTTAAGAGAAGTTCTGGTTAAGATAAGAACTCAAAGTATGAAGAAGCTTTTTAAACTGGATAGTTTTCCAAGTTTGTTCGACTTCAATTTCACTCATATGTATTCGATTTACCGAGCATTGCTGATAACTTTATTGTTCTTCATTTTAAAGCTCTACATATGTATGGGTAATTTGTATCTTTTAACGTATTACTATTTTGCGCCAACAATCCGTGCTTTTGTTTTCTACTACCTATCTAAGGACATATCGGGTTTTAAAATGAATCCAACAATACCTAAGAGGTTAACATTCATCCAGTCGTTTGAATGTAAAGATGTAATAAAGAAATTGAAGGTCGGTAAAAACAGGTAACCCATGACCTGACAGTGCATGGTTTACATATTTATAAATAATGATGAATTTTTTTACAATGAACGTCAAACTGAATATGAAAAAGTGCTATTTTAGTACGAAAATACTTCGGTATGGAATTAGTAGTTAATCGTTTATTACATGATTTGTCTCACACACACCCATATCTAAAAAGGAACTAAAATATTTTCAGAAGTGCGAGTTACACAATAGATACAGAAAATACCAACATGTTATTTAGTTGTTATGTATTTTATTAGTTAGAAATCTAAAAAAAGTATTTTTATGTGTAAAAAGTAGAATTTTCAAAGAATTTTTTTTTAATCGATTAATTGACATAAATTGTTCGAGTTATTCGTTATTTGAAATTGGCTATTTTAATTATTCGATCAAATAATGGCGAAAAATTTCTTCGATTAATCGCACACCGATTAATTGAGTGGATACTCTACTTAAAATCATATAACAAAATTCTTTCTCACGACTTTTTTTTTGCCGACCAAAATTCAAGACATACCCAGGTATGTAGCTGTTGACATAAAGGTTAAACCATTATTTTTGATATAAAATTACAAAAAAATTATTGATCTTTAGTATTATTAATTAATTTCAATCAAACAACAAATAAAAATACTTAAAAAGTGAAATTGCATAGTTTTGTTATGGAAGTCCTCATATGTCATTTACACTTTCAACAACAGATATTTCGCTTTGGAGATCGTAATTATATTTGCATTAACAAAAATGAATTGAACACAATAGTACCACTATTTAAATGCACACAGGTTTGTCTTTACCATCCACAACGAGTTGTGAAAGGGTGAACACTAAGTTCGTAGTTTTGTGTGAAACTTTTTTAATATTTATCCGAGACCCCATTAGGTATACACATATGTATATTCTGAGTGCTCAAGTAATTTAAAGCCGATTTAGCCATGTCCACTTGTCTGTCTGTTTGCCTATCCATCTGCTGAAATCACGTTCCATTTCGAACTACTCAACAGATTAAAGTCCAACATGACTGGTTCAGTAGGAAAAGAGTGTAAACCCAAATATGGAGCAACCTCCCTAAAAAACTGATAGTTCTTTTACAAAAACGAATATAAATTGGTGTCAGATTGCTTCCATTGTTATTAATTTTGCAAAACCTCGGCTTAAATAACTAGATTTTTTAATACTTAATTTCGTAAAGATCGGATTTACCATAGGCCACATATTAAGCCCGCTCTCGGAAAATAATTTAGTACATCTAAAAACGCAACCAATAACGCATTTATAGTGAAATCTGGTCGGCCATAGTTCCATAAGACAAGAAATAGCACTGTCATATTTCTTAAAGATCGGTTCATAATTTACCTTAGGCATAATACTAGATGTAGTGAAGATTATTCCATAATTTGCGATAGGTCCCACAAAAAGCGTACTTTTGGAATATACTTTAATAGGCCTAAATATTATGGGTATTCATTTAATCGGGCTTTTGCTTTAACCGGTTAATCGCTCGATTAATTAACCGATGTTTTGGTTTAATCGGTTAATATTCGGTTAATTTTGTAATTGATCGGTTACCCGATTAATAAAGTTTTTTTTTTATAAATTAAGTAATTTCAATAAATAAAAATGCGAAAATGATTTATTATTTGGAGTTTATTTTTTTAAAAAAAAGCAATAACAAAACAAACATAAAAATTCTTGAACTTACACGAGCAAACAAAAAAATAATTCATAAATATGTAATTTTTTAATTACTACATAATATTTTTATTTCTACATAATATTTATGTATTAATCAAAAACTAGGCTATTTGACAATTTTATTAGTTATTTCAATAGTTTAAGGAGACCTTAAAAATCATCTTTTAGAAAAATGTTTGGATTTAACCGATTCTTTTCTTTAGTTTTCATAAATCTTGACTTGGAAAAAACTCTTTCAGTTATCGTTGATGTTGGAGAAATCGAACGCAATCCATAATACAGATATATCTAATATCTAATTGTTCAGTCCTTTTCCTGGATTTGTCTAAACGTATAAAATATTCCATTATGTCATTAGAGTCCTGCTTAAATTTTTTTAAATTTCTACTCTTCTAATTGTTTTGGTTAATTCTGTAAAACGATTGATATGAGAAAATATGAGAAGAAACAAATAACTAAACACATACATACATATGGAAAGTTTCAGCGAAAAGTTTCATTCTAACGTAACGCCAGAAGTGATTAAAATCGTTTATTCAAAATTGTATATGTATAATTTACTTTTTTATATGTTATGTAAAGCGCAACTAACACTACATTAAGTTATAAGAGGGATAACTTTTGAACAACATGGTTCCAAAATACAAGCTTAATTGCTTTTTGGCGTTACGTTACAAAAAGGAGACTTCGCTAGAAATTCCCATATGTACCTAAAGCGAGCAAAGATTTTTAAATTGGATTACTTGGAAAATAAATCTCTATAAGTTAATAGCTTATTAAAAAACGTTTTATACAAAAAGTCTTGCTCAATTCGCAGACTTATGCAGTTTTGTAATGCAAGTCAAAATCCACTTCTGTTTTTTAACGTCACGCCAGCGCATATTTTTGCTTATATCTTCAAATCCTTAGGGTTGATTGTTGTAATTTTTTTTTAATATAGCTGCTTTATTACTTTGTAATATAAAAAAATTTTTTTACAAATCTTACTTCTTCATTCAATTTTTTATATATTGTCGTACAAATATCACGTCACGTCAAAATGGAAATACCCATATATAAAGAAAGTACGTGAAACAAAAAGCTGTTGACAGCAAAGACCTATTTACAATGAAGATCCCTTCTTTGTTTGTAAGAAAATATATTTTCTAAAAGCATACCTTTTGCATATGAGACGAAAGAAATAATTAATAACACAAAAAATATGTTTTAATACTACAAAACATTAAAAATTTTGTTACGTCGGTTAATCGATTAATCGACTGAAATTAACCGATTTAATCGTTAATCGAAAACAGCTAATTTTAAATTAGCCAATCGGGTAGTAATTAATCGGTTAACCGATTAACGGTGAACCGAATGCATATCCTACTAAATAAAGACCAAATTATAATACTTCGACCTCTGTTTTTATAAAGATTTATTCATAATTTATAGTTCCCATGTAAAGCCCACTCCTTAAAAATGTTTAATCTCGATGGATAGTTTGAAAGGTTCGGCACAGTCGAATATATATTTTCAAAATGTATTCTGAATTTTAAATTTTTTCTTAATTTTTTAATCTTAAAGTATATTGTTTAATAAGCGACAACTTTAAAATCTTTAAATAAAAATAAGACCTTTGGGAATTATCTGTCGTATCCATTTTCTTCTTAACTTCTTTTGCGTATTCCTAGAATGAAAACGTCAATAAAACAGGGACAATAACTTTTTTAATTAGTCGACTGAATAAAGTCCTTAAGAGATTTAACTATTTGAATACATGTCATCACGTCATTACAAGCATTATTTCTTGTGGGAGACGTTGTTAAATTTATGTTAATTACAGTTTTTGAAAGTAACACTTGTCCCAGTTATTTAATTCATAATTCATTTTCAAACATTAAATTTTCTAATAAATCAGTTACATTCAACTTTATTTCAAAGCATAATTAATTTTTTTTCTCTTTGTAAATATGTAAGTATTCGTTATGAATAAACAGCTAAACTAATAGACAGCAGTATCATAAACACCGTTAGTTTTTTATCGGATGATAAATGAATGAAATGAATGGAACACGAAGAAAAAAGTGGCATGCGAGTTAATAAAACAAAATAACAAAAATAAAAGCCACAAAACTCCTTGAACTTGAAAAACGAGTCAGAGAGCTTACAATCTGTGTGCGACTTTGACTTTATGTCTGTCCATTAAACGCTGAAATGTGGTTGATACGTAAAAATATAAACAAACAATGTTCGTTCAATTATAAGGGGCATTCCATTGTGAAATGGCAGTCTTTAAACATTCTAAAGCAAATACTCATTTGACGAAAAATTAAAGGCTTCATTTCTAGTGCCATATTCTGCACTATTTCATTAACTTCCCTCTTTAAAAGAATTATAAGACAGCCTGGCTAGATTTTAAAATTTAACTGCCCAAGCTTTTGGTAATGATTTTGTTCTCTGAACTACATTTTTTAAATACACTACACTGATGGAAAAGGTGTCATAACGCTGATGTATTATGACATCACTACTATGACAAGTTAACGGCATGACATTTTTCATCATCACAATGAAACTCTTAACATCTTGGAAAATTGGCCAAATACCTTGGCCAAATTGTCATCAGGGTCAAAAATGTAAATTATTTCACAAATGGGATGACACATCGGCATCACAGAAGTGAAGAATCGGAGACAGTTAAATAAAACATGTCATGAGCGCGATGATTCAGTAACATCGTAGAAAGGACTCATTAGGCTCATGAGGTCATTGGGATTGACTTAAGTCAAAGGTAGGGAATATCATTATTTACTTACCAGTTAAACATGTTTGTTTCACTTTTGTTGTATACCGACCTTTGTTTACAAAAGAACTCCCAACTATAAGACACCATTAGCATGCCCAATATGGTGCACGTAGTCATTCTACTTTGATGTATTTAACTAAATAATTTTAAAATATAGAATATGGGAATTTTTGAAAATAATGTTAATAGTATTCAAAATAAGGCATCGAATTGATCTCACTGCAGTCATAGCATAGATGACGCATAAAATATGACAAAGTCCTCAGCCTAATTATGAATACAAATTTCCCGGGAATGGTTTTCCCTTTTCCCATTTTTACAATAGAATTGAAATAGGAAAAATGGGAGAGGGGGAAAACTCCCGGGGAATTTTTATTTATAGTTGGGCTGTTTATGGTGACGTTCGTCATTGGATTGATGTCACTTTTGCCTCATTGATGCCATTTGTAATAACATTGGTGTCACAATTTTGGTGGTTGGGCATAATCAATATGAAGATGCATTTTTCTATGAGTGTAACAACAATCGACACGAAACGAAAATCAAATATGAGCCATAAATAAAAACAACGGAACTCAAAGCGACGTAAATCAAGGAATCACTGTATTGCAACTAGAGGTACTTTAGCGCCACACACAACATAGACAACTAGAAGATAAGCTTGCATAATGCTGAACTTTAAACAATGCTTAAACTTATGGGAATTTCCATTGTTAGATAAAAACATTTATCGCAAATAAATTTATAGAGTAAATTTGTTGGACATCTGCATAAAGACTTTGATCATTCCGTTTTTTTTATTTATTTTCTGTCATCACATTCGGAAAAAATACCTTACACACGAACTCAATCTTTCTCTTATAGAATGCCCCATAAGTGGTAATAGTAAGTTAGTTTAATCTATGACAGTTTGTACATTTGGTTTTGGGAAACTTTATAAGACATTCAAAGAAAAGTTTTTTGTTTATGTTTTTTGTAAAACAGTCTTGTTGCAAATAGATTGTGATGGTACAGAAAACGAGTTGGTTTTTCCAAACCAAAAACAATAAATGTACATATAGAAACAAAAGTTGCATTAAAAGAAAATACATGTATCACAAACAAGACAATGCAGACCAAAATGCAGGTTAGCAAAAATTCCTTGTACATAACTTTTTAACGTTTATTGTTTTTCCATCGAGGAGCAACTGACACAGCGAAAGCATTGCCACCATAGAATCAACATGAAGAAAATGTCTTAGTTTGATATTTGCAATTGTTGCTGCTGCTGCAGTTGGAGTTTATATAAAATCTTAATCACACTCTCGAAAAATCGCATTAGGTTTTCTTATATCACGACGATGTCATCGCATATTCTACGCATAAAATACACTTAGTTGCTGTCGTCGAAGTAGAAGAAGAAGACGAAGTAGAAGTGGCCGCAGATGTGAGAGGTTGTAGTTAAAACAACCGTTGAAGACAACTTACAAATCGAACGTTACCAAAAAATAAAAAAATAATATACAACAAAGTCCAGTAAAAAGGATTAAAACTTTAGCCCGATTAGTGTATAAGTCTTTTCATTGTGGCAGTGTTTCAAAATATTACGTCGGTCTTCTATTAAAACAAGGATAATAAATAAAATTCGACCAGTGTTAAAATTGTATTCAGACGATTACAAATATCAAACGACAGGAACTTAGTGCAATAACAATAAAATAACAAATACAAAAAGTAACTAAATGTTTTTTTTATAAGGACCTGTTAAAAACAAAAAAAAAAAAAAAACAAAAAAAAAAAAATATTAAAATAATTTAAATTAAAAAAAATTAATTTATATACCAAAAACTAAACTTAAGTTCGATATAAAAACTACGAAAAAACCAAGTAACAACATGAAGCCAACGCCTGTACTACTGTGCGCTTTTGCATTAACAATCGCCCTTACAGTGCAAGCCACTCCTGCCATCAGCTCTAACGAAAATGCGGTAAATAATTTGCTTATGTTTTGCTCTTTATATGTAAAAAAAAAGTTCAGCCGTGAAATTGTTACAGGGTATTTTAAGTCAAATTGTTTTTGTGCATTCAAGGACATGTATCATGTCCTTGAGACAACGATTTTTTTATTCCTTTTTATTTTAAAACTTTTTTGATGAGCTGATAAAGTGTAAAAATTCTTTTATATTTATTTGTGTATTTTTTTCCCTTTTTTTACGCAAATATTTAAAGGATATTATTAATAAATTTTTTAAATTCACAATATCACAATGGTCAATTTTCTTAAGTCCTAAAAATACGTACCAGAATGCTGTGTGAAAGTTTTAAAGTCTTTAAATATTTTTAGAATTAAAAAGTTTCTTGTTTAATTAATTTTTGTAATATTTATGTTGCCAGTTTAGGGAAAGTATAAAAAATTTGTTAATGAACACAGAATTTCGCAACCGAAAAAAACTTCGCAAAGGAAGTGACTTGAGAAAAAAATATTAATTTTAAATTTTTATTTCGAATATTGCAGAATTTACGACAAGAACGCTAAACTAATTAAAAAGAAAAAATATTAGTGCTGTCAATTTGGTAGCACAGGGCACCCATTTAACTTAGTTCAATAAATTTAGGAATAATTTATATACACAAAGTTTGCTTGGTTTTGAAAACTGCCCAAATCAATTTGCTATAATTCAATAAACCATTTATTTGGTAATGAAAATTAAGTACTCAAAAACTACCTTTTCTTAATTAAACCCTTTTCAACAAGTATTTCCTAATTTAATAAGAATAAGGTGTTTTGAAAATAACTTAATTCCTTATTTTTTACATCGGTTTAACAAATTGAACGATAAGGTGTTAAAAAGGGTGTTTTTTAACCCTGATAGAACTTGAAACATTTAATTTTTATCAAAAAAATTTGGAGACCGCGGCTGTTGACGAAGGGCATTTTTAACGTCCAATTAATACGAAGTATGTTGGTCAGGTGGGTGCCAATTTTCGCAGGTTTATCCAAGCCATGGCAAATCGCACGACCTTGAAGGCCAATTGACCGGTAAATTTCTCGAAATCAACTTATCGCCAAATTAAGATTTTAATAACACGATGGTTGGGTACGCCATCCTGTTGCAAACACATTTCTCCCGGATAAATGCCAGCCCTATTTGCAAAAACAAAATCATTGAACACGGTGAGTTAAGGCAAGCTCCAGCTTATTTTTAAGCTAAAATGAGCCTGATCTCTGAACAAAATTTTCGGTTAAAACATCGATGACTGATTTTGTATAAGTAAATTTGGATACTTTGGGAGCTCTGGTTAAGACTGAAACAATTCACGATGATTTGCTAGAGTATTCTGATCATAAAGGTCAAAAAGTAAGCGCAATGTGACAGGAAGCACATTTGTAAGTTCTATTGGGCTTAAACACCCTTTTCGTTGAACACTTACTACAACAGGAGGACAAACACTGATCTAATGTACAATCTAATGGGCTTGTCCAAAGGCTTTCTTATTAAGCCATATACTAGAGCGAGACCAGGGGATATTTTTATTACTTGATTCTAGTAAAATTACAGTAAAATTGTGTATCTGGCTCTACAACTAATTTATTAGTTAGGGAGGATGCGGTCAATCTTTACAATAATGCCACAACCGCCGCCGAAAGATAAAAAATAGCCCGTGGAAATAAAATTCGTTTTCCTGGTTTCCCCAAAATAAAATTACATTTACCGCATTTAATAACATATTTATTAACAGCTTCATAGCCTTAACCAGCAGTGGTTGGGGTATTTATTCGGTTAACTGTTAATCGGTAACCGATTAATTACTGCCCGATTAACTAATCAATTAATTTAAAATTGGCTATTTTCGATTAGCGATTAAATCGGATAATTTAAGTCAATTTACCGATTGACCGAAGTGACAAAATTTTTAATTTTTTGTGTATAATAACATATTTGTTGTGTTTTTTATTATTTGTTTCGTCTCATATTCAAAAGGTATTTGTTTCGAAAATATTTTTTCATACATGCAGAAAAGGTGTCCAGTGATTTTCATTTTAAATAAGTGTTTCCTGTCAAAACTTTTTTTATGTATGTGTTTAGTAATTTTTGTTTCTTCTCATATCAATCTTTTATCAGAATTAACCGAAACAATTAGAAGTGTGAAAAATTAAAAAAAATTAAAACAGGACTCTAATGGAAGATTTTATATGTTTAGAGAAATCCAGGAAAAGGAATGATAAATTAGATATTCTGTATTATGGGTTGCTTTTGATTTCTCTAACATCTACGAAAGTAATAGAATTTTTTTCAATTCAAGTTTTATCAAAACTAAAGAAAAGTGTCGCTTACATCCTAACCATTTAAATCAAGTTATTTTTCTAAGCTGTTATTTTTAAGATCTCAAACGATCTCACAGTTGATTTTTTGATTTAATTAAAAAAAAATATGTATATCATATTTATGAATAATTTTTTTTTGTACTAATAAACTTCATATAATAAATAATTTAGGCATTCTTATTTACTGAAATAACTTACTTTATAAAAAACCTCTATTAATCGGTTATTCGATCAATTGCAAAATTAACCGATTAAACCATAATACCCCAGAAGGTATACAAATATTGTCATTCCATGTGAAACTTTATTAATTTACATCTAAGACCCAAACTTCCGAACGACTCCACAAAAAAGAACAATTTGGGTGTCGAATTGTTTTCAGTTCTACAGAGAAGCTTGGGATGAAAATTCAGCAGAATTAAATTAATTAAATTGGCACAACCTCCCTAGAAATTTACAAAAACTAACATAAATTGGTGGTGGAATGCACTGAATGTCATTAAATTTGACCAAATTCGTTTTATATGTCTGGTAGTCGCACTTTAAACTTTGGACCCATATAAAGACCACTCTATGAAATCCCGTTAGCTTGGCTTAAACCGTAAGAAATAATCCTTTTGTGGTGAAATTTGGTATAATCTAGGTCATAAGACTTGAAATCACAGCATTAAATTTGGTTAATTTGGAAAATATAAAACAGCTCAATTCCAAAACATGTTAAGTAGAAAAAGTGAGTTTTGCATGAGGAGCTCTTGAAGTTGTATGACAAGTACTTTCCTGTGCATAACTTTGGATAGATTAGCCGATCAACGCCAAAATTTTACAGAATTTAAGTTGAACCCTACTACATTTCACTGGTCATTAGTAGTTTCTTATTGTACTTGTTCTATTTTCACAAATCCCAGGACTAGTCTGCTGAAACAATTGACACAAATTTTCCGCAGGGAAATAATAACTTTATTCCCTACACTAAAGTAGTCCCGTGATAGGTTTTTTGGTTGCAGAGACCGGTCCTAGATCTAACACTTTAATGAATGGAAACTATCACTTTTACATGGGGTTGTAATCGGAACTGGTTAATTGACACCTAACAGCCACCATTTGACCAGTCCCACATCTATTCTTAATAAACGTGTTTAGTGTTAGTTACTACAATGCTAGTCCTTGGTATTCTTCTAATATAAAAGTCCTAGAATTAATTTTAAGAACAAATTTTTAAATAGTCCCACAGAAATGTATTACGCCACCGGTGAATACTAAAGCTGTTATAAAAACGGTCCTAATAAATAAAAAATCATTTATATAAAAAAATTATTAAAGCAAAATTAAACAATATAAATATTTGTTCTTTCTTAATATTCCAGTTAAGTGATTAGTTCTCTTTTCACATGTGATTAGTTATTTCTTTTTGTTCTTATTTTTACAAATCCCGGGACCAGTACTGTTGGAACATTTGACACAATAATCCCGCAGGGTTATTAAATGTTAGCCCTAGAGGGAAGCGAACTGACACCAAATTAGTCCAGTAATAGGTTCTTGGTGGAAGAGACCAGTGCTAGTTCTAACCAGTGTTTAAAAATGCTTGACTATTTTTAATGTTTTTGTAATTGCTTAACTTAACTTAAGAAAAAGAACACAGTAAAAGCAAAAAGCAAAAGCAAACGCAGAAAAAGTGAGAGTAAATAATTTATTTATTCTCACCATGTTTATGTTCTCAGCTTAAAAAGCCAGCCAAGCAACCACTTGAAAAAAAAAATTGCTGTTGCTGTAAGTAATAAGTTTTTGTTTATTTTTTTTTTGCTTTGCCTTAACTGTAAATTGATGTGCTTAAATTCAGCGAGTATTAACTTCTTTGCTGTTTTTGACTTCATTGCTGTTGCTTGCTGTTGCAGGCGTTAGTTTCATAGAATATATACATAATTACATAACACAAAATAAACAAATTAGTTTAAAAAAACGTGTAGTTTCATTTATGTATGTACCTATTTATTAAAAAAAAACGCAAAATACCAAAAAAATTCGAAACAAATTCGTTCATAATATATTAAGTTCCAGCAACAGCAAAGAAGTTAACTTGCTGACTTTAAGCGCATCAAAAGCAAAAAAAAAAACAATCAAAAACTTAATACTTACAGCAACAGAAAATTTGTTTTCTTAAGTGGCTTCTTTGCTGACAGATTTAGCAGAGTACATGCACATAGCGAGTTTAAACAAATTATTTACTCTCTTCGTTTTGCCTTTGCTTTTTTGCTTTTGCTGACTCGTTATCAAAGAGTTAAGTAAACACTTAGACACACAGTTTTTTAATTTGCTGCAAAAAATGTAAACAAAGCAAAAATGTGCGACTGTTGCTATTTTAAAGCAAGCAATTTAAACACTGGTTCTAACACTTTATATGAATGGGACCTATCACTTTTACATGGGGTTGTCATTGGAGGGGATAATTGACACCTAACAGCCTCCATTTGACAAATCATACATCTATTCACAATGAACGTGTTTAGTGTTAGTTACTACAATTAAGTATTATTTCAATACAATGTAGTAGTTTTATTTTAATAAAACAAGTCCTAGAACTAAATTTAAGAACCAAATTTTAGAAAGTTCCAAAAAATGTGTCACACCACCGGTACTGTAATTCATTACTTTTTCTACCTTTTGGTTCTTCATATACCAGTTAAATGATTGGTTCTCCTTTCACTGGTCATGAGTTCTTTCTTTTTGTACTTGTTCTATTTTCACAAATCCCACTGGAACTGGTCCTGTTAGAACAATTGACACAAATTTCCCGCATGGTACAACGTTAGAGCTATAAATGGTTTTGTACAGGAAAAGCACTATTTATTAAATGATTTCTTAGATTTGGAAAAATTTATTATTGTGTACACCATTTCAACAAAAATTCCATAAGATTTCACATCCATATAAGAGCAATTTTAATTGGTGTATTTTAACCTTTTTGAAAGTTAATTTGAAATTACTTATTTCTTTCTCTTGTAACTACGAATTTTTATAAAACTTTTAAGTATAAAAGAAAGGTACTATTTTTAGGTTGTAATTGGCCAAATTATAAAGGATTACTTTTGGGATATCGCGAACAAAAATAAGTTATTTTTCTAGTAGAAAAATAAGTAGTATTTTCGTCAATTTTTCATTATGTTTTTGCTTATTTTGTAGGCTAAGTTTTTGCTGGGATGTGCAATAAAACACTGTTTATGTTAAGTAATACACCTCTGATGCGGTCACATGTGTGACTCCGCCGTGACAGCTACATAATATTGGATTTTTTCTGTGCATTTTCTTGAGTTCAGATTCATTTAATTTATATCACCCCATAGGTTAAAACCAGGGTAGGAAAAAATTCTACTCGCGAGCACAATTCGAGTCAACTCTCTCATTTTAAAATTTGTGCTCGCGAGTTTTATTTTTAAACTCGCGAGCACAAATTTTTTACGAGTCATAAGATTTTTGTGCTCGACTCGTAAGCAGATAACAACTCGTTTTAAAATTTGTGCTTACGAGTTTTATTTTTCAACTCGTAAGTACAAATTTTATGCGAGCAGAAAACGAGCGCATACGAGTTGAAATCGAGCAACTCGTTTAAAAAAATTAATGTTTGCTTGTGCGAAGTAAAAATATACATACATATGAATTTTTAGAAACGAAGGGCAGGCAAATGTGTAGGAAGGGGTTATAAAAACATATGCACACATATGAATGCTGGGCATAACCATGTTGATAAGAATGTATGTGTGTTTGTATATATAAATGTTTTCTTGTTTAAAAATATGTAAACCTGCAAAATGTTTAATGATGTGTAATAAAATGTATGCGTTCTTAAATGACTTAAATAAAAGTGTTTGAGATTGGTAACATATTATTTTCATAAAAGCTGCCTTTAATAATTATAAATAAAATAAACATTTGTCAATCGATTTTCATGGTTTATGGCTCATTTTATTCGCAATATATCTGGCTTTCTGATAAATAATAAAAAAAATTGTTCTAAATTTGTTAACAAATTTTTGAAAACAAAAAATAGTACTAATTTTGCTTGAAAAAAAAAGTTTATCGCCACTAATTTCTGAAAATGTCCGAAACAGTGGAAAATATAAAAAATGTTATTCGTTTGACTTAAAGGAAATATTATTAATAATCATTTGTTGGTGTTTTTATAAAAATCGGCCCTTATTTCGGGCGGAATATTAGTCAAGCCCATAAAAAAATTTGAAACTGCAAACGGATTTAAATTAACCGCTTCAAAATCTTTATATTTTATATGTTTTTATTTAAAGACTTACATTTGTTTTTGAAGACCAGTGTTATAAATGAATTAAGAGTTTTTTAGGGTAGCAAAAGCCATCACATAATTGTCTTGTGACAACCAAATTAGTTGATTCTTATAGAAAACATCAGCAGGTAGTAAACAATCACGACTATTTATAGAAAATGTGATCATTGATATGTTTGTTTGATCCCTAGTGAGTGTTTAAATGTCAGTGCAATGGGTCTGAAAAACTTATTATATTAATGTTTATGTTAAAATGGCTGGCAAGACGTGTGGGAAAGGGTTGTAAAAGTAATGTTTATACTAAAAAAATGCACACAAGTGAATGCTGCTCATAACCAGGTAGATAAGTGTGCTTTAAAATATATGTGCAATACGTATAAATGTTAAATTTTGAATGATGTGTAATAAAATGTATGCGTTCATTAGTGACTTACATAGAAGTGTTTACGATTCATAGGAAATTAATGAACTGCCTTTTTTATATTTTCGAAACGTATAACATGATTGCATTCTTTTAAACGAATCCTTTCCTTTGCTATTTCTTCTTCATGGTTAGTTATACTTGTCACAGCGTAATATTTGCTGTATCAATAAATACCTTTTCCCACCTTACTTCTGATCAATTTGCTAATGCTGTTCTGTGTTTCGATGAAATATTCATACATACACACATTTATCCACACATACAAACAAATAAACAGGAAAAATATATTTTTAATTAAAAAAAATTCATACGCAAAAATAAAACTCGCGAACAATTCTTTTTAGCTCGACTCGCGAGTTGAGTTTTATTTTTGACTCTTAAAATTTGAATTCTTTTCGCGAGCAATATTTTTCAACTCGCAAAAATAAAACTCGCTCGCGAGTTTTATTTTTTAAACTCGCGAGCAGTAAAGAATAATTCTTTTCAATGTTGAAAATAAAACTCGCTCGAATTGGACTCGCTCGCGAGCGAGTTTAATTCGAGCACTCTCCGTACTCTGGTTAAAACTGTCTAGATGGATTTAGGAAGACATGATTGAGTTTTTGTTACTAAGCAAAAGCTCTACGTCATCTGCATACATTAATATTTTCGAATAAGTTCATTAAATAAATAAATCATTTTCTTTATCTAAATAAAAATATTATATTTCGATATATTAAAGGGAACCAGACACGATAAAAATATTAATTTCTCATTATGGTAGTATTTGTTAAAAAGTGTTTGTGCCTCGTCTCGTCTCGTCAGTGCATATGATTGATGAAAAATTAGATATTGGCATGTTTAGTCTGTAATCACGAACCTTTAAAACAATGGAATGAAAGTAAGAGTGCTATATTTGGCTGTGCTGAATTTTTGATACCCTCCAACAACAATTAGAATATTTCAGTAGTGGGATTTATATGGTGCCTATGGTATATTATTGACCGACCTTCGCGAAATTTGACAGTGGGATTTCTAGTCACACAAAGCTGTGCCAGACCGAATTTATTATAAAAGCATTATTGGTCCCGGTTGTACGCGTACTAAAATGTTTTCCGAAATTGGGCTTTATATGGGGCCTACGGTAAATAATAGACCGATCTTTACGAAATGTAACAATATGATTTCTAGGCATATCAAAATGCGACAGACCGAATTGTGTAACAACAGCGTTATTCGTTACGGTCTTACGCGTTCTAAACGGTTTTCCGAGAGTAAAAGGTTTATACGGGGGCTATGGTAAATTATGGACTTATCCTCAAGAAATTGTTCAATGTGATTTCTAGTCATATAAAACTGCGATTGACCAAAATGCTTACAATACAATTTTTTGTTACGATTTCGGAAGTACTACACTGTTTTTCGTGAGTGGACTTTAGATGAGGCCTATGATGTATTATAAAACGATCTTCACGAAATTTTGTTGCATGATTTATAGTTGTATAAAACGAATTTATGCAAAATCTTTAAAAGATGTGCATTCCGCCCCTACTAATGTTAGTTTTTGTAGCAAAATTAGCAATTTATGGAATGGTGGATCTCATAATTCCCACAATCCCAAACAGCTTAGGATAACTAGAAACGATTTGAAGCCAATATTGTTCTTTCTTTTGAGTCCTTCGAAAGTGAGCGTGGTTTCAACAGACGAACAGACAGACAGACATGGCTTAATCGACTTTAAATTCCTCAAGGGCCAAAAATATATCAACCCCCATATTCATAAAAAAAATATTAGATTTAAAGCAGGTTTATGAAACGAATTTTGTATGAAAATTTGTTTAATAAACCTTTTATTAATTAAAAATATTTTTTATGAATATGGGCGTAAGTTTATGGAATCTTCATTGAATATTAAAAAAGCTTAACAAGGAATGGCAAACTTAGTATACCCTCTTTACAATTAGTTGTGAAGGGTATAAAAATGCTGAGAATGTCCAGCTTTGCCAATATATTTTCGAAGTAACTTCATTTATTTCCTTAAGTCACTTTTCATTCCTAAACATTTTTTTTCTTTCTTCCACTATATATACATATATTTATTTGCAAAAACACCGCCATAAATGCTATTAAAGTTGCGTCTGCTGCTGACATTTTTACGATATTGACATTATAGAATCAAACTCAAAATGAAATACTTGGCAAGGCATGTGTTTATTAAAATATCAAGCAGTCGTACACTAATTTGACAGCAAGCATTTTTAACGTGTCTTGGCCTCCTTTAAGCTTTTGCTGAAATACATAATAATGTCAAGTTCAGAGAAAGGCAAATGAAACAGTTCAAGGTTAACTTTCACTTTCATATGTTTGTATATTGCATAAGTAAGACTTTTTTGTTTGGTTAGGCTTTTTAAGTTCCTCTTTTAAGTTAGTTATGGTGAAAAATAAATAATAAAATGTTTTTGTGTATGTTGAGTACTTGCTGGTGTTAGATAAGTAATAAAAAATGTGTTTTCTATTTTCTTTTCTTTCATATTTCATCTCCACAGATTCCCGCCGTTAATCGCAATCAATTGGAGGAGGGGTTTCTACGAAAGCTGAATATAAAATGTAGTCAAAGGGATAATCACTCATGTATGATGTTAAAATTAATTGTATACATGAATCGAATATTTAAAAAATCATCGATAGAAGTGAATAAGGATGTCACGGTAACACAAAATCGGTAAGCAGGACAGATAAAAAAAATATTATAAATGTTTTATGATAATAATGTTTTTTAGAGATATAGGTGATATACCCGATGATCCTGAGGACGATATACTATTGGCTCGTTCCATAGATTCAGATGATGAAACTCTGGGCTTAATAGTGGCGAATAAAATATGGAAATTTATCAGATCCCGTACTTTACGATATAAATTTAGTGACAATGCTGATTTTGTTATGAGCACAGAACCCAGGGGTAATCTTAATGTCGGTGTTTCCATCAGTCCCGTCGAAGCTTTAGAAGAGGGCCGTGGTAAAATGAAAAATTTGGGTCCTCTATTAATACTGATGGCCGGTAAGGCTGGTCTGGTAGGAGCAATTCTGCTGAAAGGTTTATTTCTATTGGCAGGCAAGGCTTTAATTGTCTCGAAAATAGCTTTGTTGTTGTCCGTGATAATTGCCTTGAAGAAGTTATTGTCACAGAAAAAACATATTGTGGAAGTGCCACATCATGAGAGCCATTCTAGCAGCGGTTGGGCACGTGCTTTAGATGGTTTCATAGAAGGCATGGTCGAAGTACCAGCAAAGATATTGGCTGAAGAGGCCCACGATATGGCGTTTAGTGAACAAAAGCCGGAAGATTTATAAAAGATAATAAATGTTACTAAAACTTGGTGTAGATATTAAAAAAAAATTAATCATATTAATACTATGTATGTATGTGGTTTTTCTTATGCCTTTTTCCTCTATTGGAATAATTTTAATATATTTAACATATTCAACATTTTTTATTTTTTGAATTTATTCTAAGAGTTTAATTTCAGTTATGTATTTTATAAACTTTTTGTAATAGTTCTATTCCGACAAAAAGCTTTATAAAATACATAATTGAAATTTAACTCATAGAATAAATTTGAAAAATAAAAAATGTTGAATATTATAAAGTTGCCTATAAAAGGAAATAATTCCCAATATCTATTTAATATATTTTTATATTTTTATATTTTTTGTTATACTTTTAGGTACCTGGGTTCGTTTCACTTTTATTTTTCTAAAATTTATTTATTGTTATTCACTTTTTGTTATTTGTTGTTATAACTTGTTAATTATGCCTTCTTACACTATTTACTTTTTAATCTCTACAATTACTTGTACTAATATTTTAAACTAACAGCTGATCCATGAAACAAAGAATAAAAGATAGAGCATTAAAATTTTTAAAAAACTACATTTCTGAGCATCTACGTCACAGTAGTAAATGAGCAAAAACACCATTACACAAACACGTGTATTTGGTATACTGAATGTTTGTCTATATTCCAATTTGTTTACTACAATGACGTAAAGATGACGTAAGAATGAGTGTACAAGGTTAACGGGCCTGTGCAATGCTTAATTTTGTATTCTTTGTCTCATGCAGAAGATCTTATCAAAATTTCTTCAGTTTTAAGATTAACTCCAGAGTTGAGAACTGACTCATAAGCATTTACTTCTCTTTTTCAGTTCTTGTATTTAAGTAATTTACCTTATTAATTTTCTATTCATTTTTTTTTTAGTATTAAACAGAACATGTTTTAAGATAAATAATTAATTTTAATATAAGAGAAAAGTTTGATATGAAATTTTGGAAATTAATTTTCTCTCTCTCTATAAAATGCAGTTCTAAATCCTTTACTAAAGAGCTTAAAGTTTGTGAAAATTTTAAATGATATTCAGCAATTTAAAAAATTATTTGATCTAATTTGTTTGAAATTCATTCTAATTAAAAATTCTCCTTTAGTTTAACTGACTTTACCGAAAAGTTTATGAAGACATGTCTTGTCTGATCCCACTTTGGCAGAATTCCTACTCTCTTCTTTAATTTTTTCTCTTTAACAATTTGATATCATCGTGATTGGAACTAAATCTGGATTGGAAGTAAATCTGGTAAATCTCATTATAAAATTTTAAGCAATTTGTCTCTTTACCATTTAAAATTTTTGATAATTCTGAATGCTCTTAAAGGTGCTACATGGCAAATAAAACTTTTCTAATTAAATCTATACATTTCTAAACAAAATTAGAAATTGTGTCCCTTAAGAAGAACTGAATTTATGGCCATGATTTTTATTAAGATTTTTTATTCAGTTTCTATTAACACATTTTATCTTTCTTATTTTTTTAACAACTTCTTTACGATTTTCGGTTCTATCTATAATATGAATAACTTGGAATAAAATATGCCTAAAGATTTCCATCATAAGCCTAAAATTTTAAAATTGAAACAACATTTTGACAATCCGAATGATAATTTTACAAGATCGGCAATGTCATATGTCCTCATACATCATGAATTGGCTCATTGCACAATTCTGCTAATACCATTTCACAGATATTTTTACGCTATTTCATTAAGTTGTCAATGATACAATATTTTATCAGTTATTCTTATCCAGCAAACATTTCAAATTCATAATGATTTACGACAAATATTTCATGATTCTATAGCCCATTTGGCAACAGGCAATGCCTTTTATGCTATAAAATATTTAGGAAGTGCGCCATTAAAAGATATGATGATTTTTATAGTGTTATGAATTATTAATGCTCCTGACAAAATTTATGCCATAGAGTCGTGAAAAAATTTGGATAAAATATCATATCGCGAACTTAGAAAAAATTCTTTAAAATGTTTAACGTTTTTTTCCTCTAACTATCTCCGTGAGTAAATATTTCCTGACATTAAATGCATTTCAAAGCAACGCAATGATTAAATTTTTCACACTTCAGACATGTTTTATTAATAGAAACTGCCATAAGTCTGGGATCACACTATTGGCGGATTCACAAGGTGTGCTGTCAAGTCATATCGTCATAATATCCTAAATAATATTTTAAAATAGTTTACAAAAATAATGTTGTGTTTGAAATAAAATAAGAATTTTTTAAGCTTCGTTTATTGATTTATCACAACTACACAGTTTCAATCTAAACTAAGAGCGTTTGCTCACAGCTGTCATATATTTTTCTTGTTATTAGACATATGACTTTATAACTTTATAACATTGTGAATCACCATATGAAAGTTTTATTTCAGAAAGCCTGAGGTTATTGCTGAGAGATAACATGCTATTATTCTCTCCCCTCTCACCAATAAGCTCAGACTTTCTGAAAGAAAACTTTCTTAGTGTGAACCGAGACTAAGTGTATAAAATCAGTTATACAATCTGTATTGAAATTGTAAATGCTGAGTAGTTCGCCTCATTTTAAGCTTGGGATAAGAAGTTGATCGCCTGTTTAGGCATACACGAATGACAACAAGATCAATATCAGAGTCAACAAGATAATCAGCAGCTAGTTAGCTTTTAAGTGGGGAGCAGAATAGGCGCTGCAGTACAACGTTACGAATAGCGCTGCAAGCTGTGAAAAGTTAAAAATGGCAATTTCAAAATAGTGTCAACAGAATACGTAGTTGTAGTAGTCGTTGCAGTTGAAATTGAATCGCAAAGTTCGAAATTATGAACTTTGTTGAGCTACAGAGCATTCGTCCACAACTACAACTACTTTATTCTGTTCCATGCCTTAAGTGAGAAGATCGAAATTGCTTAAGGACACTGAGTGTTTGATTAGACAATGCAAAATTCGCTTTTATATTACAAAGTTACTAATCAAAGTTTGTACGCTCTCTTATTGAGGAGCAGTGGGCTAGGTCCATATGTATGTACTCGTATATCAATTTCAGTCCAAATAAGTTCGGCAGTAACTTTTCCTTTTCGTTTACCGTCCAACGGCATACACATTTTATATTGTGTTAAACACTGCGGTTCACAGTAATCATACACTATCCGCCTCGCAGCTAACAACTTCAGAGTATGCTGTTAGTTTTCATTTGCTTGACAGTTTTATGAAATTTTGGCACATCTAGTAAAAGTTTCATTGAAACCACGGTTGAACACACTCAGAGAAAAGTATCGATTTAACCTGAGCAGACACAACTTATTCCGTATGTGTGCTCAAAATCCCACAATATTATAATCTAACTTATAAAATTGCCAGGTGTCTGCTCCAAAGCTATCGGTCAACCTAAACCTTCGTATAGGAAACCAAAAATTTCTAGAATCCGCTCCTGAGTATTATGGCCTCTATCATTCATCAATCTAAGTTTGCAATGGATAGAAAAAACTTCATAACGCTGATGTATTTTGACATCAGTACTATGACAAGTATCTTCGTTTTTGATCCCACGACACTTTACATCATTGTGATGTCAGCCTTAATATCACTTGGCTGAATTGTCATCAGGGTCAAAAATTTAAATGACGTCATTAATCGGTTGATACATCGGCATCACAGAAATGACGAATCGGAGTCAGTTAAATAAAACATGTCATCAATGCGATAACATCGAAGAAACAGCTCATTG
Organism: Pollenia amentaria; assembly: GCA_943735925.1. NCBI lineage: Eukaryota > Metazoa > Arthropoda > Insecta > Diptera > Polleniidae > Pollenia > Pollenia amentaria. Next base: position 194,020,303 of record OX031006.1, read on the forward strand.
GGCTCAATTTAATAAGAGTTTGTCATTGGGATTGACTTAAGTCAAAGTGAGAGAATATTATTATTTACCTACCCGTTAGGCATGTTTCTTTCACTTTTATTATATTCCGGCCTTTGTTTACAGAATAACTCTCAATTATAAGGCACCAGTAGCATGCTCGATATGGGTTTCGTAATCATTCTACTTTGAAAATGTTATGTATTTAACTAAATAATTTAAAAAAATAGAATATGGGAATTTTTGTTTCTTATTTTACTTTTAAACATGAAAATAATGTTAATAATACACAAAATGTAGCATCGAATTGATATCACTGTAGTCATAGCATAGATGACGCATACAATTTGACAAAATTTTATGATGGCGTTCGTCATTGGATTGATGTCCCTTTTTGCCTTATTGATGCCTTTTGTAATAACATTGATGTTACAATTCTGGTGTTAGGGCATTATCAATGTGAAGATGCATTTTCTACTCCAGCAGCAATTCGCCTGAGCTGTTTATGGTACTTAAATGAGTTAAATCCGAGTATTATTTTTTTTTCTCCACCAGCTAAAAGGTTGAAAAGTAGGGTTAAAAAAGATTACATATGGTTAATGTTACAAACCACAAAACTGTAACTCGGTACAGTTATACGACGTAAAACCATTAACCAATGCGTAATGAAACGCACAAGACATACAAGGTCGGTATCATGACCCTTAAAAGTTAATGACAAGTCCCATGACAGTTTTACGAATGAAAAATTAGTCATAAGTAAAATATTTGCATTTTTCCATTTAACCAGACATACACAAGGCGAATTCACTTCTAAGGTGGCGTTAAAAACATAGCTGAGCTAATTTTTGCTCTAACTTAGAGACAGAAATGTTTTTTTAACGTATCGACCAACTGAAGAAGCAATTATTGTTTTTTTTATTATTGTACTTGTTGTAGTATCGCCGTCACCCGGTGCATGAATTCGCCTTGGACACAAGCGTACGTGTTGTATTATAACTATTAAAGCTGGAGGTCCAGACCACGCGATCTATTCGTTTGATATTTTCTGGACATTGATGTCAAGACGCATGTAACGCAGGGAAAGTAAAAAGTAAACTTTATACGTCCATATATGCTTTCTACGCGTGTGCTGTGTAACTTGTTAATACAATTTTACACTTATTCTACCCCAGCTAAAGTCCCACTTGAAACTAAGCTGTTGCTTTGTTAGTTACACTGTCCGAAAATTTTTATATAAACTGTTTGGTTATCTTTACTTGGATTGTTCCTTGCAGTGTATGGAATTATATAACAGTGGCTTCCCTGCTATTCTACATATGTTTGTTTCTATCTAACTTTCAGTTGTAAAAGGTGTGTTCACATTAAACAAATATTTCGCGAAAAAATGGGAAAAAAGTGTGACCAGTAAATTAAAATAAGCCTTTAAATTTATATTTTCAAATATTTTGTTGATTAACTAAATTTTATTTCTGAAAAAATCGTTGTAAAATGTAACTAATAAGTTGTGGTGCGCTATTTGATCAAGCAAACGTTGTAGAAAATCAAGCAACTGTTTAATAAAAATAGTGATTACGTATGGGGCGTCAAATAGTTGTTAAGTGTGACCACAGCTTAAGGAAACTAAAACTTTATTCTCTAAATCTCTTTTATTAACTGGTATCTGAGCCTCTGCAATTAATTATTGTAATATAGAAATTATTAAATTTCTAATGTTAATAAGAACATAAGCAGTCTTCTAAACACTGGTGATCGGATCGTTTTTAAAATAATTTCCGAATGTAAAAGGGAGCGGAAAATATCATATTTTTTTAACAATTATTAAATTATTTCTGTCAAAGCTTTCAGGCTTAAAATTTTTTCGACTTTTAAACACTACCAAACAAAAAAAATCGTTGAAAGACCACTTTTAAAACTAATAAATAATTGAAGCACAACTGCTAATAACGTGTTAAGTTACAAAATAATTATTTTCCAGGAGAGCAAACAAAAAAACGATTTTAACAGGCAGGATTATTTATTTAGAATTTTTTAGATTATAAAAAATAATGACAAACACTTTTATATAAGATATTAAGAAATTTTAATTTTAAATTATATGCAAATTTTCAGTTTATAAGTTTTTTTTTTTTTTGTGGAAAAACGTTTTTATCCACAATCGTGATATCAGTGAAAACGTTTTCCCACTGCGCAAGTGCTTTTAAAACGTTATTCCACGTTGCGTCGTTTGTATCATTTTGTTAGTAACTTACAACATTCTTTCAGTGGCTGGCTCTTTGTATCGCATTTTGAGGGGCGTTAAAGAGTATAATTTTGGGTGATTTTATGTTTAAAATTGTAAGAGATAATGTTAACGATTATCTGCAAAAAACTGTTTTTTTTTTGCAAAAAATGGCTTTTACAACGTTCTTCGCGGTTGTGCTTCAATTGTCTTTTGATCTTTTGTTTCTATAAAATTCTTAATGTATGTACATTTTTTTTTATTTCTTCTATAAACTGTTTTTTTTTAATATCTAATTTCTCTATACTTTGGAAATTTTTTTTTTTTTTTTTGGTTAAACACAAATAAATTTTAAGCGATTTTTTGTAATTCTCTTTTTAGAAATTCTATTAAGTGAATGTTTTTTTTTTTTTTTTTGTTTCTTTTTAATAAAAAGGTTATTGTTGAAAAAACTCTACCATTTTAATATAGAAATACGAAAATTCATATATTTTAATGTGTATACACATTTTTTTCTCTTTTATTATTTAATAATTCAAACAAATTAATTATTTTCAAACAAAGTCGAACAAAAAAAAATGCAAATTATTTAAAATTTATGAAAAACAAAAATTTATATTTATGTTATTTAAGAATTTATTTAGTATTTAATAATTTATTTTTCTTTTTTGTTAATTATTTATTTATTTTACTAACGTATTTAATTATTTATTACTAAAAACAAATATTGTTCTATAAAATAATAATAAATAAAATTACATATAATATCTACGAACAAAACAATATTAAACTTTTTGTATTACAATTCTTTTTTAGTTTTTTTTTTTTTGGTTTTTAATGAATTTACTGCCTGTTCATCTATTACTGAACGAAGGCTTCGTTCGCTTTACTTACATTTAAAACAAAAACAAATTATAAAATATTGCTCTTGTTTTACATGTAAATTAAGCTAACAAAATGTTCGTTCGAAATCAATAGGCCATTACTTTATTTAATTTATAATAGTATTTTTTTTTTTAATTTTTTTTTTATTTTTTTTTAGCATTTTTTGCTTATTAATTCACAATTCTAATAAATAAATTAAAGTATACCGATAAAATCTACTTGTTGTTTTTAGACAAAATAAAAACAATTGTGTGTGTGTATGTAAATCTCTTTTTTTAATTTAAATTAATATATTTTTAATAAAAATGACTAAGTTTTTTCCTTTTCTACTTTAATTAATATAATAAATTTGTTTACTTAACAACAACTAAATAGTAATTTTCAGAAATTTTCTTTCAGTGTAATCCTCTTAAAGTCCTGTGTTGTATGTTTCCTTTTTTTTGATGTCTTCGCTATTGTCTGTAATATGATGCATGTGGATTTAAATAGTTGTAGACCATTGGCCTTCGCGCCACATTTGCCGCTATAAAATGTTGCATAATGTTTTTAATTAAATACCTATAAAGTTTTTTAAGATAAAAAGTTTCTTGTGACGATAATGTTGTGTCAATAGGAAGAGTGCAATGAAAATTACTATCTATAGTTAATGAGTTTGAAAGCTTATAATGAATTTTAGCATGATAATATAAAGATTTTATGGATATTAGTATACAACTATTTAATAAAATATAAAGTTATTAATATGGCTTTAAGACCAGTATGCGGTAGAAATTTAAGTTAATTTTTCAGCTCATTAAGACTTGTTAATGTTTATATGCAGAGTTTTATTTAGTCTGTAACTGTTTATATAGAAAATACATATTATAAAAAATGGCTGCTGACCTTGCTTGACAATTTGACAAATAATGTCTTTAAAACAGTCTTTATTTTATATTTTCAAACCCTTGCCAATACAAAAAAGCTTTGACTTTGGAAATCCTATAAAAAATCATTGAAAAATTGCCGAAATCGAATGAACGAGGTAAAAAGTAAATACATTACTTTTACATTCAAGAGAGGAAATTGTCCATCTGTCACACTTAGTCAAGTTTAAACTTAGTTAAACGTACTTTGTAACTCGGATTTTTCCGGCTTAATTTGATTTTTTTTTTATTATTTCATCAAATACCAATATTTTTAGCAAAACTGATACGTTTCGCGAAAATTATCTATACAAACTTTGTAATGGCGGCAGAAATCAGTTTTCAGATTAACTAAGCCTGGTTTAACTGAGATCTCAAAACCCAGCCTTATTTGGTACATACCTTGGTATACATTTGAATAGACGGCTGACTTGTCGTCGACATATAAAAACCAAGAGACTTCACTTGAAGCTAACAGCCTCTAGAATTCACTGGTTAGGTAGCGATAAATCTAAGCTTAGCCTGGACTAAATGATCCTGTATAAAACCGCTTTGTAACCGGTTTGCACATATGATATCCATTTATGGGAACGACTAGCAATTCCAGTGGCCAAAATCGAAAATACTTAGCATGAACGTAGTGCCGTGGTATGTCTCAAATAAGAACATCCTGAAGGACTTAGAGATTCCGCTAGTAAATAATAAATTTCGCACAGTCCATGCAAAATATATTATTTAACTGGAAAACCATCCAAATCCGCTTGCAAGGCACCTTTGTCTACTTCAGACGTGAAAAAGGCTTTGAAGAGCCGATCTTCAACCCGGCTAAGTCAAACACCATCTTAACATTAACGTTCTACTAGAGCGAGACTAATTTTTAGTTTTTAGCTTTTATACTCTTACTGAATACTATTCGGCCTGCATAAGGCGGACTCAGTAATTAAATATCCTCTATATATAAAAATAAAAAACTGATGTCTTTTTGTCTGTTGGCTTATATAGTCCTAAGCCACTAAACCGATTTCCTGGAATTTTACCAGTAACATCAAGTGAGCACCAAAAATAAAATAGGCTACATATTTTTCCGATAGGGGCAGTGGAAGTGTGGTCCTCCATAGGGTGCCAATATTAAGTATCGCATATCTTAAGAGCCGCTGCACCCATTTTCTTGAACTTTTTGCAGTAGGATCTTCTGAGCCCGGATATTGAAATAAGATAGCAGCAGGGGAAGTGGTACCCTCCATTGGACTCCAATGTTAAATATCGCATATCCTAAGAACTGCACGCAGAGAAAAACAATTTTCCAATATGGTCTCCTCCAACAAAACTATTTTAAGCAACAAATTTTAAACATATTATGGATAATTTAACAATTTTTTTGTCATCGGCAACCATATTTTAGTATTATTAGTCCTCCAACTAGAAGTCACAACCATATTATGGTTGCCTCGAACAATGTTATATTTAAATATGATAATAATTTGTTTTTAAATTCGCAATAACATTTTCCCCTCTTCCAAGAGCAACACGCTTTGATTGAAAAACAACCATGATATTGTAAGTGTTAAACATATTTTAATTATTATTATCCATAACATGTCCGGAGACAACCATAATGTGGTTGTGGCTTCTTGATGGAGGACTAATTTAAACATAATATGTTTGTCGGTGACAATAATATGATTAAATTGAACATAATATGCTTACATTTTTCTATTACAATAGTTTAGTTGGAGGTGACCATATTTAAACAAGTTTTTTTTCTGGATGTGTTATAGTGAGATTGTTCGAACTCGGTAGGAGGCAATCTTATGGTAAACTATATCTTTGAAGATAAAAATAAAGCGGTAGACGGGAGGTATTACTCCCCCTGCGGATGCATATATTAAATATCGCGTAACTTTAGAACTATTATAGCGAGAGTCTTCAAACATGGTTAAAGCCACTATTATGGGAAGCTATAAATTTCAAAATAAAAATGGGCGGAGTAGACGGAGGAGGAACGGTACCACCATAGAACGAAAATATTAAGTACCGCAATATCTGACAATAAAAGTCTTCAAGCTTAGTAGGACACTCTCTTATCGTAAACTACACTTTTCAAAATAAAAATAAAGGGGATATATGCAGGGGGAACAATACATTTTTATAGACGGATCCCCAAAAATAAAATATACGACTTATTTTGTCGATAGGCTCAGGGGAGCAGCAGCCCCATGGGACGAAAATGTTAAATCCAGTTTAAAACATAGTGAAGTGAATTATTCATAATTGCGCAGCTAAAACAAAGTTACAGACATGAAATTTGGACAGTGTCTCCCCACTGAAAAGAGCTTTTTGGAAATTTAAATATTTAGAATAAAAAGAGGTAGAATCGGTAGTCGTATATCTCCTGGACCACTATACGCAAAATCTTTCAAAATACGCAAACAATAAGCAGATTAGTGTCTGGTACTTATTTGGGGTAAAATCATTTAAAACATGTATATTGGCATATATTATGTCCCCACAAGACTTTTATAGTTATTTAAATAGAATTACAAATTAAACGGATTTTTGCTAATAACCAAAAAATAAGATCTCCTTCTTGAACTTTTTTGAACAAAAAAATATATATTGGAAATACGTAATGAAATTTAAAATCGGATGAACGGTTTAAATCGGTAATCATATAGCATTTGCTTTAACAGGGTAGCGAGGCGCACCGGCTTAGACTAGTTAAAGTACAAAAAAAAAATCATTTCTGCTACAATAGAACTCGATTTTACTAAATCTCATACAAAATTTAGAATATTGGAGTGGAATCAACACTTATTAACGATATCCAAATAGATTGGATTTTAGTACAAAGCTCTTGTGAGTACTAAAATGAGCCAAAGAATTATCATAAATAGTTGCGTATGTAAAAAAAGTTCTCCCGAAATCTACGAAAACCTAAAATGTTTCAGGTCTGTAAATGGTTGGTACAATAATTTTCCATTTAAATTTGTTTACCTTTTATAAACCAAAAATATTTTAAAATTAATAACGGGCTTTTCAAACTTAATAAACGTTAGTAAAACTATTAAATATTTTTGTTTAAAATATATCACAGATTTTTTTTATTATTTGAAGTGCAAAATTTGTGCTTTAAGACTAAAAATAAAACAGCAAACTCTATTTCTTCTTTTTACGTATTTCCATACCGAAAAATTGCAAGGTATCTTTTATACTCTCTTCATCATTAAAAACATCATATTCTTCCTCCTCATCGTCATCGATGTCTTCGCCAAAGAAATCGGATTTAAATTTTAGACGTTTTTCATTTTCATCCACGACAACTTCAGCAGCTGCGACTGCTGCCACTGTGATAAAATCATCGTAAGATTTTAACTCATTTAAATTGATCTTTTGGTTTGCTATGAAGAAAGGTAAACGTTTGTTGTGCGGTAAACGTGCAAAGTGCTTAAGGGGTTCTGGGCAAGTGCAATGGAAGCAATATAAGTGGTTGGGCAATAAAGTAAAAAAAATAAGTACATACTTCGAGCCAGCCATGAGTCCTCTCGCTTAACTTTCTGACCTAGACCCGCCGCATTTAGGGCCGCCAGAACTTGGGTATTATTTTGTATATCCGCTATATTTTGATGAACTGTACTTTCGGCTGCTAAATGCTCATAGGCCGGATGACCCTGGTGCGCCTGTAAAGGTGCCACAGCAGCGTGAATGGGCAAACCACCACCATACATATCTGCCGCAGTAGCCATATCAGGTGGAGCTGCTGCCATTGAGTGCATGCCATAATCCATACTATAAGGCATCATGTAGGGTGATTGTTCTGGATACTGATACATCATTCTATAATTAGGTGTATTATGAAAAATATTTAATAGTTTTTCCCCATTAATAAACATAAATTCTCTTACTTTTCCGACGCATTTTCCATAAGTTTCTTAATAAGAACCATAGCTGCTACCACAAATGCTATCTTGGAAATTGCCAAGGCCTTAAGCGTTAAAAGACCGACTGCTTTGGCTGCCACCATTGTCCAACCGAATGTGGTAGCAGCCAAATACATGGGTATATACATTTGCATTTGTTTCTTGTCATCCTTGTCTTTGTGTTCTCTTATACGTTGTATTATATTATGACCATGATGGCCGCCTCCACCACCACCATCGCCACCTCCTCCTAGCAAACCACCCCCATCTCCACCGCCTCCTCCTAGACGACCTAAAGATTTATTTATTTTTATTAATTTTAAAAGAAAATGCCTTTTTGTTTTTCTAGGTTGCTTATTCAGTAAGTAGGAGAGTTTTAATTATGATTGATGTTCTTCATATTTGAAAAATTTCTTAATCAATAACAAAAACCCATTAATCTTTTCTATAAAATACTAAGATTAGTCGAAAAAATTGATGAGCAAGACTTTATCCATCAAATTAATTTTTGAAAAAAAAAAAAAATTAAATAAATAAAATCGATTAATATCCCTTTAAAGTTTTATACAAATTTCCCAAAAAAAAGACTAACATTTAACATAAGATTCTAAGCATAAAGCAAAGTTCTATATGCTTTAAGCATTAAATTATTATTAAAACAAATATGTTGTTGTGGTATACATTGTGTTTAAAATAATTTCATTCAAGGGAACAAAATGGCCTAGAAAATATTTCCCAAATGAAACAACATTTAAATCATATCTTAAATATTGTTTTGCCCTTACAAAAATGTTTCTTCTTAAATGAAATATTTTATTTTTAGTATTGATAAATTTTCAACATCCAAATAATAACTAAAATATTATAAATTAACTAAGATTTCAACAATCATTTATCATTCTATCACGAGAAGAGAAGTCTAACAGACCTTATATATTGTTTTTTGGTAATATTTGTTATTTAAATTTGACTTGAATCCTTATAAATGAAACCCAAAAAAAAAAAGTTTATTATCTAAATATATTAACATCTCTTGTAAAATAATATTAATGACATTTTAAATCCCTTAAATTAACTGTCTGTCAGAAAACTTTAAGCAATTCGTTTTGAAAACTTTGTATAAGAATAAGAAATTTTTGAAATTTGAGCGAAAATTGGTCAATATCAAGCACCAAAATAAGCTTAAACTACCCTCCAACACCAATAGTGGGAGTGGTTAGGGAACAATGGTCGTAGACAAATCGACTCAAATCACTAAGTTTTAAAAATAATGTTCGTCTGACGGCGTCTAGGTAAAGCTTTTGTTCAACATACAGATCGCAAATAAAAAAACAAGTAAGAGTGCTATATTCGGCTAAGCCGCATCTTATGAACTCTGCACCGTGGTGCGATAAGAAAAGAATGTTATAGAAATTCCATTCTTAAGATATAAATAAATCTATTTTGTGCCACTCCAAATTCTCCAATCTCTCCCACATTTCGTCGAGTGTTGTGTATTGATAACAGGGATGCTTGTACCTAATTTGGAAACTTTACCTCTTGCCGTTCTCCAGATATTAAAAGGCCTATGATATCTTTGTATGAGACGTTCCACGCCCACTTCTCCAATCCCGCCCACATTTTGTTAGATGTTGTGCATTGAAACCCAGATACTTGTACCTTATTTGGAAACTCAAGTTCTTGCCGTTCTCCAGATAAGCAGAAATTTATGATGCCTTCCTATGCGAAAGGGCACGTAAAAATTACAAATTATTTGAAATAAAAATTGCTTTAATCCAAAAAATAATTTGTTTGTTTAAAAAAATGTTTGTAAGGGAGATATAATATTGGTTCTTTTCACTTAATGGCGTAGAACTTTCTTAATTTTTGTCAGATCTCCTCCGTTTTAACTTTCTTTTATTTAGCGCGAAATTAGTTTTTACGTGCAGTCTTAAGAGAATTAATAAATAAAATTTTCCATATTAATTAGGCAAATTAAAATAAAATTCATAAAATTACTCCATCTTCCAGCGCTGGTAAAAGGCTAAAAAAAACCACAACAAGTGATTTATGGGTAAAATTTGAGGCAGTCGTGGTTTTTCACTCATATCTCAGCCACCTATAAATTTCAATAGCAAGCTTTAAAGGAGAATATGTGACATAAGTATATAACAGCCTAGTCCCCATCATTACTGGGGTCTCCGAAAACCCCATTTCAACATACGCACTGACAGACGGATATCGTTTAATCAACTTCACTACTCATAAAACCCCAGAATATATACATATACTTTATTCAATATAGTAGAAATTACAAATGGAATGAAAAACGTATATATACCCCTTTACCTTCCTTGAAGGGTATTAAAATTTGATGAATGTACAAAAAGGTGCAGCGTCACAATTTTTTTCAAAATTTTTTTACAAAATAGCACAACAAAATCAAGCTGTTTTAAATTTTCAGAAATAAAAATATCTGATCCTTATGTATTATTATCTGCTTATTTCGATGGTAGTTTTTCCCAACCAGCTCTTGTGTGGAAGATATAGTGACATTCGTAATTTGCATAATGTATACGTATTTATTAGGGATCTAACTATACGCCTTTTTGCCGATACGATACCGATACTCAAGAAGAAATATCGCCGATACCGATACCGATACGAATATAAAATTTAAATTTAAGGTACAATTAACAATACTCAAGTAGAGTAATTTCTTTATTATTCGAAATTAAAGTGTAAGAGATTATTAATATTTAAGATTTTAAAAAACAACGAAATTAATTTAAATTCATGGTAAAATTAATCAATTTTTAAACAAAAAACAAAAATAAAACAATGTAAAAGATTATAAGTATTAAAAATAAATTTTGGTTTAAAAAACAAAGTATTCTCAACTTTTGGGGACATAATTTCGCAACTCCTTTTGAAGCAAACCTGCAGTAAAAAATCGTCTCTCAGATGCGACTGAACTCATTTGACAACTTAAGTATTTCTGCGCCGTGGTCTTAACTATTGAGTTTAGCACTTAATTGAGCCAGTAAAGAAGCGGATCTTCGTCTCTAGAAAAATTAGAAAATCTATGGTATATCTGTACTTCTTATTTAGCTGAGCCACAGCGTAGAATCGACAAAAGACCATCCTTCTCCAAATTTTCTAGTTTTGTATCGAAAGTAAAGAATGGAAGATAAACAATAGATTTCATTGTTTACAGGGTGGCCCAAAATTAACGAAAGGGTTTGAATTCGTTATAAATTTTTATTTAAGAAATAATTATTAATTTTTTTTTGGATAAACATTCAAATCTTTTATTAAGAGCTAATGCTTCGTAAATCACCAATCATAATTATTCTGCATCTCAGATTATTCATTTATCGAATTTTCTAATAATGTTCGAAGACTGTGAACTAACGAAAAAGTGGCAGAAAATTTAGCAGTGACTTTGCTTATGGATAGCGAAGTGATTTTTATTTTCGCAAAAATCATTAAAAGTTAGCAGGCCCAAGCCAAGCGTTAAATGCGCTTATGCACACCCAGAGAAAAAACATATTTTAATATGGTCAGCTCCAACAAAACTATTTTTAAATAATATTGTAAACATATTATGGTTATTTTAACCATATTATTGTCATCGACAACCATATTATGGCTAAATTAATGATCCATCAAGAAGGCACAACCATATTATGGTTGTCTCCGAACATGTTTTGGTTAATAATAACAAAAATATGTTTAACACTTATAATAGCATGGTTGGTTTTCAACCATAGCATGTCGCTCTAGGATTAGAGTAAAATACTATTGTTAATTTAAAAACAAATTATTGTCATATTTAACCATAACATGTTTAGAGGCAACCATAATTGGTGGTGGCTTCTTGATGGAGGACTTATTTAACAATAATATGGTTGTCGGTGACATAAATATGTTTAAATTAAACATAAAAAATTTAAAATTTTTTTTAAGAAGAGTTTGGTTGGAGGTGACCATATTTAAACATGTTTTTCTCTGCGTGCATCAGTCCAAAAAGTCGTAGTGTAAAGTTGTATTGACAAATTACACAGCCAACGCGTAAAATGCATATGCGTATCGAAAGAATGAAGTTGGATTATTTTCTACTTTAGCATGCGTCTCGAAAAAAGGTCAAAAAAGAAACATACGCATGAAACGCGTGGTGCAGCCTACAAATTTAAAGGAACAATTTATTATTCTGTTTGATTTTTTGCTCTTAAGTCCGTAACAGAATAGTGGCTGTAGTACAACGTTACGAATAGCGCCGCAATCTGTAAAAAGTTAAAAACGGCAGTTTGAAAGTAGTGTTAACACAATACGTAGTTGTAGTAGTTGTTGCAGTTGAAGTTGAAGCGCAAAGTTCGAAATTTTGAACTTTGTTGCGCTACAGACCATTCGTCAGCTTCAGCTACTCCTGCAACTACTTTATTCTGTTCCAGGCCTTTGTTGTTATGCAAAAATAAGCGTTGAACATTAAATTGTTTGTTCAAAAAAACTATAAAAGAGTTGCGGCGTATCGACAGTAAAATATCTCCAATACCGATATATCGGCAAACTTGAAGTATCGCCGATTTATTGGTATCGGTATTTGTTACTTCCCTAGTATTTATTGCATTTTTCCATCAGTTTTTCACGAACGGTCCTCCAAACCATAAAATACTTTTTGGATTATTAATCAACATAATAATCCCTTTCAGTTGAGTAGAGTCACATTGTTAAATCTATCAGGATATTTTACGAATTTGCAAGGACATTTAAATTCTTGTCTTTTTGTTTAAGTCCTTAAAACTTTTTTCATGTAAATTTTCTGAAATCAAAATAATTAATCTTTATGTACACTCAAAATATAATGTAGCTAAATTCGAAAGAAAATTTATTTTTAACAACTAAAAATTTATTTAAAAAACAGATCATTTACATTTCATTTAAAATAAATGAATTTTATAAAAATATTTTAATTTTTTTTTTATTTAACAGCATATTCCGTAAAATTTAACAGTTGTTGCTTTAAAAAAAAAATATAAATTAACCGACAAAAAATCAAACTACATAACAATATAAGAACGGAAAAAATATTATTTTTTTGTAGCTTTTTTTTTGAATAACAAACATAAATGTTAAAAATAAAGTTATTCGTAAAATTTTAATTCAATTTTAACAGTACGAAAAACGAATTTAATAACCCACAATCAGTTACTGTAATAATTTTATGAGTTTATTTATGTCCGCTCATTACGAATGTAACATAAGGTTTTTCTACCACCTCTGGGTAAAAAAATACTATAAATTTTCCTTTATTAACTCCATCCAAAATTATTTGAATTTTTTGTCAACCTTATCATTAATAACAAAATTTCAACGAAAAAGAGACTTTGTACATTTAAGCCAGAGAGCTTTTGTGTTATTTGTGGTGATTATATCCTTGAACAGTGTCGTAATCCTTTAGACTTCATGAAAGCTGCATATTTCAAATATTTTAAAATGAATATTTCCAATCAATACAGACAATGACAACAGAGAGATGTCTTTGATCGGAGACGTGGTAAAGAATCGCATTTGAAGCAATGTTTATATATTGCTCGGTTGCAAGTTTATGTTGAAGAGAATGCCCTGACTCTTACTAGAAAAAGTTCTCAGCAGTTGCTAATGTCCAGGCGGACATAAATACGAATTAAATATAAGTTTCACCTTTTTACATAACAGCTTCACTTCGTTGACGATCTGAAAACTGAATCATGCACAAAACGTATTCAATATAGCCACTATTTGGAAAAAATTTCCTAGAAAACAGACTTTAAGTGGCGGCGCTGTACATAAAAAGCAAAAAAAAAAGAAACTTCATTGATATACCTCTCATTCACCAAAAGTAAAAATGAAGCCACTCAGTTAAAATGTGCTCCAAAAGGAGCAGGTTTTATGTATGAATTCATACCTCAAATCGCTTCAAACCTGCTGATGGGATGCCTGATTTTTGTATGGAATGTTCCCGGTTTGGAGGACTATTTTCTAATGACAATAAGCGGTTCTTTTAACATAATAAAAAAATGCAAATAAAGCACTCCTAAATGCTTTTTTAAGGGCTAACTATATTAACATATTCATAAATGTTTTGATTTTACTGGTTTTAATGTCATTTTAAGCATTTTCGTAAACCACGATATAATTTAATTTTTTTTCGCTTTAAAACCTTCTTCGTTAGCACTAAAATAGCAGCTTTCTTGTATGTTTTATTCGTAATCATTTACTGCGGTATAAGAGCTCTCTTATTGAAGCGCTCGATTATGCGCTTTTTCTCTTAAGTGCTTCAAAAAATACAATTTTTTTTTACTGCGCATTGTCAAGCCATGACCAACGATATCTATCATTCTAGGGGATGACTGTCACAACTTTTTTCGCCCTACCTTAATCTACAGTCACAAAATTTTGTTGTAAGAAAAGGTTAAGTATTTGTGCATAAATTCAAAATTTAACATTTTTATAGTTGTTGTGACTCACTGCACTCAAAATATTTATTAATTTTTATATTGCAGGTCAAATTTGAGATGAAATTAAGAGCTCAATTTTTAAAGTCCTAAGTTTTTGTCGCATCCTAAATAAAAATTAAGAAAAACATTTTCTAAGCTAATATGAGGTCGCTGACCACGAAAATAAAATTTTTTACTTTTCTGAATTCTCGTTTTGGCAATATTCGCGTAAAATTAGCTTTTTTGGTTTTTATTGTGTTTTTATTTATTGCAATTAAGTGTTTTCATAAAAATAAAAAATCGAAAAAATATATAAAAATAAAATGAAAAAAGAGGTTTAAATAGGTTCTTGCTTAATTTTTACCCCCAATATAATTTTGTCAATATATATGTATATGATAACTAATCGAAATATATTTTGTGTTATTTTTAGAATTGTTCTAATCAGGCTTTCAAGGTCATTAATTTTCTAAACGTAAATAAAAGACTTTTTTATTTCATTTTTTCGTATTCCTACGTTTCGTCGGTATTTTCCGACCTCATCAGGGATTCGTTTTTATTAAATAATAAGTCTTCTCGTCAAATTTACATCACTTTTAAAAAATTAACATCACAGGTTTTATACGACATTTAATGAACGACACAAAACAGATTTAATTAATAAAAAATAAATGCAAAAATAAATAACGAAAAATTAAAATATCACAGTTGAATTATTCTTATAGCTAGGATCACAGTTGGAGTAAAACTGTCTCGCAAATTTTACCATTTGCACAAATGGCAATTTTAAGCGATATCATGGAAGCCATTTATTAGTTTTTTTAATTCATGTCACAAATTTTGTCATTGAAATCAATTTTTAGTTTTTTCTATGCACCTAAATTATACAGAGAAACATTTTTTATTGAAAATTTTCTGACATATCTTTAAACCCTCTACTACCAGGGCTGGAGGATGGAGTAATTTTATGAATTTTATTTTAATTTGCCTAATCAATATGGAAAATTTAATTTATTAGTTCCTTTAAGCCTATTATTTTTTTTTTATATTAATGGAGCAATTTTTTTTTTTTTTTTTTCAAAATGTCTGAAAATAACTTTTTGAATTTTTAAGGTTTGTAAGTCACAACATCCTATTCGATCAACAAAATTATTATATTGGCTAAAAGAATAGAGAGGCATCTTTTTAACAGTATAAGACTTATTCTATTCGGAGAACCGTTCTTGAAAATTTTGAAATAAATAATTCAATTCAATTTATTTCATATATAATATCGTCGGTCACAGGTTGACAACTCTTAACATGTTTTTTTGTACTTTTCAGGAGACAAAAAAAAATTTAATACTCCGTTACTAAACCGTGTTGGAAGTAAATGAAAAAAACCAAAATTAGTGGGAGATATTTATTGTAAGATGGTGTAAAGAAAACAAAGGTATGGAAGTAATTTCAGATTAAAATAAATAATACGATTTGACAATTTCCAAATATTTAAAAGTGAGTTAAGAGTTGTCAACCTGTGACCGACGATATGTTACTTCTCATTTTTATATAATTAGTTGTAAAGAGTTTAAGATTAGTATTTTTTTCTGCTTAATTATAATATATTTCGATTACAATAAATATCTCCCACTAATTTTGGTTTTTTTTCATTTACTTCCAACACGGTTTAGTAACGGAGTAATAACGTTTTTTTTTTTGTCTCCTGAAAAGTACAAAAAAACATGTTAAGAGTTGTCAACCTGTGACCGACGATATTATATATGAAATAAATTGAATTGAATTATTTATTTCAAAATTTTCAAGAACGGTTCTTCGAATAGAATAAGTCTTATACTGTTAAAAAGATGCCTCTCTATTCTTTTAGCCAATATAATAATTTTGTTGATCGAGGATGTTGTGACTTACAAACCTTAAAAATTCAAAAAGTTATTTTCAGACATTTTGAAAAAAAAAAAAAAAAATTGCTCCATTAATATAAAAAAAAAATAATAGGCTTAAAGGAACTAATAAATTAAATTTTCCATATTGATTAGGCAAGTTAAAATAAAATTCATAAAATTACTCCATCCTCCAGCCCTGGTAGTAGAGGGTTTAAAGATATGTCAGAAAATTTTCAATAAAAAATGTTTCTGTGTATAATTTAGGTGCATAGAAAAAACTAAAAATTGATTTCAATGAAAAAGTTTGTGACATGAATTAAAAAAACTAATAAATGGCTTTCATGATATCGCTTAAAATTGCCATTTGTGCAAATGGTAAAATTTGCGAGACTCGTTTACATGAAGACCCAATGCGTATTCATTTTTCAGGTGGAGTTGAAAGCACAGCTGTGCTACTTTTTTTTCTTACTTAGAGAGAGAAATGTCAAAAGTTGCTTGTGTTTTTGACATATTGATCAACAAAAGCAACAAAAAAATACATTGTTGTGTTTTTGGTGTTGTTACTTATTGTAGTATCGACACCACCGTATACATGAATTCGCCTTGTGAAGACCCTTTTTATTTTATGTGCAATTTAAGAAAATTAATGTCAGTTTGTAACAAACATCAATACAAAAAAAAAAAAAACAAAAAAGTTGAATTATTTTTTTTAAATGCATAAGGAAAGCCAAAAGACTAATTTTCTCAAATTATTGCAAGAATTTATTGTTCGTGATATATAAACACTTGAAGTTTTCATTGAAAACGACGGTAAGCATTTAAAAAACCTGTGTGTATAAAAGCGCAATTGAACAGCGCAAGCTAACGACTTAAAATTGTTGGGCAAATTTACGAAGTTTGTGTAAAGGAATTCTAATACAATTTTTGACAGTTCATTTGCGAGGGCGTAAAAAATACACAGTTTACACAGACTGCAAGACTTTAAAGCGATATCGTGAAAACCCTTATTTAATTTTTGCCAGTTAACAAATTAATTGTATCAATTAAATTTTTTTAGTATTAAACACATTTTCTGCAGTAATGAGTTGATATAAGTAAACGTTTAATTCACTTGATTAAATTTTTAATTGAAACTAATTTTTTTTTTGAATTTTTTCTATTTCGAAATTAATTGAAAGACTTTTTTGTTCCTTCATACACCGATGCTCCACCACAATGTACAAGGAGCCGCAAAATTAATCACCCTATTGAAAGATGTTATAATTTTAGCAAACGGCGTCTAAAGTCAACCTTAATTGACATTTTTAAACTAGACAGT
Organism: Pollenia amentaria; assembly: GCA_943735925.1. Classification (NCBI taxonomy): domain Eukaryota; kingdom Metazoa; phylum Arthropoda; class Insecta; order Diptera; family Polleniidae; genus Pollenia; species Pollenia amentaria. The sequence continues at coordinate 194,037,881 of OX031006.1, forward strand.
TACAGTATACAAAAGGCAAGTATTGGAGCGCTATTCTCCATGGAATAGAGCGTGGAATAATTCTGTAAACAACGAATTGTGAGTCGAAAATCATCATGAGCGACGAGGCGTAAATAAATAAGCTGCCCAATTATGATAAAAATTCTCCTGGAGTTTTTTCCTTTTGCCCATTTCTACAATAGAATTGAAATATAAAAAATGGGAGAAGGGAGAAAACTCCTGGAGAATTTTTATTTATAACTGGGCTGAAAATCTTCATTTCTTGGGCACTGAAAATCAGTGTGTGATGCACGAAAAGGCTACATCCACTCAAAGTGGATGGCCAGCAAGATCGCCCGATTCAACCACGCCTGAGTTCTTTTTTGAAGTCGCATGTTTTTGGAAACAAGCCCCAGACAATCGTAGCCCTTAAGGGGAATATTCGACAAGGATGCGAACACTTATCACCAGGAATCTTGCGGAAAGTCATGAAAAATGCAATAAAACATGCATAAATATGTATCAACACTGACGGCAGCCACTTGCCGAATATCATATTATCTACTTCACAGAAAAATTACAAAGTTCCAAATAAAAGTTTTCCATTCCTCAAAAGCATTTTTTTTTTATTTGGGAGCAAAGCAATTGAAAAACAAAATTGTATGTATATATTTTCTGAAGCAAGGACAAATCTTATTAAAAATGAGTAAAAATCGCTCTATAAAAATTATACAAAATAAAGGCCCAACTATAATATGCATAAACATTATATGCATATGCACATTCCGTATAGAATCAAATGCTTTTTAATTTTGTGTTTGTTTTGTGTTTGAGTAAAATTCTTTGGATAGATGATTTTAAACAATTTTATAATACATTTTTCCAGTTTAAAGAAAATGTAATGTAAAGAAAATCCAAAGGCGTCAAAGTAATATTTTTCGCCGCTTCCTGGTATGTTAAAGACTCGAATAATCACAAAAGTCTCAATGTGCCACCAAAAAAACTATGATTACAAAATATTCAATACAACATACATGCTTATCAGTGATGCATATTGAGTTTTTTTGTTTTGGTCCAAATTTGCGATTAAAAAGGGCCAAAATACCTTTCATAGGGCCAAACTATTTTTGTAATAGCGGTTTGATAAAGACAACATGAGGTTTTTGTGAATATTTAAAATTTTTGAATTTCGTAGAAACAAACTTCGTATGTTTATTCATCCTATCATATATCACACCGTTTGTGCAGTTTATTTGGTCCTGAACAAACAAAAAAATTTCTTTAATAAAATTAATAAATGTATTTAACAATTTAAAAGTAGTTAGTTAAATTTAGACTTGAAAGGGCCAAAAAAAATTTCCACAGGGTCATCAAACATTCAAAAGTGCCAAAAATTGCACAATTGTGCCATGTTTTGCATCACTGATGCGTATATCAATATGCTTTACATGCACCAAAATCCACTAGATCTATATATTTTAGTTTATTGCGGCCACACCCCCTTAAGGACCTATCCGAAAAATACAATACAAGGGAAAAGTCTTTATTCAGGCGTGTCGAATCAATGATACAAAAAAAAACCGACGTCAAATAATAAAAGGCTAAGGAAATATTTAATTATTAAAAGATTAATTATATTCTTATAACTTCGACCTATTTCTATTAAATATTATATTTTCATATATTTCTCTCAAGCTTTAGGTCACTTTTTTTTAAAGTAATTAAAATAAGCAATATTTTTAAAAAAAAGTGACCTAAAGCTTGAGAGAAATATATGAAAATATAATATTATTAAAAGTTAAAAATAAATATTTAAATTTGTATGTGGGCAAAATAAAGAGGCGGACCAAATAGGCCCATTTTTTCTACTGAGCATTGTTTGCATAAAAAAATAATTGTGCTAAATCTTGCTGCTAAAGCTCATGGCCGTATGGCCATTGCAAAGCCAAAAGTCTTATCGTGGTGAGACCTCCGAAGGGGGGCTAAATGAAATATTAAACCAATTTGTTTAATTTCTACTACCAAACGAATTTGTTGCCCAGAAATAACTTTTAATCAAATTTCATTTTCCTCAGTCTTTTATTGCGATTCCTATTGTGCGGGCATGACTCAATCGTCGTCGAATTTTTCCAGGATCAAAAATATACATATGTGACAGAGCATAGAGAAAGGGACCTAAGGGTAAAAAAAATCAATTTTCACTTTTTTTTTTTTTGATGTGGACAACATCTAAGCGCGTTTTCAAGGTTGACCAACACGTTCTTGACGTCAGGAGATGTGTCGCTTTTAAATGAGACCAATACCAACAGGCTCAGTGATGGTACACCAAAGATACACGTATTTAAATCTTTGAAATGGTTTTAAATGGTTTTTACCCTTAGGTCCCTTTCTATTTTGCGCGTCACATATACAATCTTCGATGATTATTTTGCTGTGTTACAAACGGATCCATAAACCCCCACCTTTTTTTGCGATGAGTCTACAAATAATAGTCCAAAAAGTTTTACTGCACATACCATAGTTTATTAAATTCGGCAAAGCTAAATAAAGTTCTCTCAATTATTTTTTACGTTATTTTATAAATACCACCATTAAGTAACAAATTTTCAGGTAACAATCTTAAATATTAAAGATTTTCATAATGTTATTTTTTATACAAAAAAAAAAAAAAAATATATAAATATAAAGAATACCAAATTCACAAACTTATGAAGGATACTGTATGAATGCCAACATTCTTAAATAAAATGTAAAAATAAAAAATATTCTTGTTCGTTATAAATAAAGCCCTTAAAAAAGCAAACATATGTTTGTTCTACAGAATTATTCTACCATAGACAATTGAAAACCAGAAAAGGTAAGGAAAAAAAATATTTGCAATGACATCTGTTTGATGTCATCATTTTATACAGTCGAGTGAATATGATGTAAGAATCATCATCATTTGTCTTTAGTTTCACATATTTTTAACATATTCAAAATAATACCATTGTATGTATATATGTAAAAGTTTTGTAAGCATACATTTTTGTAAATATGTATTTGGGCATGTGTTCTTGCCAATATATGTGTATAAAATATGTACAGAAGCTTATTAGGAATTGAGTTATTTTTTGGCATATATTTAAATGTTACCATTAGTAGCAAAAATCCTTATTAGCCCAATCACAAATATTTCTAAGGAAACTTTTTTTCTCACGGCAAATACTTTGCTCGAGAAAAAAAAACTCCAATCACTGTTGGGATCTGAAAATTCCTAAATTTTATTGTACAATGGCAAAATTGTACCAAATTGTACCACAATTTTGCTATAAAATAAAAAAAGCATATATAGTAATTCATAACACTTTTTTATTTAATAAAAATAAAAACAAAACAAGTAAAAAAGTATAATCGGTCAAGCTCGACCATTTGATAACCTACACCACAGTATATAATTGATATAAGGAAGGGCGCTTATTTAGGACCTATGGCTGATTGGTATACTAAATATTTTTTAGTGTTACACACATCAGCATAATACCCTCTCCACTATTGTAATGTGGGTATACAGAATAAAAAAGAATCAAAAATGTCTCTATTTCTCTTGTTTTTGACAAAGGCAGGCGAAAGTGTAGACAGTTTGGCGATTTGGACAAAAGTGGCGATTTGGAGACACTTGATCCCACGCTTTCTTCAGGGATACCAGTTCATATATTTTTGTATGTACACTCAAAGTTAAATACGTCTTCATTTTGGTGATAAACTAACATCAGATTTGTGACATCAATGTTATTATAAATGGCATTAATAAGGCAAAAAGTGACATCAATCCAATGACGAACGTCCTAAAATTTTGTGATATGTTATGCGTCATCTTCGCTATGACTACAGTGACACCAATTCGACGCCACATTTTGTGTACACTAATAGAAAAGGCGTCATAACGCTTATGTATTTTGACATCAGTGCAGACAAACTGCCATCAGTGCGATGACATAATATATCACTTCATCAGTGTGATGACGAACTGTTTTCAGTGTGATTAAAAACTGACAAATTGTCATCAGGGCGCTGGCATAATAAATCATGTCATTATATATTATAAACATTATTTTCATGTTTAAAAAGTAAAATTAGAAGCAAAAATTCCCATATTCTATTTTTTAAAAATATTTATTTAAATATGTACATCAAATTTTTAAAGTAGAATTATTACGAAAACCATATCGGGAATGCTACTGTTGTCTTATAGTTGAGAGTTCTTCTGTTAACAAAGGCAGGAATGCAAATTTACATATGTAAATGGTAAGTATATAATGATATTCTCTTAATTTGACTTAAGGCCAATTACAATGACTCGATTTGATGACAGTTTGTCATCGCACTGATAACACGCTTTATAAAACCAACTCCGATTTTTCATTTCTTTGATGCCAATGTGTCATCCCATTGATGACATAATTTAAATTTGTGGCCCTGATGACAATTTGGCCAAGTGTTATTAAGGCTGACATCACAGTGATGTAAAGTATCATGGGGTCAAAAACAAGAACACTTGTCAGAGTACTGATGTCAAAATACATCAACGTTATGACGCTTTTCTATCAGTGTATGTACTTAATATTTTAGTATAACATCATGAACGCAAATTAACAATAATGCAATTTTTGGAAGTTCTTGTCAGGGCTGAAGATATTTTATTAAAAATTATATTATTGAAAAGAGAAATGAGTTAAGTTAATCCACCTCAAAGAACTGATAAAACCTCGTGGTTACTTTTTTTTAAATTGTACTAAAAGAGGATGAATTGTACCAGTGTACCAATAAAGTTTAGGTTTGTACCAAATTTGATACAATTGTACCACAAATCGTATCAGTGCCTCCAATTAGAAATTCCGCGGGAACAAAAAAAATTAATAAGTGGCATCACCAGTTGTTTTGCTTATTTACATTGAATTTTTTATTTATTTTTTTTTTGTTGTGACTGTGCAAGTTAAAGTAAAATTAATTTAATTCAAAATAAAAAATGGAAAAGAATATCATAATCTTGCAAGTTCTTTATTAAAATTATATTTTAAGATAGCTTTATCGTTAACACCAGCAGGTTTTATCCGCTCAACTTCGACGAATGATTTTATTTCTACTGTATACTTTGGTTTTCTGCTGCAGCATTTTGCCGTACTTACTTGTTTTGATTGATCAATTACTTTTAAGAATATTAATAACAAACATTTTTCCACTAAGAAACAGAATTATTTGGTGACCCCATGTAGTTTAGCTCGTTTTCATCATCCCTCCAAAAAAGTGAGAAATTTCATGCGGAATATTTATTTGTAATAGGAGGAGTGTGGAAAGAGAACAATTTGCCACGGAATTTTTTAGTCGTTATTGGGTTGTACATGTATGTGGTTTTTTCTTGACTTAAATATTATTACAAGGGAGTTTTCGTAGAAACTCATGTCACATGTAGGGGTCACATTGTTATTAAAATGTATTTAAACAAATAGAATCTAGGAATTTGGTTTCATGGTAAGTAAAATTTATTATAAATTCTCATTTTAATTGAATGTGTATTCTAAGTCAAATCGCAATATATAAAGATTTCATACTTTACTAGTCTTATTTACAGCAATAGTATCCAAATTTAGTAAAAGAAGCTTCGCTATCAACACATGTGTTCCGTATTAAATTAATTTTCCTTTTATAATTTCTCAATTCCTAACGAATAAATAAATATGTACTAGAAGAAAAAAAGAAAAACAACACCAAAAGAAGAAATTTTTGAGTTTATTTTAAACTCCACACAGAAAAAATTAAAAATTGTCTCTAATCACCAAATGTATACCAAATTCATAATATCATGCAAACAAGTTGTTGATTTTGCATCTATTACCAAAATTATTATATTAGCGGTATTCACACCGAGCTTGTTAGTTTGTTAGTCGTTAATAGTTACTTTTTTACACGCATTTTGTTTTTGTATATTTAACGCGCTACCGGATTAACATTTAACAAATTAACGACACGGCACCCCTGATAAAATAGTTGTTAGTTGGTAACTTTTTTTTTACACTTTCTCGTGGCATGTTTTATTTTTTCCAGAATAATAAATTGTGTCAGAACAATAAATCAGTTGTTTTACTATGAAAGTTACCAGACTAACAAAGTTTTAAAAAGGGGTCGTTCACAGTTGGTAACTTTAACAAATTAACAAACTACCGAGTAACAAATTAACAAGTTCGGTGTGAATACCGCTATTGATTACTTAAAATTGTAAAACGGTTAATATTTTTTTTATTTCAATAAATTATATTTTAAATTTTTTTTCAATTCAATTCAATTTATTTCATATATAATATGTTACATCTCAATTTCACAGAAAAAATTATTAAATTTCTCCAATCACCAAATTTGTTCTAAATTCATAATATCAAGCAAACAATTTGTGGATTTTGCACCTATTACCAAAATGATTATATTGATTACTAAAAATTTTAAAATTTTGAAAAAATATTTTCAATAAATGATATTTTTAATTTTGATTAAAAAAGTGATCAAAAAACTTTGCCATTTCAAAAAATGTGTTAATATATTTAAATAAATATTGACAACTCCCAACAACAATTCTACATGTTTCAATTATTTTATTTTAAACGAAAAAAGTTAATTAAGATTTTTTGTTTTTTAATTGAAAATTTATTTCAAAACAACTAAACTGTTAATTAAATCAAAATTAAATTTTTAATTTTCTTTCAACAAAAAAAATAATTGATTCAATTATCACATTAATTAAATTTTAATAATTTTTAAACTATTTTTTTAATTGATAAAACACTTTTTTCTGTGTTTATTTAATTAGTTGAAAAGAGTTTAAGATTAGTATCTTTTTCTGCTTAATAATAATATATTTCGATTAGTTATCATATACATATATATTGACAGAATTATATTGGAGGTAAAAATTTAGGTTTTAAACCTCTTTTTTCATTTTATTTTTATATATTTTTTCGATTTTTTTATTTTTATAAAAACTCGTATTCTAAATCTTAACTACGTAAGTTGAGCTTGCTCATTAATATGATTATAAGAAGAGTTTTGGCACCTGGTATTAAAATTTTCATTTATAGCATGTTCGCACGGTGCTTTGGATTACTTCGCTTTCTGTGTTTATTACTTATTTGGATTACCGTGTTCGCACGGCACTTTCGTAATCGGTTTTGACAGTTCTTCTTCTTATTTTTGTTTATTGCTAAATATAATTGTTTGTTTGATGTTATATGTGTTAAGAATGGAAAGAAAAATTAAGTTAAAAATATTATTTCAAAGAAATATATAAAATAATTATTTTTTCAGTAAATAGAAAAGCTGTAAGCAAATGGAGTCAATGCAGCGAGCGGGCAGTGTTGGAGATATGGCGAATTTTTAGTGCTTTGACATCTGGTGATGGTAAAAAACCGATAAAAGTTAGAGCTCAATTTGATTTTGAAGTAATCCACAGGGTAATAGAAATATAATTACGTACAAATGAGATAATCCGCTCTCAAAATTTTGTGTGACGAATTATGTAATTTGGACCATAATTGGGCTGTGAATTACGAATAAGAGAGCGAATTACGAAAATATGCTGCCGTGCGAACATGCTATTAGTCTTGAAAGTCTATCTTTAACTAATTCAATATCTGCAAGAGAATGGAGCCGAGCTGTTGAATAAAACCAAGGAAGGTTATCTATTATAATTTTAATAATTTATTCTGCGATATTTGCAACTTATTTGAGTGACAGTTAGCACTGTTCGACCAAACAGGAGCTGCGTAGTAAATAATAAAGAGCTGCACAAGCACAAGAAAAATTGCTTACAAGCAATTTCATTAAATGTAGATAGTATGTGTATATTACTCTCTCATTACAAAACTCATACTTCCAAAAACAATTGTTTTGCTTTACGATCAAAATATAGAAGAATAGAACAAAACTGCACAAGAACAATGCTGAACTAAAATAAAGCTGAATTAGAACAAAGATGAAGTAGAACATTAAAACAGAAATAGAACATTCCAAGCATGTTTGAATGTTTTGATTGTAAACATAAACCAAAGAGAAAATTGCAAAGGCAGAAACTTTTGATTTAATTTCGTTTGAGTGGTTTTCAATGGGTTCGGTTGTAGGTTCCTTTAAAATATTATTAAAAATTTAGGAAATAATATAGGTAACTAAATTATTAAGCTTAAAGTCTTTTTTTTATTTTTATATAAAACTTTAAACTTTTATTTAACGAATATTTCGGCACTCCTTTGAGTGCCTTCTTCAGGGGTTTTTCTTCCTTATTTTATAAATTTTCAACAATTTTTAACAAATTTAACAATAACTGACAAATTAAAAAATTTTTTAATTAGAAATATTGGTTAAATAAACGTTTAAAGTTTTATATAAAAATAAAAAAAGACATGAAGCTTGATAATTTAGTTATACCTAATATAATAATAAAGGTCGACTAAAATAAAATATACATTTAGGAAATAATTCAAAAAAATCAATTTTGCTTACATTTAATGCATCCATTTCTGTTATAAGCTAAGATCACTTTAAATTTTTTAAATTCCTAATTACGTGCACTCGATGCTTTTACTATAATTTATCGTTTCTTTATTTCATTGTCTGTTTTTGTGTTGATATTCTGTTTGTTTTGATAATACAAGCACTAACAAAGCAGAAGAGAAAAACTTTTCAAGTTATGCTTGTTTTGTTTTAGTGAGAGTAATGTGTTGTTATGTTTGTTTTGCTATGTATGTTTACAGTGAAATAATATGATTGATAGTTGTGTGAAGTAGAACACAGAACATTAAGAATATTTTGCGCAGCCCTTTAGTAAATAACGGCGTGGAGTATTGATTTCAGTATTAACATTTTATTGCTAATGCTTAAAGCAGAATATATATTTATAAAAGGGTATAGCTTGCGTGCGAGTACATTTACTTTATTTATTATATTTATAATGAATGTGGTCTTTGAATTTCATTTTGGAGTCAGTATCACTCCAAGATATTTAACTTTATCTTCCCATTGAATAGAGAAATTATTGAACATAATGTTGCGTTGAGGTAAAAAACATGCTCTACGCTTCCCTGAAAAATATATTGCCTCTGTTTTGTCAGCATTTAACATTATTTTCCACTTGATAAAATAACATTGTTACTCTCTTAAAGCTCTCTGCAGGTTAGTTAATACATCTATCGAGAGTATTTGGGAGCTAAGCACCTCTTTTTCATCTGCAAAGACTGACACAGTGCAGTAATCTGATTGGGGGAAATCTGAAGTGTACAAGTTATAAAGAATTTGACGACAGACAAGAGCCTTGTGGACAACCTGCTGCCATGGAATACGAATTAGAAGAAGTCGAACCAATATAGACCTTGAAGGAACGTGATTTAAGAAAACTTTGAACTAACTTTATAAGTTGCATTGGAAATCCAAAATTTATCATTTTAAAAATCAGGCCGCCATGCCATACTGAATAAACTGCAGCTTTGACATCTAGTAATAGCATACCGGTTGATTTTTGAGCATTAAAATTTTTTCTTTAACTAAGTTTCTTATTCTAATAAGTGGATGGGCAGTATTGTGTTCTCGACGAAAGCCAAATTGCTGAGGAGGGATTATATTATTTATTTCCAAAAAGTTCACTAATTTCTCTTGTATAATTTTTTCAAAAATTTTACTAATAGAGGATAGTAGGCTAATAGGTTGGCACGATGAAGGAATATTAGGTGGTTTTTTTTGGTTTTTTAATAGGAATTACTTTGTATTCCTTAAACTCATCAGGAAAATAACAAATTTTTAAACACCCATTGATTATAATAGTCATTTTAAGCAATGTGTTAATTTATTTAATTAAATATTGACAATTCCCAACAGCAATTCTACAAGTTTAAATTATTTTATTTTAAACGATGAAATCAATTAATATTTTTTTATATTTAATTCATATTTTAATTAAAAATTTATTTCAAAACAACTTAAATGTTAATTAAATCAAAATTATTTTCTTATTTTTCTTTCAACTAAAAAAATAATTGAGTCAATTATCACATTAGTTAAATTTAAAACTTTTTAAACCATTTTTTTAATTGATAAAAAACTTTTTTTTGTGCAGTGAAAGTTATTTTGATTTTAAAGATTCTGGAAGTAGTTTTATGCCAGACATTCGGACGAAGAGTCCGAAGAAGGCAATTTTTCTAAAAAAAATTATTTTGTAGTAGTTGACCGTGGTGGAAATGTTATAGTGGGTACACACTATGTAATGCATTTGCGCAAGGGATTTCTCATTCAGATTGCATATTTTGACACAAGTACTGCAATAAAGAATAAAATCATATACGCAATATCAGTTCTGGGCCTTTTTTTATATTATCATAATCATTGCCCTTTTCTTTTTTTCACGTACTTGACTTTTTTATGCGGTTGAGAAAACTTTAAATGTAGATGCTTACGGCTTGCTTGTTTTCAATAAAATAAATAGATTAAAAAAAAGAAATTACGATACAGACTGTGCAATTAGTGCAATCTCAAACTATCAACGTATTTTGCTGTTGATGAAATTTCGAATGTAATCCGAAATGAGATCTTAAACACGAATACAAACGATGCAATCTACAATGAAAATTTTTGAGAATTTGAAAATTATATCATGTTCGTAAAATTAACTGAAATTGTAATATAAAATAAATGAAAATTCAGTTATAAACCGGTCTACTTGTTTTTCCATTAAATTTTACCGAAAAGTTCATTTAATTTTTACTGTCAAAAATTCAATCGCGAATTACGCAAAAACAAATGAATTTTCACTTATTTTATATAATTCAGTTATTTTATTTAAGACAGTGCCCATGTTCTGTAACTCCCGCGTCGAGAAACTTTTCGATGGAAATGTGAGAAATGAAACAAAAATTACTTATGCTTAAATTGAAAAAACCAACTGTTTTTTTTTTTCATTTAACTGCGTATGTCAAATTTTTGGCGAGTAATAGCTACAACGAAAAGATATTACTCGCCAATTTACAGAAAAAGTGTGTTAGTAAAATTTTCGTGGGTAAGTTCACTCTTTGAACGGTCAAATAAATTCACGCATACAAAAGGGGCGAGAAAAAAATGTTAACACTAAAGAATATATTAAAAAAAATATAAAATGCAATGAATATTAACACGGAAGAGTTAAGTATTTTTATCATGTCAGATTTTTTCCTTGTTTATTTATTTTGCCTTAAACATTTTTAAAACATATTCAAATATTTTCAAAGCTATTTTTTAAACAATATATGTACATACTACTTTAAAGGCGCACTTTTCATTATTTGGTATAGCCGACGGTTGTATTTTCGCTGCTGTCGGTAAATTTTTTTTTCTATTTTAGTAAATTTTGTTCGCCGTCAACGATATGTGTGCCTAGCGTTCTCAACTTCTGCAATTTCACATTGGCTTCGAGTGCAATATTATGACATTTATAACGTAACGATCATGGTACGACTACACAAGGTAGACTCGTTGACCCAGATGTTTGTCAGCTGTTTTCCCAAGTTAAACACCAAATGTCAAAAATTGTTCATTTTGTTTACATTTTTTCATACTTTCTTACATATAATTAAAAAGCGCCATTTTTTTCTTTCACGTGCTGTTTTGTTTTTTTTTTTTAATTTGTGGCTTTATTCAGTGTTGCTGAAGGCACAGTGTTGCTCTTTTTTTCTCGGTAGAAAATACAAAAACAAATTGCTTGTTGTTTTTGTCATGTTGTACTTGTTGTAGCAACGAGTCTTCCTTGTGTACTTGTACCATTAAACAAAGAAAACAAGATAGTGCATTTAAATTTAAGAAACATTATTTTTCTGCGCATGTACGTCATAGTAGTAAATGAGCACAAATATGATCACACAAAGACATGTATGTGGCATGCTGAATGTTTGTTTACATATAATGCTCTTTACTACAGTGGCGTAAAAATGACGTCAAAATGAGAGTAAAAAGTTAACGGACCTGCGCAATGCGCTATCTTGTTTTCTTTGTTTCATGTACTTGTACCATGGTAACGATGTATTCTCTTTTGTTAGTTTTCGACATAAACTACAGACACACCTTTTTCCCACTTTTCGAGAAACGATGGAATATTTTGCTTCAAATCTTTTCGATGCGAGAAGTTCTCACCAAAGTTACAGAACATCGGCACAGGTTTTACTCGTTTACTCCCTAAAAGAACCGAATTTCAACAAAATACCAGACACCTGTCCACTTGATTTTCTAATTAGAGAGAGAGGGAGAGAGAGAGAGAGAGAGAGAGAGTATTTTTATAAACTTAACCCGTTAGACATTTTTGTTTTACTTTTGTGGTTTTGTTGGCACCTTTTGTTTAGAAAAGAAATCTCAAACTGTATAAATTTGATCTATTTAACTTAATAATTTAATAAATAGAATGTGAATTTTTATTTTAAACATGAAAATAATGTATGGGGTTTTTCTTGTATTATTATTGGTTCTTCTACATTTTCATTTACTTTATATAACAATTTCAGTTATTTTAACGTTTAGAATACTTTAACGTAATCAATGGGCAATATTAAATGCAACCGAAAATCCGTATTAATGTGCACTTAGTTTTTTGGAAAAAAATAACTGTACGGCACAATTCTTAAATAAACTACAGTCCATTACTGCAATAATATTGTGAGTGAAGTTTTCAAAAAATAACTTTGTAAACTGAAGATTAATAATCAGTAACTAATAAATTTTCTTTTCTAAAATTTGTATTATTATTTAATATTTTTCTTAAAAAATATCAAGAGATTTTATGTGAGGTAAAACTTCAGATTGTTTTCATTAACTGCGTAGGTATTTGAAAACAAAAACTTTCTGGCAACACTGATGTATTCAGAGATTCACATCCATACAGAAAAAAACAGAGTATATTATTTTAAGAACGATATAAACAGTGTTTTCAACATTAAAACAAATTTAAGTGTTTTAGAAGAAATCAAAAATGTATTTTTATCATTTCTTTATCATCACCTTCACAATAATTTCCCATTTAGGAGTTACAGTTGTAATAAGAATTTACTACTTTAAATACATAAGGAAAATTAGTACATATTTCCTAAAAGTCAAGATGTATAATTTTCTTATACATAAAATCATCCTTATTTTTGGAATACCACTGTTTTTCTAGTTCTGCTATTTATGCCATAATATATTTTACATATGTAAATATGAGTTTTTCATACACCGAAAAGAATTCAAGTCAAATGTACATATATGCCAACTGTTATACAATGTACGAACAAACATGTCTCAATACTAAGAAATTTTTGCATAAAATGTACATTTAATTTTTAACAGTATATTTTACGAAATTCTTTCTTATTTTATATGTGGGTATGTTGTATAAATCAAAATGAAGCGGATTGAAATTCTAACAAATTTTACGACGAGACTGTAAAGAAAGTTCATACCAATATTCCTTTTTATATACTTCTAGTGTGGCTAAATGGATTAATTTATAAGTTGATTCGTTGAAACTTTCCCACAAATATCTTTAAAATAATTCAGAGTTTTTTTCTATCTCCGTAGTTTTAAAGTACACTCTGGTTCAGATTGTTCCGGAAATTATAGTGTACGAGGGGGTTGTCCAAAGGATGATGCCTTTCCCCGATATTTTATAATTTGTATACATATAATCTTCCGGATATGTTTGCTGTTAATGTTATATGTTAATGTTGCAAGAAGCTTTAGTGGAGATTGCAAATTATTTTTGGACATGTTGAACAGTGATAAACTCAGGCAATATTTTTTACAAGGAAAAGGAAACCTTGTTACATCCCCCAATTAACTACCAATGTGAACTACCAAAAAGTTAGATATTTAGATGTCATTCTAGATCCTAAAATGAAATTTACAGGCCTGCTCTGAAAATCACTTTTATTTAAATCACGTGATTTCAAATCACATGTGCCTTTTAAAATCACACATTTGATATTTTTGTGTTCCGTTTTTGTATGTTTTGGCATGATTTCCAATTTCCGAATGTGTGCCGAGTAACATAAAACCGAAATCACACGCGTGATTTGAAATCATGTGATTTTCAGAACATGACCATTAATGATCACATACCATATGTTTTAAATAAGACAAATATTCTAATTCGCATAATATATCCTTTTATAAATCGAAATTCAAGATTAAATTAGGCAAGCAAACAAATAATTCTCAATGCAATATTTCATGCAGTTATTTTTTACGCAGCTCCTGTTTGGACAAATAGTGCTAAATATCACATTTACTGAAGATGATTTATAATCTTCCTGGGCATTTCTCTACCAATTGACTCCATGAACTCGCAAATATAGAACAAGTAGAGGAAAAATTAAATAGACTTTTAGATAACTTCTATCTGCGTTCTAGTGACTCTCAACATGCGCATATTAATGATTTATTACCACATTAGTAGATGTAAGCTCGTAAAAAAAGTTTTATCTAAAAACATTGAAAAATGTTTTAAATAGTTTTTTTTGTAAATTTTTCCCTCCAAACTTTGCATATTTATATACACAGCAAACAGTTTTTATCAATTAAAAAAATGGTTTAAAAAGTATTTAAATTTAATAAATGTGATAATTAAATCAATTATTTTTTAAGTTAAAAGAAAATTTAAAATATAATTTGGATTTAATTAATATTTAAGTAGTTTTGAAATAAATTTTTAATTAAAATATTAATTAAATATCAAAACATCTTAATTGATTTTTTCGTTTAAAATAAAATAATTTAAACATGTAGAAAGAATTGTTGTTGGGAATTGTCAATATTTAATTAAAAAAATTAATACATTGTTTGAAATGGCAAAGTTTTTGATCATTTTTGTAATTAAAATTAAAAATATCATTTATTGAAAAGAAATATTCATAATGTTAAAATTTTTAGTAATCGGGAATTATTTTTTTATTTCATAAGCAACTATGTAAATTTTTCTGTACATACAATTTACTTCATTGCTATCCAACGGATATCTAAGGTAAAATGTAACAAGAAGATACAAGATAATAGTCTAGTAGTGTATAAAGTCATTCCTAAAAATTTAAGGAATAGAACTATTACAAAATAAATTCCAATAAATTACATAGAATAAATTCGAAAAATAAAAAAATGTTGAATATTTTTAGTAATCAATATAATCATTTCGGTAATAGGTGCAAAATCAACAACTTGTTTGCTTGATATTATGAATTTGGTATAAATTTGGTGATTTGAGACAACTTTCAATTTTTTCTGTGTATGTGTATATAATTTTATAAATTTAGTAAAATTATTAAGAAGAAAAAGAAAAAATTTTAAACTCTTTGAATATATACATGTATCATAAAAGAAATATTGGTAATAATATTTGACAAATAAATTAACTAAATTGAATTAATACTGAATAAACTTAATACTTTCAGTACCAATTATCTTTACGCAACTCTTAAAAACAGGAAAAACTACAGTCATTTCCTAAATAATCGAAATAAAATTCTCGTTCGATTTCAATTCCACTTTACTTCGATTTCGTGAACATGCCCGATAATTAGTTGTTTCCTAAAGGAAACGAATACTGCTCACTTAGCTCGCCTAGAATTATCCAGTTATAGATTATGTAGAGCATGTCGCAAATGAGACGAGTCACTGGACCTCTACTTATGCAAATGCATTGCGTTTAAGCACATTAGGAGTGAAAATTTTAAAAGGAATAAGATATAAAATCTTATATTCAATAGGAAAATGGAATGGAAGCCTCTGGAAATCTATGTTGAGACAACTATGTTTCGATGCTGAGATTGAATTAAGTTTTGGGCTTATGGATGGGGGAACTCTCCCTTTAGGGCGCATTTCAGGCCAAAATGGCAAAGGTGAACGTGTGCATCATTCCCCCTATTTTTAACCTCTTCTCAGCAAAAAAATTTTAATGATAGATATGTATGTGAAAACTTAAAAAGTTTCTTACCATTGACGCACAACTAGACTACGAACGATTTCGGTAGTTCATAAATATGCAAAACACTTTTATACGAAATCTGTGTAACTAGAACGAAAAATTTAGTGATGAAGGTTGCTTTCACAAAATGCAGCATGGATTATTTTCAGTGTATGTGTGTTCAGTGTATGTGTGTTCGCTAAACTAACAAAATATTCTTTCTTAAACATTATTTATTGTCAAATTTATTTAAATTTATAAAGTTTTATATCTGGGTTTATGAAAACAATTGTGGAAATTTTTCTTAATATGGTTGGCATAAATAATGACATGACATTAATCTGATGTACGTATGTTATTTTCATTTTGCTGTGCACAGTAAAAGCAGTTATTTTAGACATACCCTGATGTTAATGCTCTTTCACCAGGCCGAAGGTATTAGTAAGCGAAGCAGCTGTTTTGTATTAAGAGCAGGCAAACAATTTATCGTACTCAGGTAATCAACAGAAAAATCTATATATTATTTATTTTAATAAATCAAATTACTAATAATATTTGACGAACAAATGCAAAAAACATGACCAGCAAATTTATCAAACTTTAGCTTTATTTTTAACAATTTTTATGGACTTCCTTATCTGAATTTGTAAGAAGATAATTGTATAATTCAATTAAGAAACTGCTTAATGATGTTTGATCCAGCAAACATTTGCAAAAGCAAGCAATTTTTTAATAAAACTAGTGGTTACGTGTAATATGTCAAATATTTAATAGGGGTGAACATAGCTTTAGTCATCGTCCAGACTTGCAATTTTTGTTGCAGTAACTTTTTAAGATTCTGCTTAAAAAGATGTTCAGAAAACTTTCCAAAATTTTTCGTTTCGTTGGAATTAGACTGTATTTAGGGGTGGATGTGTGGGCTACAGCTGCAGAATATCCGCCAAGATTCCAAACACCTTAATGATATTCCCAGAGAATTGCGGAGCTCAGGATATGGCGTGTATAAGGTGGCTTTGGGATTCAGCGCTAAAATATTAAACAAGTATCCAAACAACTTGGTGAAATTATAAAGTCTGGAAAAACAGGTAAAAAGGCACAAATATCTAATCAAAAAGAAAGCACTTCTAACGATATAAAAACACTTTCCTGTTTTTTCCAAAACGTTAAAAATTATCTATTTATTAAATATTCCAAATTTGATCTCACAACAATTTGATGATGAACTTTGCAATGTTAATTTTTCAAATTCTTTAAAAGCGAAAGAATGCAGCCGTCCAATATGACCTTCAACCAACGATTCTAATGAGAAAAATCTTAAGTTTAAAGCAAAAACAAACGAACAAACATAAAATGTAGATACACCCTACACCAACGTAAGTGAGAAGGGTATTATGCCGAAGTGTTTCACACAAGAAAACATAATTATTCCCAGACCCAACTTTTTGAATGCCAATTAACTTAGAATCGCTTATAAGTAGATTGTAGCCTGTCTGTCATTCCGTCCGTCTAGTCGGCTGAATGTGTACTCATGTAAAAATCTTGTGTGTAAATTATAATTTGAAATATGCAGATGAGATGAGGTATATAATCTTCCGTAACGCTATGCAAATCGCTACATATTTGACAATAGCTCCCATACAAGTTCGACTCCCAAGAATTGCTTAACGGTCATAAATTCCGTATAAAGGCTGGTATTAAGATTCAATTCAACAAAAATAATATTTATAATATCTAGTATATTATGGTCAAATTTTGTGTAGAAAAATAGAATTGACCATAAGGCTCAAAAGAGACGTTAAGCAGCAACTGCAGCGTGCCCCTTTTGAAATAATTAGTCTGAAACTGGTTTCAATCGTTTTCCATACAGTCCGCAACCTAAATTGCACCACAGCGTGATTAAATTATCACAATCTTTTCGGCTGCTTTTGAGAACCGACACCTGCAGAATTTCTAGTTCAAGCGATTAAGAAGTTGCGGGTATGTATTTTTTTCTTCGTCAAAGAAAGAGCCATAAAAGAAGAACTAAGTTGATACATCCCAACAAGAAACGATGAAACGCAAACAAGAGTTTCCTGTACGCCGCTTTCAATGCCATTGATTTTCAATGCGTGTAAAACCAGCTTCAAAATAGTCCCATTATATGAAGTCTCTTAACACAGAAAAAATTATAAGTTTTCTCTAATCACCAAATGTATACCAAATTCATAATATCAAGCAAACAAGTTGTTGATTTTGCACCTATTACCAAAATGATTACATATATTGATTACTAAAAATTGTTAAATTCTGAATATTTTTTTCAATAAATTATATTTTTAATTTTAATTCGGTCTGATGGCCTATGTTGCCAGTGCCCACTCTCAAATTTAGTCTCAGAATTTATTCTGGTGCTTAATTAAATAAATAAATAAATAATTTTAATTAAAAAAATGATCAAAAAACTTTTCCATTTCAAACAATGTGTTAATTTATTTAATTAAATATTGATAATTCCCAACAACAATTCTACAAGTTTAAGTTATTTTATTTTAAACGAAAAAGTCAATTAATAGTTTTTGATATTTAATTAAAAAATTATTTCAACACAATTTAAATATTAATTAAATCAAAATTATATTTTTAATTTGCCTTCAACTAAAAAAATAATTGACTCAATTATCACATTAATTCCATTTAAATACTTTTTTAACCATTTCTTATTGTGAAAGGAATCTACGACTTAAGCTCAAAAATATCTAGAAGTTGCAGTTTCGTTGCAGTTGCGTTTCACCTTCTGTTCTGGGCCTAAGACCTCCTCGCGGAAGCCTCGAAAAAACGGATAAACCTCATATCGACTTTAATACATTTATATAAAGTTTGCCACAAAACACTGATATGGAAATCTTAACGTCATAACGAAATTTTATATTATAAGTTGTACTTAGGAATTAAATAGAATCAGTATGAGTTATAGAGTACTTTACTACTTGTTGCTTGTTTTTGCAATTACTCGCTTATACCTATTAAATTTTTTGTTCTTTTAAAACTTGCAATTATATGAGCATTTATTGTCATATAAATAATTATTAGGGTCGTGTTGTATGTATGAAGTCAAATAAAAGTATTAAAACTATTTTTTATTATGGAAATTATTCTCAAAGTATTTATTTAATTATTTTACAAGATCAAAGATAAAAAGTGGTATACTACATAATATCTCTTTCACCAACCCTAATAAATCAAATATTTGAAGAATATGTTTACCCTTGTTTCATAATATATTGTTAAGCAAATATTTGTTACAGTCTTTTATATTTACAAAAATAAAAACAAAATTAATTATGTTCTTAGTAACCCAATTGTATACACGCTATTTTTTGTGCAAATTAAATTCAATTCACAGGAATACATGGTCGCAAAAAACATGCTGTTTTACTAGGAATATATATTTTTTGACAAGAAAAATTCCACTTGGCAAAAAACTTTTTAACTTTAAAGCAATTGGAAAATTCATTTAATTAACTATTCTGGTTTTGTAGTTGCCAGAAAAAATGTTGCACAATTTTTAAAGCATCCATATCTATACATATATATAAAAATAAAAATTTTTATATATGTGAAAGAAAAATTGACGGTTTATTGTTGTGTCTTTGTTGAAGCTTTGATATTGTTACATGTAAGACCTGAGTGTTTAAAATTCTTATTCACTTTATGGTCTTACTTGTGTTATATTTTAAGCTTTGCTAAAGTATTTGGAAAAAGTTTCCTGACGACCTGGCCGAAGCAACCAGCGAAATGCGTATAGAAACTAGGGTTCACTCAAAAATAAATTTCAGTGTTTTTGGCAAAAATAAAAATTGGGAATTTAGCACTTCATAGAGAAATCTTATTAATAATAATGTTTGTAAAAATTTTGAAAAAAAACACAAAATTTTTCCTATAGATTTTAATTAAAAAAAAAAAAAAAAAAAAAACAAACAAGTAACAAAGTATAGTCGGCCAAGGCCGTCCATTTGATGCTCTACACCACACTATATACGAAAATATTTCGAGAGTTTGACGACTTTGGTTACATAAATTATGATCGAGTTCTTTGTGTCGAATATTATATCTAGTAGTGGAGAGGATATTTTTTACATATTTGTGCTTGACTATCTTTTAGTATACCGGTCAAATCAAATTCTCTTTCTAAGTCAATCTAAATAGGTCCATCCGTCCGGCTGGCAGGCTGGTTGTCATGTACATATACATATAAACCCGCGCACAAAGTGTTAAGTCGCAATGGTAAAAATAATTCAATGAATTTTGGTCCAGATATTCTTATTCTCATAAGGACGTAGCCTATTGATAAAAAACGGTGCATAATTTCAAACCAGTGATGCATTTTGAGTTTCTTTGTTTTGGGCCAAATTACGGATTTGAAAGGGCCAACATATCTTTAATAGGGCCAAGAAATATTTTATATTTTTGATTATTGTGTTTGTACCCAACCAGCAAAATACTCCCTCGGATATCTGGAAAACGTCGGACTATTTTGCTGGCTGAGTATGTAAATAAAACTAATAGTAAAACCTAGTACTATAGTATATGTTTTATTTTATTAAGAACAAAACCAAAAATTCACATTGTTATACTCTCCACCACAACTAGTTGTGAGGCCATGTTCGTCTGTCAGTCCGTCTGCTGAAATCACGCTCACTTTCGAACAACTTAAAAATTTATACCAAAGGGTTTCTAGTTCTCCTAAACACTTTTGGATTGAACTCCAGCAAAATCGGTTCAGTAGTAAAGAGTTATAAATCTGATAATTTATTTACAAAAACTAGCATAAATAATGGCGGAATGCACATAATGATACAAGATTTTGAAAAAATTCGTTAATGCATACCACAAAATTTCGTGAAGATCGGTCCATAATTTACCATAGGCCCCTTATAAAGCCACTCTCGAAAAACACTATAGTACGCCTAAAATCGTAACGAAAAATGCTATTGTAAAAACTGGTGGCCTGCCACGGTTATATAAGACTAGAAATCACACTGTAAAATTTTTGAAGATCGCTCCGTAATTTACCATAATCCCATATAAAGCGCACTCCTGAAGTATTCTAACTATCGTTGGAGGATATCAAAGATTCGGCACAGCTGAATATATCCCTTTTACTTGTTTTGAGGCATTTTTGTTCATTTTGGTTTCATTTTAACCCAGCCACTAAAACATTCCGACGTCTTCAAGATATCAGTAAGAAACGTCGATTTTATACAAACAGGCTTTAAATATTTTTTTATATCTTAGATCAAACCGCTTGTGTCGTTTATTTCGCCCTGAACAATCAAAAGAACTCCGCGAATAAAAGTATGCATGTTCGAAACAGTGAAACATTAATAAATTTATAGAACGATTAAAAGTAGTTAACTTTGACGTGAAAGGGCCAAAATAGATTTGCTTCGGGCCATCAAACAATCAAAAATGCCACAAATGGCACAATTATGCCACATTTTGCATCACTGATAAAAACTTCTTCCCCTAATAGAGTCTTTGTGCCCAAAAGCCAATGTTACCGATGAAGAATTCGGGAATTACACATGACTGTGTCCCAAATTTCACATTTGAAGCAAAATTACGCACACATAACAAAAAAATTTGCTTTGATAGAATGAATTCGCCCTGCAATTAACCTTTTTGTTATTCCTTGTTGGCAATTAAATGTTTATGTTTGCGACGAAAGGCAAGGCACGCCGATTCCTGAAGTATTGCCTTCTTGATAGTCTTAACATAAATTGCACAAATATTTATTTTTTATAGAAACTTTGTCAACTTACCTCTTAAATGCTAAAATCTGTACACATTTTTTTTTTTTACTAAATAACAAATTTTAAGGAAATGACCAAGGCGAATTCATTTTCAGGTGGCGTTGAAAACACAGCTGTGCTACTTTTTTCTTGCATAATTGGGTAGAGAAATGTCAAAAGTTGTTTAAATTTTTTCCCCATATTTATGTAGAGAAATGTCAAAAGTTGTTTATGTTTACATAGCAAACGGAAGTTTTTGAAAACTCAATTTAAAAAAATTTATTATTATAAATAAAACAATAATTGCTCTACAAAATATAAAAAAACTTAAGTTTTCGATAATGAATAACCATATATATTCATTATTTACACAGCTTAATGAAGATGATTTTTAAAGGTAGAAATAGTAAAAACTTTCTAGTTATAGACAACCATCTCCATGCTTTAAAATTCAAAACCTATGCAATACATTCTGTTTGTAACATCGTGCTTATATTGCTTAAGGGAAAAAACAAGATGATGAGTGTTTGGAAATATATCTTGGCTCCATGTTAAAAACAACTTTTTTATTTTACGATTACACAAAACTTATTTCTTTTCTAACACAACTTATTTTTTTCGATTTTAATTTGCGTTGTAAATCACAAAATCATATATTTTTAGTTCTGCTGTTGTTTTTATTTTTCTGCCGTAATAGCAGCTCTATGGGTTTTTTACTCTTAGTGCATGCGAACAAATTCCTCTTTAATGGGTATTGCCTTGATGTGGCCCTGTTGAGCCAAGGACCTTAATGAAATGGTGGTCCTACCTGAAATAAATATATACAAATTATAATGAAACCATTGGCTTCATGTAATAAGAAGCTTACCTAAAGTGACTGCATAATGTTTGGGGATGCTTCTTTGTAGCACAAATAAGCGACAGCCCAATGAGCCGCCTTTGATAAATAGTGAAGTATCAAAACATACCAGTATTAAATTAGTTTTTCATAAACTTGCAATTTTTAATACACACTATGAGATAAATTTATTTATTACTGCTCGACATTATTTAACATGTGCTGCAGACAATTTTTTTCAAACTTATGTAGAGAAATATTACAAGTTATTTACAATTGAATTCGCCTTGTTTACGTTTATTGGCAAATTATTGGCAGAAAAAATGTTGCACAATTTTTAAAGCATCCATATCTATACATATATATAAAAATAAAAATTTTTATATATGTGAAAGAAAAATTGACGGTTTATTGTTGTGTCTTTGTTGAAGCTTTGATATTGTTACATGTAAGACCTGAGTGTTTAAAATTCTTATTCACTTTATGGTCTTACTTGTGTTATATTTTAAGCTTTGCTAAAGTATTTGGAAAAAGTTTCCTGACGACCTGGCCGAAGCAACCAGCGAAATGCGCATAGAAACTAGCTTTCCCACAACAATAAATTTCAGTGTTTTCATTCAAAAATTGGGATTATTAGCACATCATTAATAAATGAATTAATTAATAATAAATATTTCATTCCCGAAAATAATTTTTGATAAAAATTCGTTTGCTTGTTTATGTGTTTGTTCCTCATAAGACTTCTAAAGTACCGTTTCGGTTTTCCGGAACATTTTATATTAATGTCCTCATTACCCGGTGCTTAACAACTTTGTAAATTTTCAGGTGGGGGTCGCAGCTCCCATACAAAGACAATCAGGTATATAATTGAAATAAAAACGATGGATACAAAAACGATAATTTTCAAAAGGCTTGTTGAATTTTGCACGATTTTAAAATACATTTCTGAAGTCTTAATTTATTGTTGAAACTACAGTTCAATTAATATATAGTACATGTTCAACAATAGCGTATTAACGCCAAATTTTTGCTATTTTGTCAACTTTGTGGTAATGAAACGGTTGGCTTAAATTTTTTTTTCATATGTCCTTAAAGTTAAATTAAAAATCGTCTTGCTTCTATTGAACATTTTTATAATTTGAGTTAATTAATCGGCTTTTTTTATGTTCGATTAAACGTCTATTCGAGATTTGGCATTTTTGACATATTCGATTAAACGACTAAAATTTTAAAATTAATCGATTAATCGAATAATTCAAAATCCAGAAATTTTATACAATAGAAGATTTTTTTTTTCGATAATTTTAGAAAAAATTGGTACTTGAGTAAATAAACATTATTAATTACAAGTATTTTAATATTTTATTAACAAAAAAACAAAACAATCGTAACTATTCATACTAATTGATAAAACCTTTATAACGATAAAAAAAAGTAAAACATGTATTAATATCATATAATTTTATATGTACAAAAAATAAAACAGATCTTTTAAAATAATCTTTTAAAAATAAAAAGTGGTTTAAATGTTTTGCTTTACTTGGAAGCCAGATTTGTCTTTCCTTATAATTTTATATACTCTCTCACTTTTTTTACTAAGTCGGCTAAGCTAATACATTTCAATAAAATATACGATTACAAATAAACGATTTGTCCGATTTTGATCAAAACATCAACATATGATGAGGAATACAATATTCTTTAAGTCATCTAAATAACATTGTTTTTAATTTTATAGTGTTTCGGAGTTATTCGAAAATTGGGGGCGAGAATTTTTTTTCCAACACCAAATTAGTGCTATTTTTTGTTTTGAAAAATTCATTAAAAAAAATTATAAGGCCAAAAATATTATGGGCGTGATTAATATTTCGCTTGAAGGCGATTATGCTATTGGATTTCATCGTATCTTGCGAACGATTTATACAATTTGGATAAAATTAATAGCAAATAATTAAGATTAATTTTTTTATGTAGTAAACAGTTTCAGAGATATTCAAAAATTATTGGCGCCAAACATTTTTTTAATGCAAAAATAATGTTATTTTTTGTTTTCAAAAATGTATAAAAAATTATAAGGACAAACATATTACATTTTTCTATTATTTATCAGTAATTCGGGTATATTGTAAATAAAATAAGCCATAAGTCATGAAAATTGGTAGAGAAATGTTTATTTTTTCAAGACTAGACACCTATATCATTAACGCAGTCTTAAACGCTTAAAATGAAACACCAAGTGTGGTTGCGAATTATACACACATATACCAGGTACCTGCATTTTATTGTAAATAAAATCAACATTTGTCAACCGATGGTTAATAGCTTATTTTTATTTTGTAATACACCTGACTTTCCGATTAATTATAAAAAAGTAAAATTTGTTTCTCTTATAATTTTTTTTTATGAATTTTTAGAAAAAAACTTTAATTTTGCATTAAAAAAAATTGTACCGCCACTGATTTCTGAAGATCTCCGAAACTATTGAAAATATAAAAAATATAATTGAGACGACTTAAAGGGAACTTTATTCCAAATCATTTGCTGACAATTTTATCCAAATCGGACAGGTTGTTCTTAAGTTGTGATGAAATGTAGTAGCATAATTTCCTTATATCGGGCTTCATATTAGGCAGGCTCATAAAGCAAAATCTGTACCCGATAGAAAAAACTGAAAACGGTTAAAACTGATGAAATAAATGCATTTTTTTGCAGACAAGTGTTATAATAAACAAGAGTCTAATAGTGAAAATTAAAGTGATTCGAATACTAGTAGTGCGGATTCCTCATGATTTTTTTAATTATGCTACCGGTTTCTAACGAAAAATTATAAACTAAATTATGTACAAATATTTTACAAAAAAAAAATATATATATATATGGGGGATTTCATGTCAACTTTTGAAATCGATGTCTTCCGATTTGGATGAAATTTGCACCAAGGTCATGATTTTTTTAATTATGCTACCGGTTTCTAACGAAAAATTATAAATTAAATTATGTACAAATATTTTACAAAAAAAAAAATATATATATATATGGGGGATTTCATGTCAACTTTTGAAATCGATGTCTTCCGATTTGGATGAAATTTGCACCAAGGTTAGTCTTATTGGAAATTATTTTATTATACATATCCCACTCGCATCCAACTAAGCGACCACAACTACCTTAAAGGAAAAGAACTAAGCTTTCTTTTGAGCAAAAAAAAAAAAAAAAAAAAATACCGTTTTCAAAAAAAATAAAAAATAAGTTTTAAATTGAAAAAAACAATTTTAAAAAATTTAAAAAAATACATAAAATTTTTTTTCGAAAGCTTGAAGAAATAGCTATCTAATTTGTTTGGGACATATAATAAGTTACATGGATGAGGGAATAGATAATAAGTTACATCGATGAGAAAGAACACCGGTTTCGCCAAAATGTCAAATTTTGACCCCCTCTAACTCAGAAACTTTTTGACCGATCTTGTTGAAAATTTGTGTCTTAACTACTATCCAATAAGACTAACCTTGGTGCAAATTTCATCCAAATCGGAGGACATCGATTTTAAAAGTTGGGTCACTTGACATGAAATCCCCCATATACTAAAAATTTGTTAGAATTATGCTATTTATTTAATTTAATTTTGATTTAATTTACATTGAACGAAGAAGAAGAAGAATAAACAAAAGTAACTAAGTAGTCAAAGTCAAATAAAAAAGTAAATCTTTTATATGTATGTTTTTTATAGTTGACCTTTTGCGATATATATAAATTATTAGTTGTTTTTGTTTGGCTGTAGGTCCACGTAAATAAATAAAATAAAAAATAAAAATTCGTAATATTTTCGTTTTTTTATATTATTATTATTTTCCCAATATTTCGGTAAGCATCGCTAACCATCTTCAGGGGTCTGAATAAATAAATACAATAATAATTATTATTAACATTAAACAAAAAACACAAAACATAATATTACAAAGATAATTACATGTAAACAATTAAAAAATATAATAAACACAAAACTTCACAATAACACTTGTGCCACTTCTTATTAGATTTTATTAACTAAATCTATTTTATCGATCGTCTGTTTTTGTTTATTAATTGTCTGTATATGTGTGCACAATTTTCTGTGTCTTGTCGGTAATTTAGACGAAGCTGTGGATTAACATCAATAATATGTAGCATCTCTAATGTAAATCTCCTCGAATAACTCATATCTTCATGTAATATTTTTACTCCTTCAAAATGTGGTTTATGATTTTTCAACGTACAGTGGGCTGCTAGTGCAGTTTTTTGTTCAATAGGTTTGTCAATAGCTTTATGGTCAGATTTGTGCGAAGATATTCTTGTCTTAAGTTTTGTTTTTGTCGTCCCAACGTATACTTTATCGCATATATTGAGCCCGCCGCCACTACAGGGTATTTTATATACCACATTTGACTTGTCTTAACTGATACTTAACTGATTCACAGTGATTTCCGTTCTAAATGCTGGTTCAAATTTTTCTTCGTCATAAATGTCTGAGTTTTTCCATCTTTCCGAGAGTCCAGAAACATATGATATGCTTTTATATCTTTTTGGTTCTCTTATCACCTGTTGCCTGTTGTTTTTTGCACGTTTTATAAGATTTTTAATTGTTATTATTGGAAAGTCATTCATGGTTAAAATATTCGTTATTTTTGTTATATTGTTTTCATGGAATTCCGTGTCACTTATTTTAAGAACTCGTCGTATGAAATTCGATGCTGTATTAATAATCTTTTATTTAGTATTTCATGTTGTAATTGATCAAAATGTTGTATTTTTTTTAAAGACACTAAATAACAATACATGAATATGCTGTTTTCACAACACAAGTTATTGAACGTGTAGTCAGTTTATATGAAAAGCACAAATATTTTTTTTTTTTTGACAAAGAATTAGTAAATGTTTTTGATTGCAATTTTTGTTGCAGTAATTCTGGAGATTATCGGTGAGAGTGATGAGAAGATTGGAAAGTGGTACTCAGTTGCATGTACTCTGCCATTCTGTTTTGTTTTTAAATCTCACACTTTTCAACTTGAAGTTGGCTGTAGGTGTATTTGTATTTTTATATAAAATATAAAAAGAAAAAGATAAAAACACAAAAATTTCAACCCTAGAATTTCATAATCTGGACACTAGTGCAACTTTAATGGTGAAATCTTACCTTTTCTAATTAAACAAAAATATTACTGAATTTCATCTAAATTCTTTTTTTATTTTCCTTCTTCAAAAACAAAGTTCTTGCTGAAAACGCCTGTGTATCTAAAAACCCCGAATGAAACAACTTTTTCTGCAACTTGTATTAGTAATATAAATTATACATCTGAATTTCCTCAATTGGACTACTGTACTTTGTCAATATTCGCTGATGACACAGCAATCCTAAGCTCTGAAATCATGGCTGTTGATATTATAGCTAATCTACATAGAGCATTATCTGATATTTTATCTTATTTCAATAAATGGAAAATAATGATAAACTGTGAAAAAACACGGACGATATATTTCACTAGAAAACGAAAAGAATGTTATATACCACAGACCAATATCATTATAAATAACAATACTATACAGTGGGAACAAAAAGTAAAATATCTAGGTGTCATGCTCGATCCGAGAATGAAGTTTAAAGATCATATACCTTATGTAATAAATAAAGTTAACTTATTTATTCGTATCCTATACCCTTTTCTTAATCGGAGATCTAGCCTTAACATAAATAATAAAAAACTAATTCTAAGGTCCATTTTCCATGCTGTAATATTCTACGCAGTCCCCGTTTGGGCTAATAGCGCGTCTTGCCATATTAAAAAACTACAAATTGCTCAAAATAAAATACTAAAGCTCATATATAACCTACCTTGGTTTTTTTCTACAACACGCCTTCATGATATTGCGGGCTTGGAATTAGTTGCAGATAAGATCAATAGGCTTACACAAAATTTCAATACCAGATGTCTAAATTCTGATTTCGTTCATATTAATGAGCTAGCATCATCATAGGTTTTATCTAGTCTGTTAAGTAGTATAAGTAGTTTTTAGATAAATTAAGAGTCAAATAGGTTTTTTGCCAAATTTTCTCCTCCAAAAAAATATTGTATATATGTATATAGTAATTTTGTAAATATAAATCTATGTATTATTAAGCTGAAAAAGAAAAATTCTTAAACACTTAAATATGTAATTTAAATTAAAATGGAAATGTAAATATTATGGATAAATAAATGAATTGAATTGAATTGAAAAATTATAGCTGACATCAGTGTTTCCAACCCACTAAAAATGGTTCAATTTTTAGTAAAATATGGCTAAATAGTGGCGAAACAAGATTTTATTCCAAAAAAGTATAAAAAAATGTATTTATTACACTAAAAACTCAAATGATCAATAACTTTATTTTTGGTAAAAATCAACTAAATAAGAAAGGTAAACGTTAAACCACAACTAAGTAGTGCAGCATATTTAATATATTTTGGTGTAAATTTTTAAAAACTTGGCCAAATTAAAAGGTTAATGGCTAAATTGATTTTTTGATGGCTAAACGAGTTGAAAAATTACTAAATCTAGCCATTAAATTGCTAAATGGTTGACAGAAAATAACTCAACTCATTCGCAATATATTTTTCCATTGAAAAAGGAAAACATATTATCCACCACCACTGTGGTGAATGAGAGTATACTAAGTTTGTCATTCCGTGTGAAACTTTTTTATAATACATCTAAGACCCCATAAAGTATATATATTCTAAGTTCGATTCGATTTAGCCATGTCCGTCTATCTATCCGTCTGACCGTCTGTCCGTCTGTTGAAAACACGCTCCCTTTTGAAAAACGCAAAAGAAAAGAACAAACTTGGTCTCAAATTGCTCGAAGTTATCCTAAGCAAATTGGAATTGAAATCCAGCAACATCGGATCAGTAGGATCAGAACTATGAATCAAAATGTGGAACCACCACCCTAAAAAACATTTGATACAAAAACTAACATAAAAGGTGAAAAAATGCACGAAATGATAAAAAAATGTTTACGAATTTGCTTTATATAACTGGTAAATTTCCTGAAGATTGGTCTATAATTAACCCTAGACCCCATATAAACCCGACTCCTGGGAAACAGTTTAGTACGCCTAAAATAGTAATAAATAACGCTACCATACTGAAATTTGGTACGTCACAGCTTTATACGACCAGAAATCACACTGTAAATTTTTTTTGAATATCGGTCCATAATTTACACTAGGCCCCATATAAACCCTACTCCCGGAAAACAGTTTAGTACGCCTCAGGCCATAATAAATAATGCTATCATAATGAAATTCGGTACGTCACAGTTATAGGACGAGAAATCACACTGCCAAACTTCCTGAAGATCGGTCCATAATTTTCCCAAGGCCCCATATAAACCCTACTTTCGAAAAACAGTTTATTGATTTTCCCACTTTGGGAAAATCATTAAATTCGCATAAAACCGTAACAGATATAGATATTGCGGCAAAATTTCTTCAAACTTAGATTCATATGGCCAGAAAAAATATCATGCCATTTTGTGAAATTCACTGTTAATTCACTGTTTTTTGTAATTCTAGAAATCAGTCTACAGAATTTTGGGATGATTGGGCCATAATTTACCATAGGTCCAATACAAATTACCCTCCTAAAAATTATTTTAGTTCGGCGAAAACTTTTACGAATCATGATATTTTACTCAAGACAGTTTAAAGTTCTAACAAGAAACGAATAAAATTTTCTTATTGTCGGTCAATAATTTAATTCAGGTCTAAACCGCAACCAATTTCAATGCTGACGTTCGTTTTAGTGAAGTTAAGTTAATAATAAATATGTATTTACAATATAAAGCCCACTTCTGTCGGTGGAGGGTATCAGAGATTCGGCACTGCCTAATATAGCACTCTAACTTGTTTTAATTATTATTTCTTTCATCAGGATTTAAAAATTCTGCTTTTAAATTGCAATTGTTATTTATGCAAGATGCACTTAATATTATTAACATGGTTAATTTAGAAATGCAATCAGAAGATGCTCGAATGCATGTATTTTTACAAAGGCTAACTTTTTTGTTCCGCCAAATATCACGCAATTTCATGAATAAAAATTTCGCGTAATTTTATGAATAAAATTGTTTTGGATGAATGTGATATCTCTATCGTAGACCTTTACAAAAATCACATGCCCTTTGAAGAAATTTATTGCGGAACAGAAGTGGATTTATATTGATATTGTTAAAGAAATGAAAGAAAATGCCAAATAATTTTATATAAAATTTTGCGAAGTTTTGAGAACCCAAGTCAACTTAAATAACGAAGTTTTAATGTGATTCCATAAATGTACTCCTGAAAATTTTATTTTAGGTAAAACAAGTTGTATTGTACCTCTTCTAGTAAAAATGTTCCCGAATGAAATTGCAAATTTTGATTCAATCAATAATCCATTTAGAGCTTTAGCTGAAGTCGAGCAACTGCAGTCGTTTAAAAATGAAAACGTTTGTATTTTTTGGTCGGCTGTGGCTAATTTACAAAATGAGCTCAATGTCCATATGTTTCCTGACATTTCTAGAGTCGTTGCTGGGATTTTATCCATTCCACATTCGTCTGCAAATGTGGAAAGAGTTTATTCTTTTCAAAATATAATAAGAACTAAGGAAAGAAACAGACTACATGTGCCAAAATTATAAAGTCTCATACAAACAGAGGATTCGTTAAGATCGACAAATTCATGCTGCTATGATGTAAAAGTTCCAAATAGTTTATTAGCTAAACAAATAAGTGGTTGATTTTGATCATATATAAATAAAACTTTTATGTACCTTATTTTATTCATACATATTATGTATGTTAATGTTAAGCTTTGTTTTTGTGTGTACAATTGAATTTTTATGTCCTTTTTTTTTGTTGTACTAAATTTTAAAAAATGGTACCGTGAAGGTCCAATAAGTAATTTTTTTTTTTTTGGAAGTTGGTACAAAATTTAAAACCCCATTTAACTTCTCTGATTTACAATTAGTCAATTCACAAGGTATCCTAACATGTCATATTGTCAAAATGTCCTAATATTTCACAATGGCTTAAAAATATTGTTGTTGGTTTGTTAACAAAAAGTGTCTTAAATAAATAGAACGTTGCTTTCTGTGTTTATTGTGCTGTCGTAATTAATCAGAAAAGTCCAGCGCTGAGCGGCTGAGCCGTACAACAATATTTTTAAACCATTGTGAAATATTAGGACATTTTGACAATATGACATGTTAGGATACCTTGTGAATTGACTAAATGTTTATTTCTTCTTGTATTTCTTGTTTAGAAACTTATTTTTATGAAAGTTATCATATGCCCCTATTATGGTTGTAAGCCATATTTAGCCGAAGAATTCCTTTTCAACAACATCTCTCAACCATTCGCTATCCTATTTATGGCCTGTTCATCTATTTCCGAACGAAGACTTCGTTCGCTTCACTTATATTTGAAACAAAAACAACTTGTACAATATTGTTTTTGTTTAATATGTACGTTAAGCGAAGAAGTCTTCGTTCGATATCGATGATCAGGCCATTAGTTGTACGATTTGTCAAAAATCGTGTTTGCTTATTAAGTATTATAGTCTGACCTAGAAACTGAAATTAAAAACAGATTTTGCGATAATTTTTTTTTTATGTCTGAAAGATGTCTGTCAGGTTTTCGTGTGAATAAATCGTATGATTGTGTAGAATAGTGAATTCTGGCCTCTAAGGGAGAATTACTTATCACACGTTAATGCGCTGTAGACGTCAGTTAAAAAAGTAAAACTAGTGATTTTTCATTTTGTTTGCGATAAGAAGTTGGTAAACTTTAAACTTTTAAACGCGGTGAGTACTTTCAGTCATGTAGGAAAAACATATTGAAGAGGTTAAAAGACATACATCAGGAAGCCATATAAAACGAAGTTTAATGATAAGTCAATTGTTTTATTCTACGTTGTAAGATTTTAATTTAGATTTCAAGTTATTTCTGATCAATTTGCTTATTTATATATTATATATATAAATATATATGATAAGATATAGGTTTTATTAAAATATATAGTGTCATTAAGTATTATGAACAATGGCCGGTCATTGCAGGTCTTCGGTAATTACAACAGGCCAGATTTTTTCGAGTTGTGAAAATCGAGCTCGCACGGCAAATTAGAAATTCAGAAATTCAAATATGTCAAAACAGAAGCTACAAAAATATCGCCCACCGCCTACACTAGACGCTGAAATTATTCTGCCGCGTAAAGCAAGAGTCTGCATATGTTTAAAAATGGTCACCTCCAACAAAACTATTTTTAAAGAAAATGTTTAAACATGTTATGTTTAATTTAACCATATTATTGTCACCGACAACCATATTATTGTTAAATTGGTCCTCCATCAAGTTGTCTTTGGTTAAATATAACAATAATATGTTTTTAAATTAACAATAGTATTTTCCTCTTTTCCAAGAGCAACATGCTATGGTTAAAAACCAACCATGCTATTATAAGTGTTAAACATATTTTAATTATTATTTACCAAAACATGTTTGAAAGCAACCATAATATGGTTGTGACTTCTTGATGGGGGACACATTTAACCAAAATATGTTTGTCGGTGACAAAAGGATGATTAAATTAAACATAATATGTTTAAAATGTTTCTTTTAAAATAGTTTTATTGGAGGTGACCATAAATAAACATATTTTTTCTCTGGGTGTGTAAATAACTAAGACGAGGATGAAGCTACAGGCTCAATGTTTTCTGTTCCCGCATAGACCGTGCCATTCCCAACTTAAGCCCAGCATGTGATCAGGGTCTTCGACAGCCCCCACATATTTAATTGCCCAACCCAATGATATAGCCATCGTTTTAAGCGCAAAATGTTACCTTGGAAAGGATATATTTAAAAAATTTGAAATCGGCGATTTTTTAACATACCTACTAAAAGAACCCTTAATTTTTCGACAAAAACTCGTCCAAAGCCTCAAGAAACCCATTATTTTGGAAAAACTGCTATCGCCATCGTTTTTGGCGTACACCTTTTGGTAAGGTAATATTTAAAAAAAAATGAAATCAGCGAAAATTAAAAAGAAACTTTGATATAGAAGTAGTGTTTTAAAATTTCAATTTCATGTTTTGTTTATAATTATTCATGTTTTTCATGTTTTATGTTAAATATCCTGCCAGGCCCACAATGTCGACAAGAACATTTCTTTCGCATTTTTATATTGAAAACAATAGTAAAAAATTTAAATTTGTTTTTGTTTTCAATATAAATATAAGAAAGAAATGTTCTTGTCGATATAGTGGGCCAGGCAGATTAAATATTAATGTAAAGACGTAAAATATTACGACCCCTGAAGATGTGGGCATACACCGACGAAACGTTGGGAAAATTGTAATAAAAATTTTGCTTTAATTACAAGGAAATTCTAGGCCTTATTAGCTTAAAAACAACAACATCTGGAACATAAATTCACTTGGCCAAGCAAAAAAATTTAAGATTTTTTTATTGCCGACTAAAAAAACCCTTAAAAATACAAGATCAGCAAAAGTCAACAAATTGAAATTTGGGCTCCTCGAAAATAATTTTTTTTGATATGTTGTGGTGGAAGTTTTTTTCATCATGTCAAAAGCAATCGAAAAATCGATGGCACAATATCGATTGCTAAATCGACCCACCCTACTGTACAAGTAGCTCAATTCCTTAGACTTGATCTGTCACAACGCCCCCGATTAAATGTTGTAGATTGTTTATGAGGTTACAGCAACAACTACAAGAATATAATTTGCATAAAGTCCCATTATTAAAATGGCTTATTAATTTTTAAGCCTTAGGGTTTCTTAAAATTATTGTTTTTAGGAACACAAAACCACTTTCGATGCTTTTCGAACAAATCAATCACAATTAGGACACTCTGATGCTACTAACAACACCAGAAAATCGATTTTTTGTTGTACAACTGTAACAAATTTTAATTTCCTTGTATTTCCAGTTGAAAATGTTACTTCTGTTTTTTTTTTTTTCTTTTTTATACAACCAACATTCAACATTATACCTGTACTACTTCTGGCCTTTTTCAACAGAGCAACTTCGATATAATTGTCATCATCTTCAGCGCGTTGCACACTAAAGACCATGGGACCAACCGGTATTCGAATGGCATTGCCACTGATGAAATCAACAAAAGTCGACATGCTGCGACCGGTTTCAGCTGACTTTGAATTTAGTTTAGATTTTGTTTTGTGGGTCGACGTTGGCAATTTCACCAAATCCAAAAAGCCAAACTTAACCGTATCACCACGACGATAAGAGCTTAAAATGCCAGTGGCCAAGGAATACAGACAACTGGCATTGTTGGCACATTTCCATGAAAGTTTATCCACAAAGTCGGTATTAACATGAGAGTAAGTTGATGACGATGTTGTTGATGATGAAACTACATCACTTGTATCATCGGATGACTTTTTTAATATCTGGCCTTCATTTTTGTTTGTTTTATGATTTGTATTAACACTATTTGGACCGCGTGAACGTATTTCAGCGTTAACCGGTGACACTAATACACAATACATATACAAAGTTAACAACACTGTTAGCGTTTTTAATTGTTTTGTTTTAAATATTTTAAAGGCCATATTTAAAATCTGGTTTTTCTATTTTTATTTTTTAACGCTTAAGGATTTTTTTTTTAAATATTTTCGAATTTATTTTAGGGGATTATTTTTTTTTTTATTTTGTTTGTTATAATTTACACATTTAATATCCTGAACTCTAATGTCCAGTTTTGTTAAGTATTGGGTGAAGAACGCGAACGCGTATCACTTCTTAAGGCTGAAAGCTGTTTTGCTTTCTATTGCATTTATTTTGTGAGTTTATTGTTGTGGCTGTTCAATGTCGACTAATTATTGCTTGAATCTTGCAACTCCGTTTTATTGTCTCTGTGGCATAAACTATTAAGAAAAAAGATGTAAGATAAACGCAAACTTTTTGCAATAGAATGCTACAATTCATTTTTTTTTTTCTTTTATATAAATATTTTTGTTGTTGCATTATTGTGATTAAATATAATTTAGTTTTTGAAAATATTGTTATTTGCACTATGGGTGCGAACAGAAAATATCTAAGAAAAAAATTTTTTTGTTGCCATATTTGGTGTAAGGATTAAGAACAGAATAGACCATGGTACAATAATAAAGGTAAGCCTAAGCCCAGCTGAATATTGTTTAGGAACCTTACATAATTTCACAACGGATTTACAATTTTGTTTGTTTACAAATAAGAATATTTATTGTTGCTAGAAATATACATATTTTTGACATTTTATTAAGTTTTCGTACCAGCAAAATACATGTTTTTTTGCCCTGTTGTCACTGTTGCCAGAAGTGCAGATTTCTCTTCATTTTACTGATTTTTCGTTGCATGAAATGGGATTTGCAAAATTTTGCTGTAAAATTGCAGATTTTTTGAAATTGTAAAAAATTTACTTGAACGTTGTGACCAACTTTTTAAAATGATTGATTTCAGAGATAAATTTAAATGTTTAAAAGGAATAAGTTCAAATATTTTAGTAAATGGTGAGCTGTACCCATGTTCTGTAACTTTGGTGAGAACTTCTCGCATCGAAAACATGTGAAACAAAATATTCCATCGTTTGTCGCAATGTGAGAAAAAAGTGTGTCTGGAACTCATGTCGAAAACTATCAAAAGAGAATACTTCGATACGTTATAAATGTCATAATATTTCACTCGAAGCCGATATGAAATTGCAGATGTTGTGAACGCCAGTAAAACATACGTTGACGGCGACCAAACTGGACTAAAATTTAAAACATTTCAACGACGGCGACGAAAATACAACCGTCGGCTATACCAAAAAATGTAAATTGCGACTTTAATGTTTGTTGATTACAAAATTGCTTTGAAAACATTCGTATATTTTTAAAAAATGTTAAAAGCAATATAATTAAACTATAAAAAAATCCGCCAAGAACAAAATACTTATCTCTTCCGTGTTAATATTCACTGCATTTTGCACTTTAAATTTATTTTTTAGTGTTCAAATTTTTTCTCACCCCGTTTTTATGCGTGAGTTTATTTGACAGTTCAAAGCGGGAACTTTCTCACAAAAATTTTACTTTCCTTACGTGACAGTTATTACTCGCTAAAAATGTTACAGACGCAGTTTAGTGAGAAAAACAGCTGTTTGTTTCATTTTATGGCATTTTTGTTTCATTTCTCACATTTCAATCGAAAAGTTTCTCGCCGCGGGAGTTACAGAACATGGCCACTGAACTCAATATTTGAAATGGTCTCCAAATTTAATGTGCGAAGAAGATATGCAAACATTTGACTCGGAGCTTAGAGAGCTTAAGCTACTTGATTTCCAAAATTTGATAAATAAAAGCATAAAGTTATTACAAGTTTTGACTCAAGAATATTATTCCCAAAATTCTGCCTTTTTATTAAAATATTTGTTTTGCCACATTCATCAGCTAATGCGGAACGAATATTTAGCCAAGTTAATACAAATAACACAAAGCAAAGAAATCGTTCAGATATGGAATCGCTTGCAGGCATTTTGTACACAAAAAACTTCCTTAAACTACAAAAAAAAAACTTCTTAAATTCACAATAAATAACTGTACAAAATTATTTTAAATACGATGATATGATACTATGTATGTGTGTACAATGTATTTCCTTTAATAATGTTTACAATAAACATTATTACAACCGGAACAACCGGGTTTCGTTGTCAAAATTTGTTTTAGTTTCCAAATATAATTTTAAAATATTTTTTACGAAAATCTTAACAGATCGATTGCACCAAGAGACTTATTGAATGCTTAACAGCGAAACATAAGAATCTAGAACAAAATCATGATGAAAGTTGCATAACTTTACAATTTTGTATAAAAGCATTCAGATTAGATAAGTCCTCCTACGTCCTTCGACAAGAAAATTCAAAGTCATGCCTTAACTCCCTATCAAAAATTCATAATAAAAATTTGTCCTTTTCCTTTCGAACTTGTTACTATACACAGAGCAGATCATGAAGTATTTAAATAGAAAGAAAGCAATTCATATTCCTTACATGAAAAAACATGGGTCATTTCGAGAGATATGGTTTGAATAGGAAGTTTTGCGAAAGTGGCCAGCGTGACACATTTTCACTTAGAGCCTTTTCATCAATTCTGATGGTCACCGTGAAACGCTTACTGGTAAAGAAAATGTTTTATTTGGCCAGTTTGAGACGATTAGTAAATTTTTAATTTGGTCAGTGAGATCCATTCAGACCGATCTGGTAAAATACCAATAGCATACTATTGTGGACTATATGGGATATAAATATGCCATAAACTAGGCCTCATCCTTTCTTGAATTTTTGAAAAACATTGTTAACTCAACATCGCTACTATTAAGAAGCCATAATATACATATATACTTTGATCAATATTGTAGAAATTTCAAAAGAAATGACAAGCCTATAACTCGAAATTTTCACTTTTTGAAAACATCGCTGTAAAAATATCTTGCTATTTTTTCTATTTGTGGGTATTGAAACGGTTAATATAAAAATTAATTTTGCTATGCCTTTAATGTTAAATTGGAAATTGTCTTGCTTCTACTGGAAGTTTTTAAATTTTGAGTAAATACCCTCTATAGGATCAAGTGCGATATGTATATCCGTTACACCCCAGGTATACGTAGGGTCACATTAAAAGTATTTTCAACTTTTAGATGTTAAATCCGCTAGGAAAATCAGGTGAGCCTAAAACATGTAATTCGGCAGAATTCAATATTGACAGATCTTTTGAAATCGCCGCTATTTAGAGATCCAATTTTATGCCAAGGGAGTCAGAAGCCCCCTGTGACTTTCTTCTCCGCCCTGACTATTGGCTGAGACGCCTTCGGGGATCATGTTGTTTGTACCCAAAGTCATAGTAAAGGATATCTTACAAGACCTTCTTTGAGGGCTTTTGGTTCAATATTGAATTCCTCTTGCTGAAGAGCTTCTGGTGCAACCTAGCTGAGGGACGTCCGCCCGCAGCCCGTACTTTGCCCTACAAAACGTGCAAAAATCAGCCTCTCCCCTGTCATTTTTAAGATACACTCGATTATAAACCACAGCCACACGTATCTCCGATTTACCAATACCTAGTCCGTATTCTATCTTTAATCTGAAAACTATAGCTATGTGATACCATATAGGATCTGCAGAGCCACCAAGGTAAATTTTAGGTTTGCCTGCATCAATATCCCGTGAGAATGCAAGACCAAGAGGAAGGTGCTTGCTAATACTCTTTCTCACAAACACCGAGGAAATCCAAATCGAATATAGCAGAATTTTACTCGGTTTATAAAAATCGATCTCTTGTCTTTCTACTCCAATTTTGCGTGATTTGATGGGGTGGCATTAAATGTTTAAGCTTTGGAATTAATATAAAAACTAGATTTGATGAGCCGTTCGTTATATAGGGCCAAAAGCAAGTTAATTTCAATTAAGTGTTCACATAGGGTCATCATCTTCAGGCGTAACGTTACAAAAAGTGAAATTTTCGCTGGAACTGTCCATAGACAGAAATCTTGAATGTCTTCCTATAAGAAATGCCATGCCCACTTGTCCAATCACACCCACATTTTATCGGATGTTGTGTTTTAATAAAAAAAGATGACTGTACCTAGTTTGGAAACTTTGGCTCCTCCCGTTCTCCAGATATACATAAAAATAAAGTAATAAAACAACAACAAGGGATTTTGAGGTTAAATTAGAGGCAGTCGTGGTTTTTTGCTAATATCTCAGCCATTTGAAGAGCGATCAGGCTGAATTTCCGCAGCAAACAATTCCGGGCTGTATATGATATAAACTATCAAGTCCCATCGTATCGGGGGTCGTCGAGAAACCTTTTTCAACTGACACACAGACGGACAGACAGGCATCTTTAAATCAACTTCTTTATTTATGGGGATCCAGAATATATATACTTCATAGGGTCTAACATCAATATAGTAGAAATTACAAATTGTTAGTTGATTAATATGAATTTCTGCTTGCAGGAATTTTGTCGTAATGATAGAATAGATAGGGTAACGGAAGCTTGACCTCCAAATAATTATAGGAACATTTTGGCTCCAGAAACCCTTGCAATTGGAGTCCCATTTTAAAAATTTTAAGCTTTTTTGGAATAGGATTATTTAATATTTTTACTTAGACTAAAGAACCCTTAAATAGATTTCATAAATCGCCCACAATCACTTTTCCTACATATTAATCCCACAGTGCATGATATTATATTTAATTTTCTTTTTAAAGAGGGTTACTTCTGAAGTATTTATTACACCGCACTATAAAAATTTAGAAAACAAAAAATAGAAAAACATATCGTTTTCATTTCAATGAGTGAATATAAGTGCAAGTTTTTTTTTCTTTTTATATTTTTGCATCTTTCTCTTTGGAATTGTTTTTCAAAGCTGCGTGTACTTTGAAGCAGCATCAGTAGTTGCAAGCATCTTGTTGAAGCTGCTACAGAACTAAGGTGATGCTAAAATTGCATGTTGCATAAAAATAAAAATCAAAACAGCAATTTAAAGGCGTTTAAAATTTTAAACACGATGAAAAATCATATCTTTGGTCTGATGAACCCGCGCATTTTG
Source organism: Pollenia amentaria (assembly GCA_943735925.1). Classification (NCBI taxonomy): domain Eukaryota; kingdom Metazoa; phylum Arthropoda; class Insecta; order Diptera; family Polleniidae; genus Pollenia; species Pollenia amentaria. Next base: position 194,078,110 of record OX031006.1, read on the forward strand.
TATGAAAATTTTTAATATTTTTTTAAAAGGTATTAAAGTAGTTGTGTTCGAACATGTTTATTCAAACTTTTCAATTAAAAAACGAAATTGAAAATACACGTAAGTTTCATTTACATAAACAAAATATTGTTCAAGTCAATAAACCATAAGAAAAATATGTGTTTTTAAGAAAAAAAAAAAAATTATGGAAATATGCGCAAAATAGCCCCTTAGTAATGTTTATTTATCATAAAATATTGAAAGTTATTAAAATTATTAAAGTTAAAGTTCATATTTTGCGAAAAATTAACGAGTCAGTCTATAAAAAAATAATAAGTCAGTCTATAAAAAAAAAACCAACGAAACATTTCGGTTACGTTTGCAAAATGTGCAATACTTTTCAAATTTTTTTAATCGTTTTAGACATGAGTAGACCTAAAACAAATAATTTTCAAGGGACAAAGATTGTATGCAAAGCGCGCAAAGGGGCTTCTCTTATTTGCAGTCTGTAGCATTGTAATCGTTTATTTCAGAACAAAACAAGTGCCGAAACGTATTTTGTAAATGATTATTACTTAAGTTTTTTTATTTTCCGTTTTAATTAAATGAATTGCTTTTGACAAAATAAGCTTTAACAAAACTAACTTATTTGACAAAAATCTTTAAATTCAACTCAAAAACATCACTTTAAGGAGCAAATCAATAGGCAAACTTTGTTAAATGTTTTTGCTCAAGACTTCTTTGTTTTCTTTTTTGGCTGCGTACGTTTAAAATAATGAACGTGACGTTTTTAAAAGCAAAATCAATACAAATTAATATGGCAAAATCATTCCTGTTATTTTTGTTGTGTTTTTCATTTAAGGTCCAACTATTATATGCGTAAGTTGGCTTAAGCAATTGTGCGAAAATATGTTAATCATATGTGTCAAACCATATTGAACTTAAGAAAACTGTTTGTTAAATTTTATGAAACTGTCATTTGCTTAAGCAAAGTGAGAATATGATCGCACATTCCATACGGAATCAAATGTTTTTGATTTTATTTTTATTTTTTTTAAACGCATTTGAGAGGCTTTTTGTTAATTTTTGAGAGGCCCTAAAGCACCCCATATACGTTTGAATTCAATTGTCAATTGAGTCTTTCAATTAAATTGATTCTTGGCCACATATTTCATAAACTGATGTGAAAGATCTTCATTATTTTCAAATTAATTTCAAAATTTAACGAAATTAAAGACAATTTTTAAAATACTTAACTTATTTTGCAGAAGAAAACTACAAACATTAATTTTATCAGCTGATCAGGAGACTCGAACACACACACACACACCACAATTGAATTGGAAGACTTACTAGCCAACTTCAAAAAATCAAAATATTTTTGTTTTTCTTCAACAAACTTAACAACTGCCAAACTAATCAATTGACAGAGCCATACACGCCTTGATTTGGACAACAATCGACTCATTTGCCAACTGGATTGAAACGTGTATGGGGTGCTTTAGTCACAAAAGAGTACAAAACAAAACGATAGCAAACGTCTTGTTTGTGGTGTACATTGCGCTTATATGATAATAATTCTTTATGACTTGTATAATTATTGTGATTTTTTTTTAGCATTTTGTGCTGAAGATTTTCTAAAATTTATTTCAATTACTAGACGATTGAACAACGCACTGTGAAAATCTGTGACTTTTGAACCGATAGGGATACTCTTGCATTTTTTTTTTTTTTTTTGCTGGAGAGATTTCTTGATCTTCTCTACAGTTTTTATTTTATTAAAATCAGTTTAATAGTTGTTGAGAAATGTAAGGTCAAATTTGAACTTTTGATGTTTTTTAGCATTTAGTATGAAAATGCTTTTTTTTTTTTTTTTTTTTTTTTCTTTCATTATTTATTTATTGAATCTTCATATATTAAATATGAACTAACAATAATTAATCAAATCTTATCCTAATATTTGCTTTATGTCCTGCCAGTGCCAAACACAAAAGATTTAGTCATCACGGTTTCTGTTTACATATGTAGGTGTTTATCGCTCATCTGATTGGGTGAGTGCTGCAGTGTCTCTTCTTCTTAAGCGAGTGTGGCCGCCATAATTTAAAATATTTCTAGCTAATGGATTTGGGTGCAGTTCCAGCCTTTTTAAATATTTTACTGCATATTTCGTTATCATAGTTTTTACTAATGGCACATTGAGATCCTTGTGGATATTTGAGTTTTTGACGTACCAGGGAGCGGCTGTGATTATTCGAAGAAGTTTATTTTGGCGCCTTTGAATTTTTTCGATGTTAGAAGCCGAGGCAGTGCCCCATAACTGAATACCGTAGCACCAAATTGGCTTTAAGATAGAGTTGTAGAGTAGAAGTTTGCAATCGAGACTAAGAACAGAATTTCTTCCAATGAGCCAATTAATTTGAATTGCTTTTAGTTTCATTTGAGTTAATTTCGCTTCTATATGCCATTTCCACGTTAAACGCCGATCTAGATGTATACCGAGGTATTTTACATGCGAGTGTTGGGGTATTATTTGATTATTTATTTTAATAGGGGGGCATGTTTCCCGACGCAATGTGAATGTTATATGTGCGCATTTTTGCTCATTGATCTTTATCCTCCATTTTTTTAACCACCTTTCTAGTTCAAATATATGATCCTGTAGATAACGAGATGCTTCATGACAGTTTGCGTGTACGCTTAGAAAAGCTGTGTCGTCCGCAAATGTTGAGGTATGGGTGTAGCTGTTTGTTGGCAAGTCCGAAGTATAAATTAAGTATAATAGAGGGCCCAGGATGCTGCCTTGTGGGACTCCAGCGCTAATTGGCTGTGGAGGACTTAAAAATTCGCCTTCTTTTATAATAAATTGACGACCGACTAAGTAGCTTTGTAACAGCTTGTGTATATTTGCTGGTAAGTTTTGCTGCAATTTCAGTAGTAAACCTTCATGCCAGACTTTATCAAAAGCTTGAGACACATCGATGAAGAGTGCTGAGCAATATTTTTTTTCTTCAAAGGCTTTTCTTATGACATTTACTATTCGATGAGTTTGTTCAATTGTGCTGTGTTTTCTTCTAAAACCGAATTGATGATTGGGAATACATCTGTTACCATTTAAAATCGGCGTTAATTTAGACACTAGAAGTTTCTCAAAAAGCTTTGATATATTAGACAATAAGCTTATAGGTCTATATGACTCAACTTTTGTGGGATCCTTTCCTGGTTTAGGTATCATGGTAACTAAGGATACTTTCCACTCTTGTGGGTAGTATTCAAGGCGTAAAATAGCATTAAAAATTAGTAGAATAATTTTCTTTGCTATGCTGGGTAGCTCCAAAAGCATTTTGTTACTGATCTTATCAAAACCAGGGGCTTTCTTGGGGTTTAAATCATGAATAGCCTTCTCGATTTCTCTTACTTCAAACCTTAGTGGAACAGCTGATCTAACAGCAACAGGTGGTAACTCGACCGCAGTATCGAAAGATGTATGAGGGGTAAATACGGTTTTCAAATGATTAACGAAAATATTACCTTTTTCTATGTCATTTCGTGCCCAACGTCCATTTAAGTTTCTTAATGGTGGTTTAGTGATAACTGGTCTTTTAAGATTTCTAGCTGCACGCCATAATGAGTAATCAGATTGAGGAGTTGCATCAAGTTCCTTAAGATATTTTTCCAGAGAAGCCGTTTTTTGAGACTGCAGTAAGTTTCTTAGCCTTTTTGTGCACTCTTTTAGTAAATTTTTAAGTTGAGGGGATCTGTGCAATTGCCACTCTCTTCGAACTCTCCTTTTTTCAGTCAAGAGACGCTCGACATCAGTAGAATATATTTTACTATTTTTGATATTTTTGCGGGCTATGCTAGAATGTTGAACAGCTAGTTTGAGATAATTGTCAAAATTTACAATAGAAAGATTCACATTCTCCGGTGTTCTAAGCGGAATATTTTCAGTGCAGTGGGTACTGAGATATTTTTTATATTTTAACCAATTTATTTGTGTGGCTGACGTCACTAAGTAACCAGACGGAGATACAATTCTATAAGGGTTTGATATGGTAAGAATTGTAGGTGTGTGATCAGAAGATAATTCTAAAGAAGCTTCAACGTGAATCGTTTCTGCGGGGATGTTTTTAACCACGCCAAAATCGATGACATCTGGAATTTTTTGCTGATCAGTAGGCCAATAAGTTGGTTGTCCACTCGCGACCACATTTAAATCCATTTTAGACATTGTATTATACAAAACACGACCCTTTGGTGTAATGAGCCGTGAACCCCAGAAGGTATGTTTAGCGTTGTAATCGCCAGCGGCTAGGAAACAGGGTCCTAATGATTTAAAATATTTATAATATTGGCTTTCTGATATTGAAAATCTAGGTGGAGAGTATAAAGATGAAAGTACAACGTTTCGATTTAGCTCTTTAACACAAATATTCGTTGCTTGCAGATAATCTTCACGATGATCACACATTAAGTAGTGTTTGATTCGGGTTTTTATCAAAATAGCAGAACCTCCACAAGCTCTATCTCGAGGGTCCTTGGTATCATATAATATATAACCATTAATTTTAAACGTATTTCTTGAGGTCAAATGAGTTTCAGAAACCATCATTACATCAATTTGTTTACTTTTAAGAAAATATTCTAGTTCATTTTTATGTTGGCGAATGCCGTTTGCGTTCCAAAAACATGCTTTTGAAAATGCTTTTGATTGAGAATTATGGTATATTTTTTTTATTCAAAAAGGGGGCTGTTATTGGTCAGTGCACTGTTTTAAGAACTTGTTAATGTAAATTTCATTATGATATCATTATTCATGTCAGATTTATAGAATGCCAAACCTTGAAACTATTATTTTTTCCTCATATTGAAAGCCCTTTCATTCATTTACACTATAGATATAATAAGTAATGTAGAAAGATCTTTAAACAGTGTACCAAAAAGCATAACCATTTTTGAGTAAGAAATACCCCAAATTCGCAATACTTGAAAAATGCTTTTAAAAAAATAATTTTTTTTTTTTTTTACAAAAATGGCAACATTGTCACTATTTAACACTCGGTATTGATCAGAGTTTCCAGAAAATTATGGACATATTAGAAAATTTTACTGTTCTAATTTTATAGAAAAAGGTGTGTTGAATTATTAGAATTTTTTACTTAAATTAATTTTTTTTTGTTTAAAAAATTTAATTTTTTTTGGATAGGGCAGGTGGGAGAAACAAATGTCAAATTGCCTAAAAATTGGTTCTAAAAGCATACTTATAACGTTTCTTTCGAAAAATATATATTTTTTATCAGCGAAAGAACATGGCCATCTTTTGGCGTGATAGTAAAAAATGAGTTTTCATATGTATTACTTTTATATACACATACATTCGCCTCGAATATCCCACTACACTCTTATAGAAAAATGCATAAGCATTCAATAATACAACATACCACTGGTTAAAGTCAGATTTCCTACCAATATAAAAAACGTTTAACACACTATTGATAACAGATTGATATAAACCATAAACCACCCGATTAAAAACCTCGAAAAAACTCAAAAATCAATCCAAAAAATCCGTTTTATCCGAATATCTCTAAAGGCAAAGGATATTATTTGTAGGTCAGTTTAAGTTCAATTTTTTTGCAATTCATAAAAACACATATTTTTGACGAATTTTTTAAAGTTTGAATATCTGAGGTTACCAATTTTAGAGGTCCACAAGTCACAGTCCCGACCCTCAATGGATCTGCGTTCTTTTATATCAACTTAAAAGTTCCCGCGATATGACACTTTCAAGAACTGTATCAGTTGCAAACTTATTTTTCAAAACAAAACTTTCGTAAGCCATTTTGTTATATTTCAGTAAAATAAAAAGAGCAAAAAAAATGTTGCCAGTAATTTTATTTTATGAAAAAAGTGTTGTACAGACAGTTCCAAACAGTTGAAAAAGTATATATAGGGTTAAAGAGAACACTTTAAGCTTTTTGATGTTAGTAAAATCTCTTTGACCCCTTTTGACCCTTACAAGTTATATTCCGCTAAAATTCGGATTTAACTGACGTCATACGTCTTCAATGGCGGTATGAGTAAATACGGCAAACCCCACTGAAGAGATTGTGTGGTTACAATCGAAACTAGTCAGGGCAACCTGTCGGTGAAAGCCTGGGTTCAATTCTCAGCGCAGTCAAGAATGAAAAATTATCAATAAATTTTAATTAATTTTATGTTGTAACATTCCTGTCTTCATAAAAATAATTTAATGAAAATTAAATTCAATGAACCTAAGCCTAATTGCAATATCAAAATTTGGATTAAAAACCATTAACAGTTCAATAAAATAACCACAATACTAATTATTGAAATTTAAAATTTTTGGTTTTTTTGTTTCGAGGTTGAAGTGATGTCTGGGGAATAATCTGGTGGATACTGGCTTACTGTGGTCACTGGTTTAGGGTATAACAAAGGGACCACTATAAGGACCTAGATGAGCCGTACTCGTGGCGGCTGCCCATTGAACTTAACCTAACCTTGGTTATGATTGGTAAACTGGTAAACAGCTTATAATAATATCTTAAACTGGGTACAAAGCTTAAAAACTGTATAACTCAGGAACTGTTGGAGCAAATCATTTTTCCCAATTATTAAGAATTAATAGTTCTTTCAAACTGCATTGATATTTTTTTCATAATCATAAAAATTTTAAAAATTATAATGCGTTATTTACAATATGTATGGACAAACTACGAAAAATCATTGTAAAAACTTATATAGGGTGATTGGTTTGATTTTCAATATGCTTTTTTATAGATCACGCGTGACTCATATCTAACTTCTTTGTCATTTTTGTTCAGTATCGTTTGGCAAGTCCTGATGGCAAAACTCACACCACAACAGCGTTTCCAAATTGTTCAACTGTATTACGAAAAATCAGCGTTCTGTGTGAAATATATATTGTGCGATTAAAGAAAGTTACGGTCTGCATAATCGATCTACTGAAACCACTATTGCTAACACTATTCACAAATTTGAGTCCCAATTAAAATTAGTGGATGATACTCGACAGGTTACACAGGGTCTCCACCTGAGATAATATCTGATATAATATCTAAGAGAACGTCGGCAGAATGGGAGAATACATTTCTTCATGTTAATCTTAATATCAAACAAGGGGAACACGTATCTTATAAGATTTCATAATCGACTGATTCTCGTACAGTAAACTTGTATCTTTATTATTCTGTTTTTAGTTTTTTAGTTTAAAATATTGTTATTTTTAACAATTTTCACAATATTGGCACTATTTGCATTAATAAATTACACATTTAAATAATGGTGGCTTATCTCTCATCTTATAAGATAGTTGTTATAAGATTTCTTATAACAACTGTCTCATAACATTTATTATAATATTAATACTAACACTATTTGAGAGTCCACATGTAAGATAATGCTCTCTGCGATTGAATTTGACGTTTGCTAATATAAAAATCTTATTATATCTTATCTCAGGTAGAGACCCTGTGTTAGAACACGCCCACCACATATTGAAGTGAATGTAACAGCTGTAGCTGAGAGTGTGCGCGAAGACCGTGGCGAAGCTTGGTTTGTCGTATTCGACAACTTGGCGTATTTTACGTAACGACCTCGGCCTTAAAGAGTACAAAATTCATTTTGTGCAAGAATTGAAGCCAGCCGATTTAAAAATGCGTCTTATTTTCAGTAAATGGGCTCTGCAAAAACTCAATGAAAATCCGGTGTTTTATCATGAAATTTTGTTCAGTGATGAAGAACATTTTTGCCTTAATGGATACGTTAATAAAACAATTTCCGTGCTTGGGCTGTTGACCAAGCCGAAGAGTACCAAGAGCTACCATTACATCCATTAAAAAGAACGGTATGGTGTGGTTTATGGGCTGGTAAAATCATGGGTACATATTGCTTTAAAAATGAGGAAAAACAGAATGTTACCGTCAATGGTAACCGCTATCGCACCATTTTAACGGATTTTATATGTGATTCCTGAAATTCAAGCGCATGGTCTTGGTGAGCTCTGGTTTCAACAAGAAGACTCTACGAGCCACACAGCACGTGAAACACAGACCTTGTTTAGAAATAATTTTGGTGAGTACCTTATTTCACGTTTTGCTACGGCTAGATCATGCAATATCACACCGTTGGACTATTTTCTCTGGGGATATTTAAAGAACGAGGTGTTCAGGAATAAGCCAGCTACGGTTGACGCTTTGGATGCCAACATTACTCGTGTTATTCTTGAGATACCAGTAGCCCAAAATTGGACCTTCCGAATGGACCAGGCTATGACAGATGATCATTCTGTTTATTGACAATTTTGACAGACATGAACCATTACAGATCATTCGTACAACTGACAAAGCTACTGTAAAATAGAAATTGCGTAAAAATAGTTTTAGTTTTTACATTTGGTTGTCGTTCTTTTCTGTAGCAAATATTTTGGAATTACTTTTTCTGCGCTGCTACGTTTTTGTATCTGCTACGTTTAAAGCTTCACTTTTTTCAAATGGCAAAATATTTTAATAATCCTTAAATTATTTTCAATTAATTTTTTCACTTATGAATTTCTCATTATTAAATCCAGTCACTAATTAAAGTTCATTTAGCATTTAAATTTATTAATTAAACTAATTAATTCTTCTACTTACCTTGTCAGTAATGCAGCAAACATATTAGTAATTAAGCTGAAAAAGAGAAAAATAAACGAAAGAAAAATTTATTAAAGTTCAAAAATGTATGTCATGTTTAAATACCATAAATACTTTATTTTTTTTTTATTTGTTATATATGCGTTTAAGAAAAACAGTAAACAGCTAATATTAAATTCACTTTTTCTTGTAATATAAATTGTTAGAGAAAAACAATTGCAACCAAAAGTAATTATGTTCAAAAAATAGTAATAAAAATTTACAACCGTAACGTTTTTTTTATTTTATTTTTAATTTTTTAGACAAATAGGTGAATAAAACAAATACTTTAAAGTGATGGAAAACGACTTAATTCAAAGTATTTGATCTCAATTAAAAAAGTAAACAGATATTTTTAGAATTTATTCGATTTAAAAATGAAATCTTAACTTAAGTGGAATAATAAACTTGTTTGTTATTTTGACATACGAGTTTTCGATTAGACAAGAAATCAAAGATGGTTCGAAATTTATATTTTAAAAATTATTAGTTGAGATGACTTCAGCTTGATTATTGTGAGTATTTTCCACAGTTTTTGACTGCGCGGTTTAGCAAGAAAAGCTTTTAAATTCTCAGAGATCTTGAGAAGTTACGATTTAAAGTAAATTTTCCAAATATTTTAATAATCAAAATTTAATAATAAAATTGTAGGGGAATGTAAGAAAAGATAAACACACTGTTTATTGTTGTGGCTTTGTTGAAGCTTTGATATTGTTACAAGTAAGATCTGAGTGCTTAAAATTCTTATTCACTTTATAGTCTTATTTGTATAATATTTTTAGCTTTTCTAAGCAACCAGCGAAATGCGCATAGAAACCAGGTTTTCCCTCAACAATAAATTTCAGTGTTTTTATCAAAAATAAAAGTTGGGAATTTAGTTATAAATAAATCTTATTAATAATAAATTTTGTATTCCCGAAAATAACTTTTGATATTTTAATAATCTTTAAAGTTTTTTTTCAAAGTATTTGGTAATTTAAAGCTTAATTAAAAACAAAGTTTTTGACTTTGTAGTCAAATATTATTTGTCTTTAAGTTTTATTTATGTATATACGAAAATCGAGTTTTCCAGTACTTTTAAAAATTATAGTTAAATAGTCTACGTTGCTTAGTTTAAGTATATTTAAGTTTCCATGGTGTATTTGCTTGATAAGGTGGCCTTATAGCCTTTTTACACTGGTCAAAATCTCGGTGAAACGCGTTCACATTGTTCGCAAATACCACCTGCCATCACACAAAAATTTCGCAATTTCTGAAGAAAAAGACTTTTTTCAAAACAATTTTGTTTTCTACAAAAGTGCCAAAATTAAAAAAAAAATCACAAATTTATTTTGTTTAAAAATATAAAAAAAATGTACACTTTCAATAAATGGGAAAACTTGAGAAATTGTAACTCTGCTTTCAAAACAAGTGTCCATTTTTCAGTAATGCCACAATAATAACAGAAATAAATGCCGCTTCTCCAGTGATGATAACACATAAATAACCGAATGATATAGATTAGAATATAATGAGTTAGGAAAACCTTGTACAGATGTTGATTTTTAGCCCTATGTATTTCTTATGAGAAGATGTTAGCATCTTTATAACTGATGGTAGATGTAAGATGATGATCAGTGTAAAAATACTTTTAATTAGGGACGCAACGAATATCGATACCGATATATCGCCGATACTTCCGGCTTTCCGATATATCAGTAACGGCGATATTTTGCTGTCGTTACGGCGATATTTTTATATATGGGTAATTCCATGTCAAATCGACCTTTCGATTTGAATGAAATTTGGTGTGAAGGTTCCTTTTATCCTTTAAGGAACATATATGAACGAAAAAAAATTAAATAAACATAAAAAACCTTATCATATTCGAAATGTCATAATTTCGCCGAATTAGCCGAATGTGTTGAGTTTATTTTTTCAATATCTCAAAAACTACTGCACATACGAAGATGATTTGCATGTAATTTTAAAGAGAATACTTGGGGCTATAAGCAATATATTGAAGAAAAATTTTCTAGCATTAAAAGTAATGCGTTCTTTATCAGGAAGATCTTCATAATTTATAAATTTTCCCTCAGAGCATAACTCATTATTAACTATGCATAATAATTGCAATAATTTATTTCAGTATTACATACATATGTTTGACAATTAAATCAGTGTCGATTGAAAGTACATTAAGCACAGCAACAGTAGGAAAAGAGACGAGGAAAAAACGACATTTAAACACTTAACGTTTAGAGTTTGTTCCTGGGATTTCCCGTCCCGGGAACCTAATGAAACCCTCGATTCAATGCTCGAAAATTTCAAAGACAATCGTAACGAAAAAACATCTTAATAAGCTGCTTAACATGTCTCTGCATCAGGGTTGTCAGATTTTTTTCACCTTTATCGCCAAATAGTATACCGAAAATCGCCAAAAATTTATTTTTCTAGATTTGTGGTAAAAAAAAAATCGCCATATAGGAATACTAGTGTACTTTACCCCTATTAAAATTCCCAATATTTAGCATTATTCTAGCAGTATATTTTAGTATTGTGAACGTTTTTAAATAAGTCGGGCATGTTCTGATAATCGCCAGATGCTGAACATTTGAGATTCTGAATTGAAATCGCATAAGAGGTGTAAATCGTAATCGCAAAAAGTTTGGCGGCTTCAAATTGCAAAAGTATGCTGAAGGAAACTAGAATATTTGTAAGGTACTATCGCAGATCGCAAGCAAAGCGCACGAGTTTCAAAACACCGTAAAATAAAGCTGCTGTTATATTAAATCGTGCTATGTTCATAACAAGCCTAGAACTTGTGAGATCAGTTAATTAAATTTTGCAATAATATTAATTATACGAAGTATGCAAAATTAATAGAGGTTAATGCAAAGAAAAATCAGTTTATATAAGTGAAAATTTTCATTGAAACATAATGTTGTCTTGAAAGTTGTATTCAAATTGAATATTTGGAATTGTATTGGAATACTCCAATTGAATTCGGTCTTCTCAACAATTTCATCACATGAATTGTTTTTAAAAATTAACTTCTGACCTAGATTTGTTTTCGATTTTATATAAAATCAAGGTTTTCAAAAATTTTAGGTAAATTTCACCAAGTTCAGTTATAATTAACTATCAGTTTTAGCTGTAAAAAACATATTGTTAACTGGAAGTTAAAGTAATAGTTAGTTTTAACTGAACTTGGTGAAATTGGCCGTTAATTTCTTAAAAAATCGAGTCAAAATAAAAAAACTGTGACTTTTTTCGCTCTGCAAGCCATATTGGAAAATACGCTTGATACTATTATATAGAGCCTGTAATCAATACAAATGATTATCTTTCGCTATTAACTCCACTTTTTTTTGCATATATACTTTAGCACACTATATAATTTTAAAAATTCAATTTAATATGCAATCAAAACCTTCAGTTTTTAGAATTTCTTTTCAAAAACAATTGAAAATTGACTTGTTTTTCGGTGGAGCTCCGATAACTTTTGGTCTAATAAAGCTTAAGTTTAATTCCACATTTCTATAGCAAAAATTTTTAAATGTTTTCAGTGTAATTATCTGGCTATATTATAAATTTATCCTCTAAAGCTATAGCATTCGTATTGAGATTTTAAAATACCAAAAACTATACCCGTACTCATAAGTTTTTTTTGATATAAGAAGGAAAAAAGATTTAAGAAATCGCCAACTTTTTCAAATTTCGCCAGGAAATCGCCATGTCGCCAAACACAAAATTTCGCGTATAAATCGCCACGTTTGGCAAAAATCCCCACATCTGACAGCCGTGATCTGCATTCCGAAATTGATGGAAACACAGTCACCCTTACAGGAGGTACAAGTTCTAATAAGTGTTCAAGAACTGGCCTTTGGACCGTTAGTGAAAAAAATTATTAGAGGATCCGAGGAGGATGAATCTCTGTCCATCCTATGCTAAGATTCTGCTAAAGAAGAAGTTGAGAGATACTTAAGTTCTCCTAATATTTCCAGAGACGCAGATCCCCTTGTTTACGGGCGCAATGACATGTTATGCCGCAAGACTTCTTTGGTTTTCAAATGATTTCTGTCACCACTAAGAGACTATTTTCTACTGCAGGTCTGGTTCAAACGGACTTGCGAGATCGCCTATATCCACAAAAGTTGAAAATACTTTGTTTACTTAATCTTATTAATATTTTTGTAAAACATGTTTTATTTTTTGTTAATTTTAACTTGAATTCAAATTCAATATGCGTATCGGTATCGATATCGGCGATATGTTTGTTGGAGTATCGGTATCGTATCGGCAAAAAGCCATATCGTTACTTCCCTACTATTAATATAACAACAAGCAAAGAAAAAATAATCAGCTGATTCTTTGATGCAAACTTGTAAATAAGTACTTTGTGCTGGTTCACACTGTTCAAGTTTTAGCAGTCAAGTCTTGAGTTTTTAGGAGAGAAGGGAAAAGAAAATGCCATTTCTTTTCCTCTTTCTCCTAAAAACTCAAAACTTGAAGGCTAAGTCTGGAAGGATGTGAACCAGCACTTTAGGTTAAGCAGTTGTTTTATAAAACGTTTAAATTTAGTAGTGTTACCATAGTTTTGTATTAATGAAATAAGGTTGATCAGGTGGCACTTAAAATATGAAACTGTTTTTAAATAGACCTTAAATTGAAATTAAAATCTACTAAAAACATATTTAAATGCGAAGTCAAAAACTGGACATAAGAATTTAGCTTCTTTATATCACATTTTTGATATCATAAGCGATATCAGGTTCTATATAATATCCATTTTTCGAACTATTTTAAAACTTTTAAAAGTTAAAATTTTTTAAACACAATTGTAGTTAGTAATACAAAAATTAAAGTTGAATTTTATCTTGCAAAATAAACTGAAAAATTCAAATGACATTGATTTCATGTTGTAAAATTCCTGTCTTCATAAAAATAATTTAATGAAAATTAAATTCAATGAACTTAAGCCTAATTAAAAATAATTTGGATTAAGAGACAAAAAAAAAATTTAATAATGAATGGTAGTAGAGCACTCTTTCTACAGTCGTTAAAAAATTGTTCAGAAAATAGTGTTGACTCACAACATACAGGGTAAACAATCTTAACATCCCCAGAATAATTGTTAGTAATTGATTAGACGGCAATCAACGATAGACCTTCAAAATATACCACCCAAGACATGAAGCTTAACTTTTGAGTTAAAAACAATCTGATTGAAAACGCTTCACTTAAGTCGATGTTGTATAAAATAAGAATGGATTGTTATAATTGTTAACTCGAAATTTTATTGAAAGAGAAAAAAATTAATAACAAACAAAATGACTCATTATTATTATCAAAATTATTGATTATGATTGTTTCAACTTGCAGGAAATTTCTTTTAAAGCTTTATTAAAAAAAAAAACATTTTTAAGCGCAGTGCAACATTTTTAAAGTGATCGAGTGCAAACTTCTTTTCGTGTGAAATTTATTTTCCAGATTTAGGCGCTGTTCGGATTTTATGATGTAATGAATATTTTGGCTAATACTAGATCATTCCGCAAAACATGATATCTTTATAATGGCTATATCTCGAAAACCAATTGGAATTTTTGCACAATTATAGCAACAGACTAGGGGAAAAAAGTGTAAGCAAACTTAGCCGAAAAAACTGCATCTTATTCCTCAAACGGTCGAACATTTTTTATTTTGTATATCCTTTTTCGCCATTTTTAGCCCATAGCTGTCAAACTGTGGAAAAATCCGTAAAGCAATCTTCAGAAAAGATATTCCTTTAAATAAAATTCATTATTCTGCAGTATATTATAATACTGGAATATGTTTTTTTCACATTGAAGATTTTAGAAATGTTTGAAAAATGTAAAAAAAAGCATAAAAAATGAGCAGGATTTCTCGGAAATAGTTAAAGAATAACATTGAAAGCCATGGTATTGAATATTACAGCGACTCAAGCCCGTATGTTTGAGCCGTCATAACATCTCTAACACCTTGTTTGAGTTGACATGACATAAAAATGCCTGAAATTTTTGTGAATGGCATTTTTACAAAAACAATTGAATTGTGGGGGTCTTTAATATTTAAATGATTTCCGAAATTAGGATTTTATTGGGGTATGCTAAATTATGGACCGATGTTCACGAAATTCGGCAGGGTGATTCCACAATAGCGTTGATCGTTATGTTTTCACGCATATTAAAGTGTTTTCCGAGAATGGATCTTATATGGGGCCTAAGAAAATGTTCTAGTGTAATTTCCAGTCTTGGGGAACCATGACAGACAAGATTTTGCAACAACAGCATTAACCGTTACGTGTTTACTGTACTACAGTGTTTTCCAACGATGGATTTTATGGTAAATAATAAACCGATCTTTTCGACATTTGCAGTAAAGTTTTGTCTCTCTTAAACAAGTTTGTGCAAAACGTAATGACAATCGGCCACCAATTGTTATAAGATTTTGTAAAAAAAAAGTATTACTTTTTGGGTGGTGTTTCACTTTTCGGTTCATTACTCTTTTCCTACTAAGCCCACTGTGCTAAGGAAAACTAGAAATAGTTTGACACCTAATTTATTCTTCTCTGTTAAGTCATTCGCCCGTGATTTCAACAAAATGACCTGACAAAATCGGCTTAGAATTACTTAACTAGCCAGAATATATAAGTTAACACAAAATATGTTTTATTTGTTCATTCCCACCAAATAAGCTGACACCATGTGCAGGTGTCATATACCAAAATTTATTTCACACCAAACTGCAACACGCGCCGTCATAAGTGGCGTGATCATCAAAATTTGAAGTATAAAGTTAGGGTAGAAAATAAGAAAGAATCACTGTTGTTTTTACTTTGAAATAATAAAGAGGTTGTTGAGTGCCTTAAAGACACTCAACACAAAAAATATTTTTTTTAAAAAATAACTAAACTTGTTATTTTAATTTATATATGAAGTCTTAGATGAATATTAAAAAAGTTTCACACGGAATGACAAAATTAGTATACCGCCATTCACCACTTGTGGGGGATGGTAAAAAAATAAAAACACAAGTCCACCCCACAAACATATATTATTATCAATAACATTGAAAATAAAATATAGATGGTTATTCTTTGCTATAAACATCAGCTGACCTTTTTTATGAGGAATGTGACACATAGTCACCTTCCAGTCTAGCAATTTTCGTTACTGCAATTTTTAAAAATTCTGGTGTGAAATTGCATTAGTGTCCAGATTATAAAATTGTAGTCTTGCAATTTTTATTGTTTCATCTTGCCATTCCCGTTCTCTTTTTTATATATTGTATATAAATACAAGTTAAAAACTGTGAGAATAAAAAAATTAAACAGAATTGCAGAGCACATGAAACTGACTATTCCTCCCCAATCTTTTTACCCCTCTCAGCGATAAACTCAAGAATTGTTGCAACGAAAATTTTAAGTCTGGAAAATGACATACAACAGTAGAAAAAACCTAATTTAAGCCTTATCTGGGTTTATACATTCTCGGTTTTTTTTTTTTTTTTGTAACTTGTCACATACCTAACCACTGATTACACTCTTGACAGATGCATAATCGCATCGGTATTGAGTCTATGTATGAGTCTATATATAACTTAAATCATTAATATCATATAAACACACAATACTACCCCATATATGGTGCCATAAAGTATACAAATTACTACCCCTGACTAAATCATCAATTGCAAGATTGCGTAGCGAATAACCGCGAGTCACTAGACGTAAGTGCATTCACCTTGACCATACAAATAAATCTGCTCTATAAAGGCCTACGTGAGCTTTTAATAGAAAATGTGAGTGAATGTCTTCAAATAATAATGAAAGCATCCAACCTTAAATATAAATTTCATTCACCTTTCACTTTATTTAATGTAAACCGCTGCTTGAGTAATACGAGTACGTTAGTCAGTAAGCATGTGTATTTGCATATTTGTGATGCATTTGAAAAATGTTTGCAGAAAATATCAGAAGAAAAATGTTTTGTAATTTAAAACCAAATATGTAGTCTTGTGTTACACATCAACACCCTAAAAACACAATGCCAACGTAAACTCTTGCAGCATCACAAGCACACTAATGCACGTATGCATACAGGGATACAATGAGATGGAGACAAAGCCATGAAAGATGTCTTAAATTTATTCGAATTAAATTATACATCTTTTGTAGTGAATTGCAATGAATGAGAGTATTTGTGGAAGTTAAGGAGCTCGAAAATAAAATAAATGATTGTAAGTTAAATGATCCTTGTAGATTTACAAAGATAATTTGCTTATACTTATGCTTTTATATACAGTTGAAAACTCACATCAGCACGCTTTCTCCGACTTCCATTTAGTTATCTGATACGTTTTAATACGACGTTTATAATGAACTAAATTCTTGGTACTTTTAAATTCGTTATAATCGTATTCTATTGTATAAGGATTTTAAAATGATGCTTAATGTTACCATCTGTTTAACATTTATTTTAAAACAAAAAAAAAATAAGTCTTTATATTAATTCTGCAAATGCGTCTCATTTAAGTACAGAGAATATTCACTAGATTGCATTCAGGTATCAAATTAGAAATGCAGATAACAAATTGGAAATGGAAAAGTTAAAGCCAGAAAAGGCAGAAATTGCTTTGGGTGTTTATACTTCAATATTTAAGTGCCCCGGTAGGGTTTTCGTAATGCGTTGCCTATTTACCTCCATCTACGTTCTCGGATTTCATGTTTTAGCGGTATAGCTCATCGCCGAAGATCCAGCTATTTGGCCACCATATTTGGAGGATTTTTCGGAGTCATATGTAGTTTGTTGTTGAGGTCTTCAGATTTTATGTTCGCTTAAATATCCGAAATTTTGTATTTTTTGTTATTTGATTTAATTTCATATGTTGTAAAGTGCTGCAAATAAACCTTTTGCCGTTCTAATACGTTGCAGAATATCCACACGAGCACCTCAATTAGGTGTTAGTTGGCTTCCTAGGTAAGTGGTCTCGTTTATTGATTATATTGGGTGATCAGCTACATAAAAATTTGTTCTTCAAATCTATTGTTCATATGTTTTGTCTTGCCTACATTGATTTTTAATCCAACTAGGTTAGATATCCGAACTATATCATCAATATTCAACTGCATATTGGTTTTTCTAACTACTTGAGAGCAAAACAATATAATCGGCGCACTGTGGCTCAAAATTGAATTCCATCGGCCAAAAGTCCAATTTTTTGTCATCGCCGATTTAAAAAATATTAAAGCCATTCGATAGCAAACATATGAGAACTTAGGTATCCAAAAAACTGGATCAAAATATTGGTCATTGTGGGTGTGGCATGCTGCTGGAAATAAATATTTTATGCTATTATAGAAAAAATTAAATTTTTGCAAATTTGATCGGAACTAAATTATGATTTCTCGCCAACCGTTATCAATAATGGGTCGTTTTTTTGTTATTTTAGTGGGATAGTAGTCTTTAAGAAATAGTTCATTACATCACTTAATCATTTATCCCTGATGATATTGTAGCTAAATTCGAATTTCAGAGGAGTAGAACTTGTTAGGGTCAAAAGGGGTTAAAAAGAGTTAAGTACCATCACAAAGCTGAAAGTGTCCTCTTTAAGCCCATATATACATATTTGTGAAACTGTTTGGAACTGTCTGTTGAACATCTTTGTATTTCAACCCCACTGTAATTTTCGATATTGATACATTTTAATGTATAATAGCTTGATGTATATAAGCTCAATTTGAATTCAACCATAGTGTTAATGCATAATAATATTAGCTGTTAACACGGTAAAAGCTTTAATGGTCCAGACAGTTCGAAAATATTCCAGACAGTTCGAAAACTTCGAACTTAAAACAGTGCACTTAACAACCTCCCCATTTTTTAATAAGAAAATACCACAATTCTCAATCTCAATCAAGAGCATTTTCATACTAAATGCTAAAAAAACAACAAACGTTCAACTTTGACATTAAGGCCCTAATCATGTAAAACACAACGCAACGCCAAAGAATAACATTGAAAGCACAAACAATGTCATACATATTTTGTAATTTTGTTGTTGCTTCCTACAGAAGTCTCTTGAGGCCGCTGCTTGTGCTTCTGCCGCTATGGTGTTGATTTATCTACGCTTTTCTTTTTTGCATGATCGTTTTACCTTCGCTTTATCAACGGTTGTTATGAACATTGTTTACCAATACCCACCTGGGTGGTACTTCACATATATTTATAGGCGATGAACAAGTTCTCTTCATACAAAAAAAAATTTTTTTGTGTTATTTTAAAGAACTTAACATGTTCATTGAGCTAAAATTTCCTTTTAACTGAAACAAATTTAAGGAAGTTATAAAAGAAATAAGACCGTAAAAGTCATCCGGGTGGGTATTGGTAAAGCGAAGGTTAACATGATGGTTGAGGTCAGCATATTCTCTCCTGGCGGCATTCTTTAATGTGCGCTTGCGTGCGATGTTTATACCAGCTTTTCCCCTTCTCTTTACTCTTAACTAAAAAATAAAAAACACTTTAATATTGTTCTACTGCCGTGTGATAGAATGACTTGATCTGAAAATTTACTTTTGTTGGACAAAAATAATTTTTTTTCTCGTTCCCTGTTATTTACTTTAAAAAGCATTTTGTTTTGCAAAATTGTACAACAGATAAAAATGTTTTGTGTAACAAATTATAAAAGCTTAAATTTCAACACTTTTCGTTAATAATTTTTATAAATGAAAACCTAAGATAATTATAATTAATTAGAAAAGAAGCCATAATTAGTCAGCGTTACTTCGTTACACTTGACTTAAAGTGTAAATATAAATCATATTCGATGCATACTTTAAGGCATTCTTTATAAAAATAAGTAATTCACCACTTTCTTTAATAGCAAGGTAGTGAAATGGAGTAACAATCGTTGACAGAGAGAGTTCAACTGTTAATAACCGACTGTTATGGACCAACTTTAACCCTAGGATTCTCGGTAATTTTTTACCACTAAGTTATCCTCTTGGTTTGGCCAGACCACAATTATAACAGGTAAAAACCTCAATTAAATAAAAAGTAAATAAATATATTTTTTATTGAACGTATGCTTATAAATGTATATTATACGAGTTTATTCAACATTTTAATTAATTCATTATTTTATTCCACATTCAAGTCATCCAAAATGAGGTCCGTAATTTTAGACATTTCTTTTTCACATCGAACACAGTCTGGCCACGCCAATAGGGTAATATCATAGACTTTTACATGAAAAATGGAATTTCACTCCTCTTTTTTGCTCCAATAGAATCCAAACAAGTTTCATTCGATTCAGCACATATCATTTATAGAATTCATGTCCCTGTTTTTTTGGTTTTTATATTCGAAAAATATTGCAAGCAAAACAAAAATTTGGTCTGGCCAGACCAAGACGGTAATCCTAGGGCTAAAATGCGTCAGCTGGCTTAACCCTTAAAGGGAAAAATAATAAAAAAAAAATTGATTTTTTTACATTTAATTGCAAAACTAAAGCAAGTATACATTTTGATACTATTAATACAATTCGATTTAAAGACAACTGTGGGAATACATGTTAATCATATGTGTCGAACCATATTGAACTTAAGAAAACTTTTTGTTTAATTTTATGAAACTTTTGAAGCATTTGCGAGACTTTTTTTTATTTGTTGACAGCAGCTTAGGCAAGCTCATACATATAATAGTTGGGCCTTTACTCTAACTATTCGAGTAACAGACTCTAAGGTAACCCTATTTAATACTCATATTTATAAAATACACTGGTGTAAACCATTCTTAAGAATTTTTTTTTTTAGAAAATCAAAGTTCTTTTAAAAGGATATCTTATGTGATCGTTAAAATCTTAATCGCTTCAGTTGCTGTATACACAACGTTATTGAATCATCGGCTGGCTCATCACAATTGAACAGCATTAAAATGCTTGCGAAAAATATATTTTATAACTATAAAAGATATCTTTTCGAATTAAAGTTTGGAGTGAGAACCTTGCAACCAGTTCAACAGTGAAGCTGTGGCGTGCCACATAAATTCTTGTTTTTATTTTGTAAGATTATAGCCCTTATTGTGTATACGCAACACAACGCCAAAAATTACATTGAAAGCAAAAACCATTTAAAAAATATTTTATAATTTTTAGATATATTTAATTAGGCTTAAGTTCATCGAATTTAATTTTCATTAAATTATTTTTATGAAGACAGGAATTTTACAACATGAAATTAATTAAAATTTGTATTAATAATTTTTCATTCTTGACTGTGCTGAGATTTGATCCCAGGCATTCAAGAACAGGTTGCACAGACTAGTTTCGATTGTAACCACACAATCTCTTCAGTGGGGTTTGCCGTCTTACTCACTCGGCTATTGCAGCCGGATGTCGTCAATAGTCAAACATCAATCTTTAAACCAAATGGTACTTCAACTTGGTAAATTTGGATTAAAAACCATTAACAGTTCAATACCACAATTACCACAA
Source organism: Pollenia amentaria (assembly GCA_943735925.1). NCBI lineage: Eukaryota > Metazoa > Arthropoda > Insecta > Diptera > Polleniidae > Pollenia > Pollenia amentaria. The sequence goes on from OX031006.1 coordinate 194,099,295, forward strand.
TACTAATTATTGTTAACAGCTAAGGCACGAGCTATGTTTACATTTGTCCTTCAAGTTGTGCTGAAAAAGGTCAACAAGGAAAAAGAAAGACAAAAACATGAAAAACAAATATGAACTTTGGATTTCAAGAAGAATTCTTGACAAAAAGTACGAAAAACAGAAGCTAGGAAGAACATGAAAATCAATTAAAATAGATAATCATTCATTCAAAAGCAAATTTCGATCTACCAAGTTGAAATACCATTTGGTTTAAAGATTGATGTTTGACTATTGACGTCATCCGGCTGCAATAGCCGAGTGAGTAAGACGGCAAACCCCACTGAAGAGATTGTGTGGTTACAATCGAAACTAGTCTGGGCAACCTGTCCGTGAACGCCTGGGTTCAAATCTCATCACAGTCAAGAATGAAAAATTATCAATACAAATTTTAATTAATTTCATGTTGTAAAATTCATGTCTTCATAAAAATAATTTAATGAAAATTAAATTCAATGAACTTAAGCTTAATTAAAAATATCTAAATTTGGATTAAAACCCATTAACGGTTCAATAAACTTACTAAAATACTAATTATTTTATTATTTTGTTATTGCTTTCTACAGAAATTCATATTGAATTTTTAAATTTCAAACGCTGCATGTCTTGTGGCGTTGAAAAATTTTAAAACGCATTATGAATTTCTGTAGAAAGCAACAACAAAATTATAAAATATTTTAGACTTTGTTGTCCTTTAATTGTATAAATTGAATATGATAATTGTATATTTAGCTATTCAAAATACAACCTGAACTAAAAACGTAGTTGAAATACGCGTAGCTGAAATATGTTGTTAATAACGTTACGATTTACGTCATAAATCATATTCAACTCGGCGTATTTATCGTCGCTCACATAATTGTTTGGGCGTCTTCCTAGCACTTTCATAAATAATTAACAAAATAGATGCTAGAAAAAACATTGGAAATTTTCTTTGGGCTAAATTTTATTTCAATATTTGCCATGTACTCTGTGTTTAAAGTTAAGCTGATTCTGAGCTAAGCGCTATTCTCAAAGGGTCTGTAACCAACATTTACAAAATATTTCGCGTAAGAGAATATTTTAACTAAGTTGAATTATTTATTAAAAGTCATTGAAATTTGTTACAATTTCTTAAAGAATCAGTCTTTTTATAGGCACCATACGACTTACTTAGTGCCACGAATTGGCCAAATACATTCTGAGAACATTGACATTTTGAATTATAGTACTGTCAACTCGGTTAATAAAACCTTCGGGTTATGTTGGTAAATTACAAACGCCTTTGTGTAGGTGTAAAAAATGTTTTTTTGTTTGTTTTCAATCTATAAATTCAATACTGGAGAACTTGTATAACCCCCACCCCCCCAAAAAAAAAAAAAAAATACTGTTTAGGAAGCGGAGCATATTTCAGTTTATGATTGAATGAATTATCTACACACACCAACATTAAATCAGTAGTAAATTTATCGAAAGTGAAAGTTGTAATTTAATGGTTGACTGAGTTTATAATATTATTTTGTATTTCTTGTTAAATTTTTTTTCTTGTAGATATTATTTAAAAGGTATTGTTTGTACGCTTTATAAGATTATTTTATCTAGATACATTTATTTTTCTATCAAAAACATGTGCAGGAAGTTTCTTTTTAATTTACAAAGAATGTCTTTAAATATATTTTGATAGAATATTTGGCACATATAAAAAAGTCGTAACTCGATTTTTTGTTTATTTACAAAGGAAGAAAGAAACTTAATTAAATCCGTAAAATTTTAGATATAAAAAAAGTTTTATTGCAATTTTTAATAAAAAGATACAACAAATTTTATATTATAGCACCCGTAAGATTTTATAGCAAGACGCATTTGGCAATTGTCTGACAAAATAAACAACAAAAAAGATTAAAAAACGTTAAAAAAAATTGAGTTACGCCTTTTTATATTAATGGTAAAGGGAACATAATTGTTCAAAGTTTCGAAAAAGATTTCTAAAAAAATTATCTTATATAGGACATTAAATCACTATATTTAAGAAACTTTAGAAAAATAAGGATTTCAACATATAAAAAATTTTATAAAAATTTCTGATGGTGGGAGCAATAGTTAAATATTGACCGATTTCAACAAAATTTGGTAAGATAAAATATTTTTGGGTCCAGTTGATTCAAAATACTAACATTGTAAGATGGTTTATGACAATGTTGCCAATCCAAGTGTAATAACACATATTGTGTGTAATTTTCAATTGCCTGTGTAGCCCAAGTGTAATCTATTTCATGTGTAATCTGTGTGTAATTCTACTTTGTGTTCTATTTTATCATTAATTTTTGAAAGTCAAGTTTTTCTTTTCGAAATTTTTTTTGAAGAAATAATATTTAACATAAACTGTCAAGTCATTTCCAAGGCGAACAAGCCAACAACACAAAAAACAACAGGGTGTCTTATTGTTGCTTTAGTTGGTCGATTTGTCAATAAACGTAAACAAGGCGAATTCAATTGTAAATAACTTGTAACATTTCTCTACATAAGTTTGAAAAAAATTGTCTGCAGCACATGTTAAATAATGTCGAGTAGTAATAAATAAATTTATCTCATAGTGTGTATTAAAAATTGCAAGTTTATGAAAAACTAATTTAATACTGGTATGTTTTGATACTTCACTATTTATCAAAGGCGGCTCATTGGGCTGTCGCTTATTTGTGCTACAAAGAAGCATCCCCAAACATTATGCAGTCACTTTAGGTAAGCTTCTTATTACATGAAGCCAATGGTTTCATTATAATTTGTATATATTTCAGGTAGGACCACCGTTTCATTAAGGTCCTTGGCTCAACAGGGCCACATCAAGGCAATACCCATTAAAGAGGAATTTGTTCGCATGCACTAAGAGCAAAAAACCCATAGAGCTGCTATTACGGCAGAAAAATAAAAACAACAGCAGAACTAAAAATATATGATTTTGTGATTTACAACGCAAATTAAAATCGAAAAAATAAGTTGTGTTGGAAAAGAAATAAGTTTTGTGTAATCGTAAAATAAAAAATTGTTTTTAACATGGAGCCAAGATATATTTCCAAACACTCATCATCTTGTTTTTTCCCTTAAGCAATATAAGCACGATGTTACAAACAGAATGTATTGCATAGGTTTTGAATTTTAAAGCATGGAGATGGTTGTCTATAACTAGAAAGTTTTTATTATTTCTACCTTTAAAAATCATCTTCATTAAGCTGTGCAGATAATGAATATATATGGTTATTCATTATCGAAAACTTAAGTTTTTTTATATTTTGTAGAGCAATTATTGTTTTATTTATAATAATAAATTTTTTTAAATTGAGTTTTCAAAAACTTCCGTTTGCTATGTAAACATAAACAACTTTTGACATTTCTCTACATAAATATGGGGAAAAAATTTAAACAACTTTTGACATTTCTCTACCCAATTAAGCAAGAAAAAAGTAGCACAGCTGTGTTTTCAACGCCACCTGAAAATGAATTCGCCTTGGTCATTTCCTTAAAATTTGTTATTTAGTAAAAAAAAAATGTGTACAGATTTTAGCATTTAAGAGGTAAGTTGACAAAGTTTCTATAAAAAATAAATATTTGTGCAATTTATGTTAAGACTATCAAGAAGGCAATACTTCAGGAATCGGCGTGCCTTGCCTTTCGTCGCAAACATAAACATTTAATTGCCAACAAGGAATAACAAAAATGTTAATTGCAGGGCGAATTCATTCTATCAAAGCAAATTTTTTTGTTATGTGTGCGTAATTTTGCTTCAAATGTGAAATTTGGGACACAGTCATGTGTAATTCCCGAATTCTTCATCGGTAACATTGGCTTTTGGGCACAAAGACTCTATTAGGGGAAGAAGTTTTTATCAGTGATGCAAAATGTGGCATAATTGTGCCATTTGTGGCATTTTTGATTGTTTGATGGCCCGAAGGAAATCTATTTTGGCCCTTTCACGTCAAAGTTAACTACTTTTAATCGTTCTATAAATTTATTAATGTTTCACTGTTTCGAACATGCATACTTTTATTCGCGGAGTTCTTTTGATTGTTCAGGGCGAAATAAACGACACAAGCGGTTTGATCTAAGATATAAAAAAATATTTAAAGCCTGTTTGTATAAAATCGACGTTTCTTACTGATATCTTGAAGACGTCGGAATGTTTTAGTGGCTGGGTTAAAATGAAACCAAAATGAACAAAAATGCCTCAAAACAAGTAAAAGGGATATATTCAGCTGTGCCGAATCTTTGATATCCTCCAACGATAGTTAGAATACTTCAGGAGTGCGCTTTATATGGGATTATGGTAAATTACGGAGCGATCTTCAAAAATTTTACAGTGTGATTTCTAGTCTTATATAACCGTGGCAGGCCAACAGTTTTTACAATAGCATTTTTCGTTACGATTTTAGGCGTACTATAGTGTTTTTCGAGAGTGGCTTTATAAGGGGCCTATGGTAAATTATGGACCGATCTTCACGAAATTTTGTGGTATGCATTAACGAATTTTTTCAAAATCTTGTTTCATTATGTGCATTCCGCCATTATTTATGCTAGTTTTTGTAAATAAATTATCAGATTTATAACTCTTTACTACTGAACCGATTTTGCTGGAGTTCAATCCAAAAGTGTTTAGGAGAACTAGAAACCCTTTGGTATAAATTTTTAAGTTGTTCGAAAGTGAGCGTGATTTCAGCAGACGGACTGACAGACGAACATGGCCTCACAACTAGTTGTGGTGGAGAGTATAACAATGTGAATTTTTGGTTTTGTTCTTAATAAAATAAAACATATACTATAGTACTAGGTTTTACTATTAGTTTTATTTACATACTCAGCCAGCAAAATAGTCCGACGTTTTCCAGATATCCGAGGGAGTATTTTGCTGGTTGGGTACAAACACAATAATCAAAAATATAAAATATTTTTGGCCCTATTAAAGATATGTTGGCCCTTTCAAATCCGTAATTTGGCCCAAAACAAAGAAACTCAAAATGCATCACTGGTTTGAAATTATGCACCGTTTTTTATCAATAGGCTACGTCCTTATGAGAATAAGAATATCTGGACCAAAATTCATTGAATTATTTTTAACATTGCGACTTAACACTTTGTGCGCGGGTTTATATGTATATGTACATGACAACCAGCCTGCCAGCCGGACGGATGGACCTATTTAGATTGACTTAGAAAGAGAATTTGATTTGACCGGTATACTAAAAGATAGTCAAGCACAAATATGTAAAAAATATCCTCTCCACTACTAGATATAATATTCGACACAAAGAACTCGATCATAATTTATGTAACCAAAGTCGTCAAACTCTCGAAATATTTTCGAATATAGTGTGGTGTAGAGCATCAAATGGACGGCCTTGGCCGACTATACTTTGTTACTTGTTTGTTTTTTTTTTTTTTTTTTTTTTTAATTAAAATCTATAGGAAAAATTTTGTGTTTTTTTTCAAAATTTTTACAAACATTATTATTAATAAGATTTCTCTATGAAGTGCTAAATTCCCAATTTTTATTTTTGCCAAAAACACTGAAATTTATTTTTGAGTGAACCCTAGTTTATATACGCATTTCGCTGGTTGCTTAGGCCAGCTCGTCAGGACACGTTTTCCAAAGACTTTAGAAAAGCTAAAAATATTATACAAATAAGACTATAAAGTGAATAAGAATTTTAAACAGACAGGTCTTACTCGTAACAATATCAAAGCTTCAACAAAACAACAACAATAAACAGTGAGCTTATCTTTTCTTACATTCCCCTACAATTGGCTGGTTTTTTTTTCAATTCGAATTGTAGTTGTAATAGGGTAAAAAGAAAAATCAAAACTAAAAAACAAAAAATGTATTATCAAAAGTTATTTTCGGGAATACAAAATTTATTATTATTAAGAAATTACATAATAACCTAAAAATGTTTAATTGAACCGGGTTTAAATCAATTGTTCGAAAATTGGTTTTCAAATTGCGACCCGTGTTTTAAATATTTCAAATAAATCTATCTAAAAAATATAAAAGAAATAACTTACATAAATATGTATAGGAAAACAATATACTCAATAAATACAGTGCACAAAAAATTTCATTGGTATCATGTAGTAAGGCCCTAACAGCCTTTTAACACTTCGGAGAAACATATGGAAGATGTTTATCTAACATAATTTTAGTTGTCTAAAGACCAAACCACAAGCAAAACGTGAAACGGATTAAAATTTAACAAAATAAAATTTAAAACAGGTATTCCTTGAGTGTTTTCTGTGGTTTTTTTATAGGCTATAAAGAAGCCTTATTCCGGTTAAGTATGGAGTAAAATATCCGTCAAATAACGGCTCTTATGATACCCGATGACGCGTTGGATCTCGGATTTGAGCTCAGGTTTCTGGCTTATTCGCATGAGTCCGAGATTTAACATAACACCAAAGAAAAAAATTACACTTCGTTAAATCGCATGACCTTGGTGGTCAGTTGACATCAGAATTTCTTGAGATAATTTGTTCTGGAAATCGTTGCTGCAATAAATTGATTATTTCATGCGCCGTGGGGCAGGTAGAGATGTCTTGCTGTGGAGTTGTCGGCATCATCTTCAAAAAAAAAGAAGGCCCAATCACAACGCCTTAGCAAAGTCCACAACAGACAGTTGCTCGCTTTGGGTGCATCTGTTTCTCATGGATTGCCTAAGGATTTTCTGAGCTGTAAATTCGACAATATTGTGTATTCACTGGATTGGAAATGCGCTTAATTGAAGAAGATGACTTTTTTTTCAAAAAAATTGGCATTGATTTCTCTTTACTCCATAACCCAATGAACGAATTGCCGGCGCAATTTTTGTACAGTTTTTATGGGAAAATTTCAAAATCTTTGCAAATTGATGTCAAGTGTGAAGAGGCTATACCTCGCTTTTTTCGAAATTGGGGGCTTGCAATACACCTCATCACAAAAAATAATGCAATAGAATTAAATTACAATTGATTCTGCTTTGCCTGAATTAACATTTAAAATCCATAACATCATAATTAAATAATAAAAACAAATTGAAATATTTGAATCTCCATAATACCCTATGTTCCTTGAAGGAGTTCAGATATATACAATATATATATACTTTGATCTTAAAAAGGTATGTTTTTGCATATATTTTTTATTTATTTTTTTACTGAAGCTTCATTAACTATAAATTTAAATAAGCGGAGTTCAGATTGGGATGCAAATGATGTTGTGAAAGTTAAAATGCAAAATATTTATTGTAGCTTTTGATTGCAATATTGCAAAATTTACAGATTTGTAATAATCACATCATTGCTTTTGTCCATTACTAAAACTGTATAGCTTTTTTCTTATGTCTTGCGTTTTCATCCCTGAAACTTCAGCAGCTGACATTTGTAACCAATAATTTAGAATCGTCAAACAAAATTAAAACTATTGAGCTGACAATGAGAAATAAAAAAAAGTAGAAAAAGAACACCCTATTAATTCTCTCAGAACTATTTCCAGGGCAACTTCATCTTCTGATGCGTTGATAATATATTCCTTTGCACTGCATCGTAGTATTTTAAAAAAATTTCACAATATAATCAATATGTATATCAGCTCTTACCTAATTCGCATCTAGCATTGGAAAGTTGCTTAAAATATCGATCACTGCTTTGCAATAGCAAACAGTTGCAACCTTAAACACACAAAACACTGAACACTGCTATTGTTTTTTTTTTTTCTTTAGTAAAACAATTTCAAGTCGCACAAAAGCAAAAATTTACATAATCATTTTTCAATATGTTTTAATAAATGTACATTAGAGGTGTTCAAAAAATTAAGTTGAATTCTAAGGCCAACGAATGGGATTATTTGGTTCCTTTGTCTGCCAAAAACGCACAAAATTTTTGGGATGCTTTTAAAGCTCCAACTTCCAAGTACTATAAGAACTTTATTTTGAAAGTTTCGTCAAAATAAAACCACGCCAAAGGTCAGGTGACAAGGTCAAATGTAAATTGTTTCCATATCTCACAATTTTGGGTCTTTTATATAAAATAATTACAATACAGAAATCAATTTTAAAAATGTTTAAGGATTGTGCTAAAATTTTTCGTCAATTAAAAATAAGCACATCAGTGGTCTGGGGCATTATTTATTACTGGGCTACTTCTTAGCCGATTTTGGGTTTTTATACCTTTTTTGAAAACATAGTTGTTTATCATTTCGAATAAGTCATTATCTTGAATAAGAACTTTAACGATATTTCAAAAATTTTACAAAAACTTAAAAAAGTAATTTCTAGCCTTGTATTCACTATTCAAATTTTCAATCGATTTCCGCCTTGACTTTTCTTTATCCAATCCGCACCAAACTTCATATTGAATTGTTTTTATATACCAAGGAACCAGATTAGCATATTCATAGATTTTTAAATCTACTTTGATAAATGGCCATACAACGTTGAACCCCTCTAATGTACAAATGTATGTATAAACAAAACTGTGTTTTAAATATAAAGAAAACATAAACAAAATAAAATTTGAATAATAGAAAAAGAAAAAAAAGTAAAACAAATCTCTATGAAAAGCGAAAGTTTTAAATATTTTATGTCTTTTTCCACCTCATCTACTCAGCGCTTGCTGGCAGAGATACGAGTACAAGTGATGCCTACTTGGAACATTTCGGGCTAGATTTAGCCCTTATTTAAGTACCTGAAGCGCGAAAAAATATGTTTATTAGTAAGCTTAAAAAAATTCAGCCCTTTTTGTTTTTATTCTTTTAGTCCGTAATTAAGTTTCGTATGTCATCGCAATTTTGTAAAATTCTGCTTTGAAATGCCATTGGTCTCCAGTATCTCGTTTCTGTATTTCTCGCATCGAAAAATTTCTCACATGAAGTGTGAAACAAAAAATTCTATCGTTTCTCGATTTGTTAGAAAAAAGTGTTTTTATATTTGAATGTGAGAACAGATAACACAGATTATGTTTTAACTGGAATACTTCCAGTAATTAAGTGTCAAATGCAAGCAAAATGTTAGCGAAAGAAATACAGTGAACTCGCGAAAACGTGAACACTCGAAAGTGTGAACGTCTCAGAAACGTGAACAAATTTATTTTTACACAGACTATTCTAAACGGAAGCTCTAAAACGTGAACACATTTTTGTTTATTTTTGTATGCTGTTTAAAATGTTTTTTTTTTTAAATTGGGAAATCCCCCAATTGAGTTCACTTATTGGTTTATGTTATAGCGTTTGTTTTTCTTAATTTTATGTATACGCTGACCTGTTAGTCGTTTTTTGACATCGCTACGTAAAAGTTGAAAGTAATTAAAAATTTTTATTCGTGAAAGTGAAAAATGTCATTAAAAAACCGAAAGGTTTATCTTTGAAAGATAAAGTAAATATCCATGAACTATTGCAAAAAGGTTATAGTGTCAGTGGCTTGGCAAGAAAATATGGTGTTGCTAAATGAACAGTTTGTTCCATTAAAAAAAAATAGGAAATAACAAATCGTGTAAATAATACTCTTTATGGTACCGGTGCGTAAAACATTACGTTCTTTTGAGCTTCCGAAAATTGAAAAAATTTGTTAAACATGGTCGAACAAAAAAAAAGATGACCGACTTTTTCCTATAAAATTTGTTTTCCTCATAAACATTTTTCAAACAAAAAAATTTCCGCATTAGTTTTTGTTAATTTTAGGTGTATTTTTTTTAATATTCATAAGAAATTTATTTTTTATTTATCATATGCAAAGTGAACTGAATTATTGCATATTTGTAAATATATTTTTTGTTATTAAAAATGAATAAAATATTTGTTTTAAAATACTTGTTTATCTATTTATTTTGGAATAGTTAGAGGTGTTATTTTTTTTAAATTTGGCATTCGATAACGTGAACAAAATCGAAAACGTGAACCGCCTTGGTAAAAATTAGTTCACGTTATCGCGAGTTCACTGTATATATAATAAAAAAAGGATTGCCAGATTTGCCGATTTATCGTCATTTTGACGATTTTTTGTTCCGAAATTGGCAAAGTGCCGATTAGCTGATTTTTTCTAGTGACGATATTATTCAGTCTTCGAAATAAAATAATTTTTAATAGTCTAATATGATTGCATATTAGGCACCACAGAAAAACGATATCTTTAAAAACAAGGCAGCTTAAAATATTTATCGGCAAAATCAAAATTTCGAAGGAAAACTGTTTAATTTTTATTTCCTTAGATTATTTAATACAAACAAATGTATGTGATCAAAATATTAAACTAGTACCCCATTTTTCAGTCTATGCACTATAGCAAATTTTTGCTTTTTTTTTGCCAAAAGTGTTATATTAATACAATTTGATATTTTGTATTGGCTTTCTGTAACTTCCTCAGGGAAAAATAACAGTCTGACATTTTCAATTGTTATCGGATTAAAGAAAAAATAAATTAAATAATTTTATAAAAATAGACCTCAAGCTTAAGTATGTACATATGTATGTATAAAATACCCACGAACTTTAACAATGTTCTGTTTTAATAAAAATCGAACAAAATTTGTCAAAACTTATTTTAAATTGTCCAAATCCCTTTTCATATAGCCATATTAGATATGGCAAAGATTTGTTCTTATATGCAAAGATTTGTTCTTATATACTGTGGTGTAGGGTATCATTCTGTCGAGCTTTACCGACTATATTTTTTTACTTGTTTAACTTTCCAGTGCTGCTATAAATATACTGATATAACCGAACTCAAACGCTGAAGCTGATAGAAATTTAAGAGTCATAAATTTATTTAAAAATAAAAATGTTGTTAAAGATATTAAATTAATATTAAATAGGTATATTCTCCAACGAGATACATATATTAATAGGCAAGTGGTTTTCTTAGGATCCCTTTTACGCCTTAACTATATATTGTATTTTAACAAATAATATATCATTCGAAAGATATTTTTGGGAGATTCTGCTAATTTAAATTTTGTTAAAATCGGTTCAGTATTTCACGAGTTATACGCGTTAGAAAGTGGTACTAATACATTGAAACAATTCACATACGTGTGAGCAAAAACAATGTAAACACATAACAGAAGCAGTATGCTTTGTTTTTGTGTTAACATAGTAAAAAGAACAACAACATGCAGAGTTTTCTGCTATGCATTAAGAAATAGAGATTAAGAAATAAAAAGAGAAAGACAATTTTAAATACTTTGTTTTCTTTTTGGAAGAGTTGTTGTTTTTAAATGTTACCGTTGATTTCGCAAATTTTTGCACTTATGAATAATTTTAGTGTTATTGTTACATTATTAATATGGTTACATTGTAAAGAATGTGTTTATTGCATTTTTTTTTTAAATAAAGTGCGATCTTTTGATGGGCTGCGATTTTATATAACAGACACTACCGATCATGGTCATTTGTTATATGATAATCATGTATTTACAAAAAATTTATATATAGAGAGGTTATAACAACATAATTCATCAACGAAATAAATATAAATGGAAAATATATAAAAGGCTTTGTTATAAACATTGAGATTAGGGAACTTATGTAATATACCTATACATTTTTAGAAATATGCCTCATAAAATTAAAAATTGTTCTGCTCTACTGAGAATTATTACATTTTGAGTGAACACCCTCTTTATAATCAAGTGCGATATGTTTTTTAACATTAAATAAATATATTTCTACATATGGGCAAGGCCACCGTCAGTAACGTTACGCTCGTATACATATTTTGGTCAATATCTTTAAAAAATACAATTATTTCTTCCAAGGTGAGAGCGGCATATGAAAGTTCTCGTCATAACTGTTGTTTCATACGCAGACAATTTTACTGTATCTTGTTTTGTTGTGAAGTTATGACCATTTTAAGCCGTCAGTAACGTCACCGGATTTTGGAAGTGTGTTTGGAGGTTACTGAACGTTTGTGTAAAAATTAGCGAATTGAAAATAGTTTATGTTTATTATTGCCCAGAATGTTAAAAAGGAAGGATGAAAGATGATTTTTATCCAAAAGGTGGGCTTAATAATTTATGTTTTAATCACGTAAATGACATAAAAGCAGTGTCAGTAACGTGACGCAAAATGTCAGTAACGTCACACGTACGAATTTCGTTAAGATTTTCGGGGTTTTTTTTTTGTGGTTTTATAGAGGGACCCTAAACGGCCAAAAATCATAGTAGAGGAGTTTTAAGTTGCAACCCTGGGGAGGTATTAAGACAAAACCACTTTTCGCACTAATCTCATAAAAAAATTGTAGTAAATCGGGCTTGCCCTTTAGAGCTGATTTTTGTATGATAGAGTAACGAAAAATGTCGAATTGACTTCTGTTTTTCTTTTTTTTGCGAAATATTTGTGAAATTTCTTCATAAATGGTGATAAAAATTTTGTGTCAGCATTTTGAATTAAAGCCAGGACACTCTGTAAAATGAAAACACATTATTATTGGAAAATAAAAAAGTCTTTCACAGCTTTTCATAATGTTTGAGAGCACCTGTAGCTTTTCTGAACGATTTCGCTAAGGCTGCAGCTGGGATTCGTCTTAATTTGGATTTCTTTATCTGATTGTTTAAATTGCTGTCGATATTTTTTGCTTCTTTCGCGGCCAGCAGCACGGCGCATAGAAATCGCCTTTCCCAATTCACTTATTGGCATTAGTTTTTCTTCCTCTTTTCTGTTACCCCTCAATTTTTTCATTGCTTCGGCCTTTTTCTTTTTGTACTCGTCATATTTGTTGCTTTCTTTTAGCTTTTCAACATAACGCTTGTCTCTTTGTGCACCAGGAATCGGAGTCTATCAATTAAATACCAAATTATTAAGCAAAAAAGTAGAAAAAAAAAATTTTAAAAAAACCGTCAGTAACGTCACGCAATCTTTTTTTGCAAAAATACCGTGCTATATGCAAATAATGCTTCATTTAAGCATTGATTATGAAAGTACTTCAAAAATACTCAAAAAAAATCAGATCATCCTTCCTCTTTTATAATTAGTTAATGCATAAAAATACATTTTATAAAAATTTGTCAGTAACGTCACCATTTATATGCGGCTGATTACTTAAAGCCCTAATTGGGCCAAAAGCCAATCTTTGTACACAAATTTGCTTGCTAATCAATAGTTTGATTTATATTCTATCCAAAAAAGTAATCATCTGCCTAAAGTACAAAAAAATAAAAATAAAATTTACCTTTTTCGCCGACATTGCTTTATTTTTCAACTACGCCTTGCACGTGCCTGTTGTGAAAAGAATGTAGAATGTCTAAGCAGACAAAAGTTTTGCACTGGCATATAGTGCTGCAATATTCTATACATATTTGACATTTCAAATGAAAAAAAAAATTTGGGCTTTGTGACACAAAAAAAAGCTATATGGTTTCATTCTTCGTGGCCTTGCCAAATGTATATACATATTTAATAAAGTTTTAACCCATATGATTAAATAAATGTTAGAAATAACGGTACCAATTAGTTATTTCTAGATTGCAGTCGATTGTGTCGACTGCTGGCCCATACTAGTAATAGTTGATGTTCAAGCTGAACAAAAATAAAGTCACAATATCACATCGATAGTGATTTATGCAATGGAGATGAGGATGGCCAAGCACTGTTAACTTTATTAAACAATGGCCACTTTTAAACAGATGTAAATGCTACTTAAAGTTCACAGTTGTACAGTTCAATTGAGTGTAAAATGATCTCATGCTGTAGCTCGTTTCTGTATTTCTCGCATCGTAAAATTTCCCGCATGAAAGAAGTGAATTATGACAAAAACAGTGCAATATGAAACAAAAAATGGTTTTTCTCACATAAGTGTTTCTGTATTTTTACTTTGCGAGAATTATCTGTCATTTAAATAATTTTCCAGCAATTATTGGAAGGATGTGAGAACAAGTGTTTCTGTAACTATATTTTGCAAAAAGTTTCTCACAAGAACTGTCAAAATAAGTCATATTTGAAATTGATGCGAGAACAAAAAATTTAAAAAAAATGGAGCCAAAATTATGTATGTATGTACACAAGAATGTGTATTATTTTATTTTATTTTAAAAGAAAGAATTTAAATGATGAAAATAAGTATATAAAACACAATTGTTATATTTTGTTATTTAAATTTTTTTGGCCTTTCATTGTGTTTGTTTTATGCATGGCTGCCAGATAAATTTGTGAAAAAAAACGTCAATATCCTAAGAAAAAATAAAAAAATCGTCTATTTTTTTCGGACAATTTAAAATTAATTTTGACGAATTTTTTTTCGATTTTTATCATATAATCACAAATTTTTATCATAAAAACACATTATCAAAAAAAAAAAAACATTAAGTTCATGGGTAAAATACATATTTTATACATACATAAGCTTGAGGTCTATTTAAATAAAATTATTTATTTTATTTTCCTTAATCCGATAAGAGTTTAAAATTTCAGATTGTTATTTTTCCCTGCAGAAATCACACAAAGGAGTGACAAAATATCATACTGAAATAAAATAAGCACTTTTGTGCAAAGTAAAAGGCAAAAATTTCCTAAAGTGCATTGACTGAAAAATGGGGTAATAGTTTAATCTTTTGATCACACAAACAAATGTATTAAATAATCCAAGCAAATAAAAATTAAACAGTTTCCGTTCGAAATTTTGCTTTTGCCGATACATTTTTTAATCTGCCTTGTTTTTAAAGATATCGGTTTTCTGTGGTGCCTAATACACAAACATATAAAACTATTTAAAATTGTTTTTTTTTCAAAGACTGAATCGTCACTAGAAAAAAATCCGCAAATTGTCACTTTGCCAATTTTGGAACAAAAAAAATCGTCAAAATGTCGATAAATCTTTAAATCTGGCAGCCTTATTTTTATTATATATATTTCTTTCGTTGACGTTTCGCTTGCATTTGACACTTTATTACTGGAAGTATTCCAGTTAAAACAGAATCTGTGTTGTCTGTTCTCGCATTTAAATACAGAAACACTTTTTTCTCACAAATCGAGAAACGATGGAATTTTTTGTTTCACACTTAATATGAGAAAATTTGCGATGCGAGAAATACAGAAACGAGCTACTGAATAATATTGTTTGATCAATTGCTTTGTTTAAAATTTTTGGTGGTCTTGCTTTGAAAAATATTTTTGAGCCTTTTTAAGTTTTTTTTTAATAAAGATGACATGTTAATGTACTAAGACAGAAATTTTTTCCATTAAGCCCTTCCACGTTTAGTATCCCAAGAGTACACAGCAAAAATGACAAATTGTTTATCACTTCGTAGTACGTATGTGTGTGTGCATTGTGTACAGTAGTACTACTTGAACACCCAAATGCAAATGGTAATGAACGATGAAATAACAATGAAAAAAATATTTTTATATTTTATAAAGCAAAGCATCAAGAAAACACGAAAAACGTTTACTAACAATTTACATTAAATGTTGAATCACTTTCTGTCTTTAATTGTCAGTGTGAGAAATCCATTAGTAAACAGCGACTGCTTGAGGCGTTACAGAGAAAACTTGCTATCAGTATCCCAGTGTGCAATGTTTCGAGTCAACACAATTTCTACAAAATTTGCCCAACTTTTAAAAGGTCGGTATTTGTAAATTAAAACGTTCAATTTGTTTTGAAAAATAATTTTTTAACACACATCCCTTTTCAATTTTATAAATAAAGGGGTTAACCACAACGTTTGGGAAAAAGTGAGCTAGATTGGAGAAGGCGTAGTACCTCCTTCTTAAAGACAATAAAGATTTCTATATTTATATCTGGAGAACGGTAATAGTGAAAGTATTCGAATTTTATATAAAATGCTTGGATATTTATACACAATATCTGTCAAAAAGTAGGCTCAATTGGAAAAGTGGGCATGGTACCAATAGCTTGGTTAGCAATACAAGATATCTGTCTAGAAGTAAAATAATGCACATGATCTGTTTTCATTTGTTTACTAGTGTTATTTTATTGGGGTTACAAAAGCGCATCGGGTCAAGCAGGTATCTATATTAAAAGGCATTTGCTTGTGTATTTGTTCCTTAACTCCTAAACGGATTTTCCTGAAATTTTCATTTGCTGACGTTATGTCGTTTGACAAAGGCCATAAATATTTGTAAATATTCATGTAGGCGTGGCACCTCTCATACAAAGACAATATTGACATAGTTCCGCAAAATAAAAAAGTGGTGCAAACCTAAGACAAGATGGATGCACCAAAATACAACATGCAGATGGAAGGACCAAACACAGCACGCAAAAAACAATATGCCAACATAGCAATGGCAAAGCCACCATATAGATGGCAGCACGGTATAATACGTAATGCACCACACTGTTCAAATATTTTAAGCATTATTGTTTCAAAAAGAAAAGGCGGAACGCTTTCACCAATTGCTGGTCTATTCCAATCAAGCAGCATATAAACTTTAACATCAATCATGGCTTTATTTTGTTTAACAAACATTAAATTTTTCAGAGTCTATATTCGATAATAAGCACAGGCGTGTTTACAAAAACAATGGCGTTTTCAGAAAGTATGTTTTGCCTCTATTTATTAATCTATCGTTTTAATATTGGAAATCAATTACAGCTATATGTTGTCAAAAAATTGGGGTCATATTCGCCCACCAATCGTAAGACTACTTGAGTACCGATCATAAAATATATCGCAACAATAAGAAACATTTGGAAAACATTATTGGCTCTGTAACTTTATAAGTACTTAACTACCATCTATAGCTCATCCTTAAACTTACACTTGTTTCATATATGAAAAGAAAAAATGGAACGCACAAAAAAAAATTAAGTTGCGATGTAAAAAGTTATAAATAACAAAGTTAAGAGATACTCATACTCAATTTATGACCAACACTTAATATTAAGGAGGACAGAAATTATTTTTAGAAATTTTACATTTATAAATTAATTTTTTTGCGGCAGAATACACGAAAATTAACTGGTAACTCCACATACGATGACGTTAATTTTAAATAACGGTCTTAACATAACAACTGACATTGCCCAGTCTTTTGACCAGTGTGTGACGAATTCTAAAGATTCCACATTCTCGCAACTCTTCCAACATGCGAAACAACACATCCGCAGTTCTCTTGCGGTACCTTCAAACACGAATATATCGGAAGCACGGCTGCCAGATTTGAAGAATTAACGCCATTTTGACACTTTCGGAGTCAAAAAATGAACCATTGATGATTTGACGATTTTTCAAATGACAATTTTTATACAAATTTACAAAAGTTGTTAGTATTATTTCGTATTTTGGAATAACTTCTTGGATACTTTCGATTATTTTGTTGACAGTAATTATCCTGTGTAAATAGTTCATAATCCAACTTTTTGTTTATTTAAATTTTTTTTTAAACAGCCTAAAGCTTATCAAATTAAATTTTCATTAAATTATTTTTATGAAGAAAGGAATTGTACAACATGAAATGAATTTCAATTTGTAGAAAATATTTCATTCTTGACTGACCGGGGGAGCAAACCCACGTTCACGGAAATGTTGGTTTTGACATGTTTCAATAGTAATCACACTATCGCGTCTGAAATCTTCGCCATTTAACACTCACCGCCATTGATGCCGATAGAAGATTATGAAAATCATAATGGTGCCTATTATGAAATTAATTCGATTTTCGACAGCAGTCGAATTAGTTGATCGAACGAATTTTCATTTGGTATTATGGCACACATTCGATAACAAAGTACTATTGTGATTTAGTTTATTCACTGTAGTACATTTTCTATCAGCTGTCACTTTAAATAAAAAAATTTTGTTAACAAATTTAAAAAATAAAATTAATATAAATCATGACTACGATGGAATTATGGTACGATGATTTATCTGATGAAGATAAACGCTTACTGGAACGGGCCTGTACCTGTAGCCTGAACTTTTGTAAAAATTCCTTTTGCCAACAAAGGATTTTGTTCCATAAGGGAAACAAGCTTTTCCAACTGCTGCTTACTACTGACGACTTTAGACCTGCATAAAATAACCAAAATTAATTAAGAATGTGGAATTTGTACACCAAAACTAATAAATTAACAAAAACTTACATTTTCAACAATTTTTTTTGTTTAATTATTTACACCGTCGAAAGCAAATTTGTTTTCTTTGAAAAATTCGATGCACAACGAAATTTTCGACAGTGCTTCCAACTCATAATACCAAATTAACATTCGATAGTCGATGTTCGATAGCCAGCGAAAATCGTTTATGGAATGTAACTCATAATAGCGGCCAATCTTCTATCGGCAAACCAAATGGGGTTTCAATCATGTTTGGGAACAGTAGATGGCTCACTGTTTCCGGATCATATAATAAGCAAGCAAGACTTTTTTAACAAGAAACCAACTTCAATTTTATCCAGTGCTGCCACGACGAGCAACCTTTTTACAACCAAAATGTTTGAAAAAGGTACCAAATGTGAAAAAATATAACCATATTAGAAATGCCTTGAAAAAATCTTTAACATTAATAGGAAAATATTAATAACAAATTAAGAAAACAAAACAAGAAATGCAATTCTTTTACATATTACACAAATAACGAGAAACATATATTAACTGCCGTATTCATAAAACTCTAAAATGGATATGAAATCTGTTTTAAGAAAAATTTGTATAGAAATTTAGTTTTAAAATACGTTTGAAATCTATTTTATTTTTTATGAGTACGGCAGTAAGGGCCATTATTACAACTTACAAATAGTTATTTTTAGGATGCTATCTGACAGATAAATAGTTTTTGGTTATTACAAGTTAACATTAACCTAAAAAGTGACTGATAAGCTAACATCAGGTTTGTCCTCATGGTAACTTTACAAGTGAACTTTAAGAACTTGAAGATGCCATATTTTCTGCTGAAGATATAGTAGCATCAGTGACAGTTTTAAGTCAAATTAAATTATGCAAACTTAAAAATAAAACACAATTTAACACAAAAAACAAAACAATTTACCATTAAGAACAAAAATAAAGCACAAAAATTTAATTCTTTTTTTAATTAAAGAAAGAAACAAAAGCAAGACGTTGCCACTGCGTATTTTAACAACCAAAAGTAGTCGGTATATACTGCAATGTTGCCACAGTATATAAATTACATTTTTTATTTTATCGGACAGTTACTTTATCGTTCAAGATAGCTATTGTTCACGTTAACTATCAGCAACTTTATCATTAGGTTGTAATAATGGCCCTAAGAGTTTTTATTTATTTGAGACTTTTTTCATAAGAAATATTTTTATTTTATAAGAGTTAAACCCCGTCAAATGTCCATACAAAATTCTGTATATTGAATGTTAAAAAATTGATTTTTTTAATATATCGTTAACAATAAACGAAATTTGTAAATTTGTAAACATACTGACAAAAATCATTAGATAAATGTACATACCGACAGGTTATAAACAATTAAATTTTAAATTTTTTTAAATTCACGCCAATTTCTAACAGTAAATTCCATAAAATCTTAAATTATAGATTAAATATCAATTTATTTTTGAAAAATTCTTAAAATTCCTACATATGTATGTGTATTTCAATATATTACAATATACTACTGGAATTAATGTAAACTTAGAACATTTTACTACTATTCAAGGGTAAACTACTTTTTTGTACTTTTTCAGTCATTTTCTGAAGTCGATTCCGCGTGATTTTATGCACTTTCTACTTTAAGTAACTCTTTTCTTTACTACTGTTATGGTCGTTTTCTCATTAGACTATTATTTTTTTCCCAACGAAAAACTGCACATTAAAGATATTTGGTTTTCTCAATGCCTCATTTGCTTCTATTCTGTCGCAAAGCTAACCGGCACTCATCTGTCAATTATTTCATTCAGATAACTTCAATCAGCTGACTCCCAACTTTTATATTTTGAGAGGTGCTGCCAACTGAAATCAAAGTTTTTTTGTCGGTATATTGAGAAAACCAAAATCGTTAGCTGACAGTTTGTCGATCTACTAAATTAATGTGGACAGTAAGTAACAAGCAACTTGTCGATACATTGAGAAAATTGCCATTAAAATTAGGAAGAACTACGCTCATTTGAAAAAAAAAAATTGTTGAAAACCTCCATCGATTAAAACTTTATTTGATATCCATTTTTAGAAAATGGCCGTTTCTAATATAAAAATCACATTTGGTAATTTTTGTTATAACAAAAATCTTAACGAAAATATATGGTAGCTGTTTTCAAAGGGATTTTTTGTTTTCGATAAAGTGTTAAAGCTCCAGTTCATTTAAAACAAATAATGAGAAAATCGTTGCGCAAAGTGAACTTTATTCGAAGACGTAAATAATTCCCTTCGAATTGAAACGCGCGATGCAAGTGTATCAAGAAAAATATATTCATACTTATTTAATAAGTTAGAAAAAAAGTAACCAAAATGAGAAAAATATTCACATCTCCACATTGAGAAAAAAAATTACCAATTTGGGTTAGATATAACCAAAAACGGCAGCTCTGATTTTGTCACTATAATTTATTAAGGCACTTAACAGATCTCTAAAAAGTTGGAGCTTGAAAAATTACAAAAAGCCTTAACATTTATCTTGTCGACGTGATATAAAACTTATAAATGGCTTAGTTTTGAACAAGCGACAAGTGTACGATCAGTAAGCTGCAGTAGAATACTGACTTGACTAAAAAGCACGAGGCGTAAAGTTTAACAGCTTAAAAGAGAAAGAGAGTTAAACATGTATGTACGCCTTGCACAAGAATGATAGAAGAAAGATTACGACAACACGAATCAAAAATTGAATTTTCTGCGCAGGTGGGTTAAATGACGTCACGAAACATACACGAATAGGTAGCTCTAGCTTGGGTTAAGCTACGTCATCTAACGGGAAAACATGCGCATGGCGTAATCTCTTTTTATATCATTCTTGCGCCTTGCAGGTGTTCATTAGTCTTTACAGCTTCGTTCACAATAGGCAGCAACATTTTCACTGGTGTTCATAATAGAGAAACAATTTTTTTGTAACCACACACATTTTCAGTTAAGAAACCGTTTGCAATTTTTTTCCAGAACAAAATAACGTATTTAATATTATTTTTTAAAACATTTTATTGAAATTTTCGTTCAAAATTAAATAAATTTATAGTAAACGTCATATACATTTTCATACAAATTGTTGCTGAAGTAGAAGTTAACTCAACTTTTCAAAAAAACTTTAGTTCCATTTTTGGTTTAAAAATTAAAGGAAAATATATGAAATAGAAGAAAAAACAAAATTGTTGCCAGAATTGTGTGCGAGCCTTTAATAACTAAATAACTCATTAACACACACGTGGAATAGCTACAATCATCAATCCAAATCCATTACCTTAATAAACTGGCTTATGAAGTATACAAATTTCTTATGGAAAGGATGGTCCACTCATAATGCACAATGTTAATTGTGAGTCACACCTTAACGTCAAGTTTTTTGCCCAACTTAATTTGACATTTCTTTGTTTCAGTGTTCGACAATTCCACCACGGAGAGGTACACAATTGATCAGCATGTTAAGATTGTTACAGCGTTTTACGTAAATCGGCGTTCAAATCAACATGAATTTCGTACACTTCATGATTTGTTTGGTCAGCATAAGCGACCAAATGTGTCCACAATCGGGAGAAATATGTGCAAATTTCGGCAAACAGGGCCTGTAGGAAATGACTGCTACTGTTTAATGCGGTTTATGGGCTAGCGGCGCAACCGCGCCATACTTCTTCGAAAATGAGGTCGGCCAAGCAGTTAGCGTGAATGATGTTCGCTATCGCGAGATGATAATGGACTTCTTGTGGCCAGAAATGGACGATATGTGGTTCCAACAGGATGGTGCCACTTGCCACACAGCCAACAAAAAATGACCCTGTTGTCTCACGATCATGTGATTTGACACCGTTCGACTTCTTTGAGGATATTTAAAAGAAAAAGTGTACGTTAAAAAGCCGAGGAAGAGGTAATTCGGTACATTAACATCATTGAACCTCAATTATGTCTCAGAGTCATTGAAAATATGGACCATCGCGTAGAGGTATGCCACCGAAGTCGTGGCAAGCAATTGGCCGATATTTTGTATCACACATAATTGTCGTAGGTCCCTCTATAATAATAAAAAATATTATGTTAATCCTCTGAAAAATTTTTGTTTAATTTACAATTAACATCGTGTGTTTTGGTTGGATCACCCTTTATTAAAATCTAACTTATGATATTTAGCCATGCTAAGGTAATTTTAGCCATTAGCTGCTAGTGCTTTAGTTTATAAGTTTTTTAAAATTTTAATTATCATAAATTTGAAATAAATAAAAATATAATTCAACATTTTTTTTTCGAATTTATTCTATAAGCTAAATTTTAGATATGTATTTTATAAAGCTTTTTTGTAATAGTTCTATTCCTTAAATATTTTTAAAGAATGACTTTATACATTCATTCCTAAAAAAAATTTTTTAATGAATAGAACTATTACAAAAAAGCTTTATAAACTAAATAACTGAAATTTAGCTCATAGAATAAATTCGAAAAAATAAAAATGTTGAATATAATAAAGTAATTTATGAAAAGAAATAATTCCCAGATTCTAAATATATAATTCGTATGTAGCAAATTCTGAGCGACCCTAATATCTAACATTTAATGGTCAAGCAAAAACATAAATAGAAGTGGCAAAAAATAATGTTAATGTACTTTATTTCATTTTGAAGTATATATTTTATTTGTGCACATCATTTTTTCTTTCTTTTTACCAAATAGCAGACAAATAGTCGTGCAAGAGAAAATCATTATCAACGGACCATGAAAGCGAAATTTATTTATTTTTTTTGCTCAACCAGAAAATGAACTAAAGTTTATAAAATTCACTTGTTTCACATTATTTAAGATTCTTAAAAATTGTATGAATACAGACACCAATTGAAAACTGTTATAAAATACTGTTCCAGGTATTAATGTGAATTTAAGAAGAAATCTATGAATTTGAATAAGGGTACAATGACCTTGAAAATATTTACAATAGATGAGGATACGACATTAATACACTGGCAGTTTATGTTTTTTTACTGTCGCAAACACTTAAATTTTAATCGAAAACTTTAGAATTTTTTTTTGGAAATTCCTTTTGGCGAGAAGGGATTATATGGGACCTATAGTTAATTATGATGAAAGTTTGCAGTATAATTTCCAGGCAAATAAAATGAATGCATGACATTTTAATTCGTTATCATATTTTCATTGACCCTTAAGTTTATACCTGGGTCTGACCAGGCAGTTTTGACTTTTTTCCAAAAATGTTTACTATACTTTAATTTCGAAGAGTAATTCTAGTTGACAACAAAATGTTCTTGCTACAGCCATAATACCCAGCCAGGTTCAGGGGTTTGTAAGTATGAGTTTTTCGATAGCCACAAAAAAGCCATATAAAATACAAGGTGTCCCAGCCAGTACCAGGTAGCAGTTTGTGCAACACAAATGAGGTGTCTACTAAGAGTTAAGCAATTTCATGCAGAATTTTCATATTTTGTTTCAAAAATGCATGAAATAATGGTTTTTATGATTAAGTATCCGCATAAGTGACCGGGTCATAATTTGAAGTAATAGTATATCGCTGCTAGGTATTCAAAAATACTAATTAATTTTAGTTCTATATATGGGTAAAATTAGGGGCACACTTTGTTAACAAAATAAATATATAATAAATATATAAATATAACAGGGAAGTTGTTGCATATTTGGGTTCCTAACTCTTTTTCTACTTTACAGATCACCAAATGCTGAGGTGAACTAGGAACCAAACCACAAATATGCTAACTCGACTTAAAGTACTCGTATTACACAGTACAACACATGATTTTGGGACTCAATTCTGACAATTGCACGTGAAAGTAGCCCCAAAAATAAGAACTTCTGCATCATTAGTTTTGTCAAGCATTAATAATTTAATGGCCATACGAATGTTTTTTTCTCAAGGTGGATTTTTATAACTTTTTCTATATTTTAACACGGCTATATCTCGATATACCGTACGGAATATCTCTTTTGTGTCTGAAGCAAAGTTGTAGATATTGAAAAAGCGGAACATAACTACCCGAAAAAAGTGCATCCAGTGCCTTAAAAATCGCAAAAATGTCCATTTTTAAATTTTTCCCCCCATTTTTCCCTTTTTTTCTCAATAACTGGATTACAAATCCACTTATTAGTGGAGGTAAGGTTTCCAGTTACCCATTATTTTGTGATTCCCTGGAGCGTACAGGATTGCTTACATGAAACATTACATAAGAAACAGTGCTGGTTCAACCTCTTCAAGTTTTAGTCATCAAGTCTTAAGTTGTAAGGAGAGAGAGGAAAATCAATGGCATTCTCTTTTCCCTTCTCTCCTAAAAGCACAAGACTTGTCAGCTCACAAATTAAACGAAAACTAAATATGTATATTAAGTTCAATTACCATCTTAATTGTTATAAAATTAATATATGTATAATAAAAATATTAATTAAATAACTCAAAATCTTTATTGAGTTTTTCAATTATTTTCAAAAATTGGTAAGATTTTTTTAAAAAGCAAAGCATCTTGGACTAAATTTGAATGATTTTACAGTAACCGTTCAACAGATATACAGAAATTTCAAGTGTCTTAGTATGGGAGGTACCACGCCTTCTTTTTTCATTCAACCTACCTTTTAAAATATGTTGTGGGTTATTATCTAAGATATTTGTACAAAATTGGAATACTACAATTGGAATATTACAGTACTCCACATACGTAGAAATCGTTATTGCCATTGTATGGGAGGTGCCACGCCCGCTTGTCTAGTCCATCCGGCTTTTTGGCCGATGTCGTGTATTGATGACGAAGTTATTTGTTTCACATTGAAAAACTCTTACTGTAACCGTCCTCCAGATATAAGGTTATATTATTTTGATTGTATGGTTGGTGACATGTGATATTAATGTAAGCATTTCAGGAAAATCGGTTCAATCGTTTAGGAGTCTATAAGCCAACAAACAGACAAACATATTTCATTTTTATATATGTATATAGATTGTCAAAACCTGAGCTATATTTATAAAAAATAATTTGTAGTTTAATTATTGTTAATTTTTCGTTTGGTAATACTTGTGAGAATCTGCTATTAAAGTCTTAGAAATTACAAATAAAGTTTCTAGTGCCCATGTTCTGTTACTCTCGCTTCGAGAAACTTTTCGATTGAAATGCGAGAATTGAAACAAAAATGCCATAAATTGAAACAAACAACTGGGTTTCTCACTTAACTGCGTCTGTAAAATTTGTAGCAAGTAATAACCGCCACGTAAGAAAAATTCTCGGCAATTTATATAAAAAATGTGTCTGTAAAATTTTTGTGAGAAAGTTTCCGCTTTGAACTGTGAAATAAACTCACGTATAAAAACGGGCGAGAAAAAATATTACCACTGAAAAATATATTATATATGCAAACTGCAATGAATAATAACATGGAAGAGATAAGTAATTTGTTTTTGATTGATTTTTTCAGTGTTTAATTATTTTGCTTTTAACATTTGGAAAAAATACGAATGTTTTCAAAACCATTTTTTAAACAACAAAAATTAATATCAAACTCTACATTATTTGCTATAGCCGACGGCTGTATTTTCGCCGCCGTCACTGAAAATTGTTCAATTCTTGTAAATTTTGGCCGCCGTCAGTGACTGGCGTTCTCAACGTCTGCAATTTCACATCGGCTTCGAGTGGAATATTATGACATTTATCTCGTAACGACGCAATCTCTTTTGATAGTTTTCGACATGACTTATGGACACACTTTTTTTCTTACTTTTCGAGAAACGATGGAATATTTTGTTTCACTTCTTTTCGATGCTAGAAGTTCTCACCAAAGTTGCAGAACATGGGTACAGATTAGAGATGAGCGATCTCGTGATTTTTAGAGATCATTGTGATAAGTGAACGTGATTTAAAAATCACTGCTCCTTTAAACTGTTATTGTGATCACGGTTTATCAGTTTTTTGTAGCAATTGTGGCCAAGCTATATGTACAATGCGCGAGCTCTCGCAAAAGCTTTTGTAAGTACTTTGCAAAAAAACAACAACAAATTGAAAGGGCTTTCAAATCTGTTTACTTGCATATACATACATACATACTTAAACAAATAAACTTTGGCTTAACAAAAAAATACTAATAAGATAGAATAGAGAATGAAAGGAACAGCAATATTAATCCGCATTTCATTCAAAAAACGCTTTTACCCACACAAACAGTGAAATATCATAAACTTGTATATGTAACAAAATACAAAAAGAACGACTTAGAAAGTACCTGTTACTTGACAAATTTGGTCACAACTGTGATTCGTGATTTTTCAGTAACAGTGATTAAATCACAGGTACAGAAATATCGCTCATCTCTAGTACATATTATAAAAGGTATTATTAGAAACGTAATAATATTGCATTTTGTTACACATTTTAGAAAAAATTCGGAAATGAAATATTATGAATTACTTTAGTGATTTTCGGAATGCTGTTTTATGTGGGATCTATGAAAAATTCTAAGTCGATTATCACAAAAGCCTTTTAGACAGATTTTCATCTCAGGAAATTGAATTAGACCAAATTTTACCACAGTTTTAGCATATTTAATTGTTATCCCTGAGTGGGCTTTATATAGGACTTATGGTAAAATAGGGCCTGTTCATCACCAAATAACATCGTCTTATTTTTAGCTATTCAAAACTATATTAACTATTTTTATTTCAAATTGCAATTATACATTTTTATTCATTCAATAACTTCATTAATTATTTTTTTTTATTTATTTTTAGTTACCTGAGGTAATTGACTAAAATGTAGATTGTTTGTTAATTATTTGTTTAATGAATTGCTTAAAATCGCACAGGTTTTTTTTTACCAAAATTGAAAATATCTTTTATTAATGTGCTGTTTTCAGAACACAAGCGATTGAACGTGTGGTAAAATTTTTATGAACAGCACTAAAAAAACTGAGTGCTTTTAATATAAATTTTATAATATATTATTGTGTTGTAAAAACAGCACATAAAACAAAAAATTCACAATTTTAAATTTTTATAAATTTTATAACTTTTAGTAATCAACATAATTAATTTGGTAATAGGTACAATATTAACAAATTGCTTGCTAGACTCTGTAAATTTAGTTATTAAAATCAATTTTTAGTCTTTCTGTGAATGCAACCAAAATATCAACAGTTTCAGTTCATGAGGTCCTCACGAGTAAACAGCCTAATCCAACTTCGACATCGTGATGCAGCGTCAGTATTTTTACAAAATTAAATCAGCCCAACTAAATTATATATAAATTATTAACGCAATATTTAAATTCAAATCTTTCTGTCATTTGAATTAAATGTTCTGTTAACTGTAATTTATTATTGATTTATTTATCTATTACTATATTTGCTGACTTATTTTATAAATAAGGATTTTAATTATAAGAAAATGTATTTTGTTGCTTTAGAAATTCATTAAATAGTAAATAAATAACTATATTCATCAAATGCATGCACAAATTTCTTAGTATTCAAAAATAAAGTTTGGTTTTGTTTTCCCAAAACTACAATTTCACGTGTCAAATTTTACAGAATAACCTCAGGGAAAATGAAATGGTCTTGAAAAAAGCAGTCAAATGACGAACAAACTTGTATCTCTGTTTAGTAAAAACTGTTACAAAAACATTAAAAGACAATTGAATTGTAATTTTGTTTAATTGTTTAAATTTCTTTTGTGTCATTTCTACAATCACATGAAAACAAAAACAAAAAAAAAAAAAAAGATGAAGCTAGAAACAATCATGGTAGAACAAACTAAATGATAAATAGTGGGAGTAAAAATTAGATACATACATTTTTGGCAGTAGATACACACATCAAAGCTATTATTAAGCCAAAATGCACGGATGGAATCCAACTAGAGGGAAAAGCTTCTACTTTTAATATAGAGAAAATACAAAGACGATAAGAGAAGATATAGCGACTAATTACTGGAGAATCGTGAGTAATTCGTAACGCAAATATTCATAGGGAGCTTTATATTCCATTTGTTAGCGACGAAATTAAAATCTTTTGCTCCAAATATGTACGAAAACTGCCATCTCATCCAAATCCTCTTCCACAGAATCTGCTATTTTATAACGCTCCTACTCGCCCCAAGAGAATCGACACTTTCGCCCTCGCGGAACTACATGAGTGATAACCACTTACTGCAACGAAAAATGGACTATCTATTGCAATGGACATAGACCCAGAAATTATTAGTTAAGTTAAGATTTCAATATTTATTGTAATTTCTTGAAATATGAAAGATCCAATAAATAAATAAAAGTAAAAAAAAAATAATTTTGGAATTTATACAAGGTGGCTCCAAATTAATCACCCTTTCGGAATATGTTATTATTTTTGCAAATGGCATCGTACGTAAATCATATTTGACACTTGTGAACTAGACATCTGCAATATACCAACATACAATCAATAGACCGTGGAATAGTAGTGTCAGCTCTTCGTCATCTGGCATCCATATCTAAGATCTATATTCTAAGAATTACAACCATTATGACAAACCAAAGTATTAGCGAGAAATTTTTTCGCAAAAGTATCCTATTTGGGACCCAAGGGCAATCATGGACCCCCAAACAAAATTTGTTATGAGGTTCAGTTTCACAAAAGATATGTTTGTGCCGAATATTATTTAGATATCTACATCGGTGACAAAAGGGCTAATATACTCGGTATCGGGGGAAAAGAACTCAAAGCAGTTAACCTGGCGAATGCGAAGCCGTTTGGGGGCAACGAAAGTAGACTTGAAGGTGTGGGCTAGGGAAAAACAAACGGCCAGTTGGAATAGTGCGACTGTGCGTAGGGCCACTAAGATTTTATGGGGAGATTTTAAGACGAGGGGAGAACAAGAAGCCTCCTTAACGGGAGTAAGTCCGAAGTTAGTATGATGGTGCCTAATCTGACTACGGGCACAACTACACCCAATTGGACGGGCAGAATCTGGCGAGTGTAGAGCGTGTTTCTCTGCTACTGTCAGGCCTTCGTCGAATTAATATCCAAACACCCCGGGAACGATGCCATGTTGGACTTGGGATCCCTGAGTAACGTTGACTGGAAAACCTTATGGAACGGGGTTTCTCAACGCCGGACGTTAAACCCGTCTGAATAGGTGGTGACAGCACCATCCACCTAATTCCCCCATGTTTCTTCTTAACACGCCCGGTAGTGGCCTAGTTGTATATCGTACAGATTTGAGGTTACATCCTTGATGCTTTGTCCTTCTTTCGACCTAACCTTACCTAACATGTGCTTTACAGACATATATGAGATTTTTTCGTCTTTAAGAGATTTTGTTAAGAGCACAAAATTCACATAATAGCTGTTATAGAAGTTATAATTGCCAAATTTTATATTAATACAAATATTTCTAAGGAAGTTATAACATTTAAAGCTATTGAGTGATGGTCAAATGTACTGATTCCAATAACATTTGGGAAGATGATTAAGGTTCCAAAAAATATCTTTGGGCCAAATTTAAAGTCACTACCAACACTATAAGATGGTTAATGGACACAAAACTATATTCTGTAAAGATTTTTGTATGAGGGCTATTTTCAATAGCCACTATTTTTATTCAACACGAATGCATTATATCGTGTCCACCTTTGGTGGACAACTTTTCCCAAAAGAAAACTAAAAATTAGTAGAATCTTTCTCTTTTTACACCAACGCTGCTACCATGGTTGGTGGAGAGTGTGTAATGCGATTGTATTGATGTATGGGCTCTAGATACCCACTCTTTAGGATACCAATCGACTCGGAATCGCGTTCTGAATCGTTCTAACGATACCCGTCTATTTGGCTGGCTGGCATACACTTAACAAATGCTTTTTTCTAGATTGCGGTCGATTGTGTCGACAGCTAGCCATACTTGTAGACTGTAATGCGCCTAAGGCCGCATCGAACTAAATTATTGTGAGGTAAAATTTAATAAAGGTTGGCTTACAATTTTAACATCCCATAACTCCTTAAATGTTTAAATACTCGGTGTAGGGCAGCACATGCAGCACTCTAACTTTTAATACACTTCACCACCACGAGTGGTGAATAAAAGTATACTAAGTTTGTCAAACCGTGTGAAAATTTTTTATTATTCATCTCAGGCCCCATGAAGTATATATACATATATTCTGGCTCCTTGAGTAACTCTTACAGCCTGGTTTTGTAAAACACTCGTGCTCTCTCTTGAAGTTCGCATTAAAACAAAAAGGTTTATAATTTGGTTTTTAAAAAATATTTAAAAGCTTTCGTCTATTCGTGTTTGACATAAATAGAGCTTTTTTCTATCGTAAAATAACATTATTGTCAATGCGTTTATTTTCGTACTTTTTCATGCGTTTTGCATATAAAGATTTTGTGTTTAAGGTTAACCCTGGCTTTTGTTTACAAAAATAAATAATAAATTTAAAAATCAAAAACTACTATAAAAAAATGTTAGTAAATTGGTTAAGACTAAAAATGGTGAATTAATATGTTTGCAAAAAATTGCAATAAATAAAAGCAATATATGAAAAAGATTTTTTGCTGCACATCAACATATAGAAATGTTGAATGTATTTGCGTAATAGCAGTAATTTTTGGAAAAATACCGAAGAACATACATATATACATACATACATGGATACATACATATGTACATATTTGTTTTCAGAATTTCTAAAACCTATAAATACATATATATTAATTTAACCCACTACTTCGTTAGCGTCTACTTTTCTTTCATATACATATTTGTATGCCAAAGTTTATGCTTCTAGCGTTTAACTTGTTTAATCAGCTACTTTGTAAGCAGGTCTTTTCTTTCGTGGACATATTTGTATGCCAAAGGTTATGGTTCTAGTTCTAAAATTTTTCATCTTATAGATTGATAATCACTCAGAACCTTGCAGCTTAATTTTGTGTCTCTAACTTCAATATTATAAAAAAATTCAAAACGTAACACACGTAGAACACAAAAGTTAAAGAAAAAAAATTGAATTTCCCTTATTTATCTATCCTTTTTGATACTTTTTTCTCCCCATTGGAGTATCAAAAATTTCAATATTGTAGTGGGAGCACGAAATTTACTACGTATATGTCAATGAATGGAGAAAAATATTATGTAACAAAGTACCAAAAAAATTACGATTTTCCCCCCTTAAAATTTCGAAAAAGTATTTGTATTTTTAGATAAGTTTCGAATGTTTTATAACCTTTATTTCTATGTTTATTGGTTTAAAAGATAGAGGGGGGCGAAAAAAGTACCAAAATACACGTTTTACCCGTTAACTCCCAAAAAGACTAACAGACACCTGCCCGTTTAATTTTTCTTAAGAACAACGGTAAGTATTACATTTATTTTCTATCTCTTTAAGAGTTGGAGATATAAGGTTTCCGAATTTACCCTTTTTTATCCCCTAAACATTCGAATTTCCAAAAACCTCGTCTAAGTGGATCGATTTGGGGAGAGTCAAACCTCCGGTCCAAATTTGAAGTTTTTATGCTCAGGCGTTTAGGCTGTACAGTCAGTAACGTTACAATTGTATATATATTAGATAGATAAATTAACCTTTTATAATATTGTTAATTATTTAGGATTCTTTCAGTAAAATATCCTTCTAATTTTCCATTTTTTTTTAAATTTATTTTTTTAAACGAATGCCTTTTACTTATCGTCCTCTTTTGGCCTTTGTTTTCATTTATTACGAAGAGCCAAAAAATAAGAACCAAAAATATGTAGAAAAACTTAAAGCTTTTTTTTTTGTCACTTACCGAAAATGTGTTTTAATTTTATGAAAACCTAAATAAGTTTTTGTTCGTTTTTTCACGAATGAACAAATATTTTCATGTTCTAAAAACAGGCTGTAAGTCGAATTAGCCATGTCTGTATGGCTGCCCATCCGTCTGTTGAAATCACGCTCATTTTCGAAAAACTCAAAAGAAAAGGACGATTTTGGTGTCAAACTGCTTCTTGTTACCCTGAGCAGATTGGTATTGAAATCCAGTAAAATCGTTCAGTAGGATAAGGGTTTTTGATAGTTTGGTTACAAAAACTAGCACAAATTATGACGTAGTGCTTAGATTGTTATAAGATTTAACACTTATTCGCTTTTTATGTCTAGAAATCATACTGTTCAGTTTCGTGAAGACCGTTCAATAATTTAACATATATCCCATATAAAGACTCTCGGAAAACAGTTTAGTACGTCTAAAACCGTAACGAATAAGCTGTTTGTATCAGAATTTGATTTTTCGTATTTTCATAAGGCTTTAAATCGCAATGGAAAATGTCGTGAAAATCGGTCCATAATTTACCATATTCCGAATTAATTTCCAAATCTGCGAAATTATTGTAGTACCCCTAAAACCGTATCTGATATAGATTTTGTGGTAAAGTTTTCTATTGGAAGAAATAATACCATGAAATTTTGTAATAATCGGTTCATAATTTACCTTATGTCCCATTTTAAGCAGCCTTCTATAAACCACTTTAAAACTATATAAAGCTTTAACAAATTTGCCTTCCATATCGAAATTTGTCCGAATTTAGGCTTTTTAATGCCAGAAATCCCTCTACACAAATTTGTGATGATTGTTCCATAAGCTACCATGGGTCGAATAAAAATTCCCCTCTCGAAAATAATTTTAGTTCGACTAAAACTATTACGAACCAAGATATTTCACTCAAGTCTATTCAAACTAATTTTAATACTGACGTCCGTTTAAATAGATATTAATAAAAAATTTATAGACTTATAGAGGAGCCAAGCCTGAATAGGGTATAAAAGATGCGGCACAGCTGAATATTCTTTAATATTTCTTTAATTTTACATTTCTTCTGCACTGGAACTAACAACTCATAATTGGTATAGAGACATTTCAATTTAAGATGCGTGATCAACTGACCGTGAAAAAATACTTAAAACAATTCAAATGAAATATTTTATCTACTAAAAAAAAAAAACAATAGCAGAACAATGAAACCATTTAAACAATCAAACAATTCAAAAGAAAATTGTCACAAATAATTATATGTCTGAAGTTTTATTGTTGACGAAAAGAGAGGACAAAAAAAAAAGAAATGTGGTTTGGCGATTTGTGGGTTGGTAGGACAGTACAATAATACCTAATTTGGATTACTTTAAATTAGATATACTTGTAAACAAATAAAATTAGTTGACAATTGTTTTAAGCCCGAACGTAACACAAACAACTCAGGCTGGCGATCAAGGATTTGAATTATCATTAGTTTATTTGCAAACGCGGTATTTAAAAACGTAAAAACAGAAGTTATAAGTCAATCCGCGAACATGTTGATACAAAGCGCTTTATTGACTGTAATTTTTTACGTCCTTATAAATTATTGCTACTCATCTTTGCCAGAGGATATTGCTAATACATCTGCAGAGTGTTTAACAAATTCTTTGGAAGCATCCCTGTATTGCCGTGGGTCACGTGCCATTAACAATATTATCAGTAATTTAAGTAAAACTGATAAGCCAATTGTCATTGTACGTGGTTTGGAAATTGTACCATCAACTGATACCGCAAATAATGAGAAAAACAAAAATAATGCAAATAAAGAATCTAGTGTTGGAGCAGGTGATGTGGATGACACCTTTCTTGGCCGATTCTCGCACTATTTGCGTACACACGAATTGAATATTAAATTTTCAGATTTAATGTCATCAGACGAAAGCGACCGGTATTTGGCTCGTGATGCGGAGCAGAATGGAATGCAAATTAATCCAGTGAATGGTGAGTGAATCATTATGTTGACGCTCTTGATGATAAGAAATATGATAGACAAAACGAGCTGTTTGTGTATTTTTATATATGGCACGTGCCTTCATGTACTCACGTCCCATAATCAACAATGTACGAACAAGATGTTTGTGCATAAAAATTGCCGAGTTTGTAATAACATTTTTGCCTAAAAATGTGGTGCTTGTTTGATAACTGTGTGTTGATTTACGACGCTTTTTTAACATAAAAAAATAATTTATTTATTCATTGAACTGATTTTTAATCCAACTACTTAATTTATTTATTAACAATGTGTTGAATTAAAATGTCACTTTGTATGCACATGATAATTTTGACATTGTAAATTTTATGGCTTTTCAGTTTAATTTGCTAGATATGATTTTTCAGTGGCTTGACTGGTTTAATTAAAGTGAAATACAATGTACAGTGGAGTAGAATCAAAAATTGATTTCCCCAAAAAATCTGTTATTTCTAAAAAGTGCATACGATTTACTTAAAATGTATAGCGGGCATTGCAAAAGTGCATTCGAGTATAAGTTTTGAAAATACTTCTTCAAACTATATCGGGTTAAAGTAGAACACGTCAGGCATGAAACATTTTACATATTCGAAATTTGTATTTATTTATTAACCAACTACAGTAGTTAGATTACCGGCAAAAGCAACTTAGTTAATGCAAAAGGAGCCTAAGAATTTCTAAAAAAAAAAAAATCCAAAAAAGTTGGATTTTTCGGTATTTATTCCGAACTACTTTTACATTTGGTATAGATCTTATGAAGGTTTTCAAAATCGGCTATCACGTTTTTATACCCACACAACTATAGTAGAGAGTGTACTATGCATTTGTGTTGATGTGTGTATCACCTTAAAATATTGGTCCTAGACCCACCTTAAAGTATAAAGAACGACTCAGAATCACTTTCTTAATCGATCTAACGATATCCGACCGGCTGGCTGGCTGCCCGTCCGTGTAACCTTGTGCACAAAGTACAGGTCGCAGTTTTGAATATAATTTGATGACATTTGGTACACAGGTTCTAATTGGCACAAGGATCGGTCCATAATTTCATAATAGCCCCTGTACAAGCTGCTTCCGGAATAGGGTATTTGTGACCACTATTAAGCCAAATTTAAAACAAAAATAGATTCTTATTTGTATGGGCACAGAAGATATGCATTTTTAAAAATAGAGGACCACGAGGAGAGATAGAGGGCAATTTCTGCCTGTCAGAAGCTATCAAACCGATTTTAATGAAATTTAAAACTTGGATAGATCCATATTAATATGGACACATTAGCTATGCATTTTTCAAAATTAGGTCCCCTCTTTGCAAAATTGTGTTATTATATACTGTTGTGTAGGGTATCATATGGTCGGGCTTGACTGACTATACTTTCTTAGTTGTTAAATCTGAATTTTGGAATTTGAAAACAGATTTGATTTAAGTCTAAATTTTGATATTAAATGAGTCGAATTCGAATTTGCCTAGAAGTTAGAAGATAGAATTTTTAGACGTTATTTTCACTTATATTTATCCTTAACAGCCAAACATAAATCAAAGCGTAAAGTGTTTTCTATCCTTAAAAAATTCTCATGGTCATGCAAAATGTATGAAGCAAAAGCAAGTGGCACGGCGTCAACGTTTTGTAATTGGAAAATTATATTTTGACAGCGCTTTAGGTAGTGATATCGTAGGCTATTGGTAAACAGTAAAGGCAATTTAGCTATTTTTAGGTCAATTAAGCGTTTTAATCTGCCTTTTTTATTTCAGTTTTGCGAGCTTGTCATTTTAGCGTTTGAGCTAGGCCCTAAAAACCGCTACGCTGATTAAGGTTGGTCTGTTTAAAATACATTTTAAAAAAGTAAAGATTATTATATATTTAAAAAAATAAAACAAGTAAGAGTGATCTATTTGGCTTTGCCGAATCTAATGTGCCATTCACCATAGTATCAAAAATCGTACCAAAACCTTAAATTCTAAAGTATGTAGGCCCCTATCATATAATATACCGATTAGGCTCATTTGCAAATTTTCACTATTACTAGTTCTAATATATTAAAATTTATTTTCAAGAATAAAGTCCATCGATTAAATAGGGAATGCAGGAAATTAATTTTTTGTGTACAAATTTAGAGCTATAAATACTAGTGTATTGCTCATATCTCAGCCGTTTACGGACCGATCTGGCTAAATTTAAATAAATTCCATATTATATAATATATGTGACCCGGTCTATGAAAAGGTGGCTTATGACTCAAAAACAAAAATTCGAACAATCCACTGTTAAAGATAAACAATGCATTTCGTCAGTATCTCGGTACTAGTTCTCCTTCGTTCTGTTTCTGTAATAATTACAGTTTTTTCTGTAACTTTTACAGAATCTTCATTCTCGATTTTCAATAAAATTCTGTTTTTCTTTCATTTGTGCTCTTCTTTCTCTACATTTTTAGTACACTTCTAAGCAAGTTAGGACTTTCTGCTTTTCACCATGTTAAAGAGCGTTTCAAAAACTATCCGAACCAAAAAAAAGTGAAAAATAATTTTATGAGTCATAAGCCACCTTTTCATAGACCGGGTCACATATAATAAATAAATAAATTAATAAAATAAATTATATGTAATTATATATTATCTTCGGAAAGTTTATATTAAGATGCACGCGGGCAGGCGGATATCGTTAAAATAACTCCGCTACTCATGACATGTAAGCTTTATAGAGTCCAAGATCAAGATTGTAGAAATTACAAGCGGCATGCCAAACTAATATAAATATATATATATATATATATATATATATATATAAAAATTAATGTATTTATGTTTATTTATTTATTTGCACCTTATAGCCGCCTAAACCGCTGATCCGATCTTTATTAAACTTTTAAAGTATATCACTGATGGTCTGTTAGGAGCTTAAGCCTATATATTTCTATGAAATTTTAAGTCGTGCCACCTCGCATACAAAGGCAATATAAGTTTCTGTATATTTGGAGAACGGCAAGAGCTAAGTTTTTCAAATTTGTTTAATCAATGTCCATCATCTATCAAAAATGGGCAGACTTGAAGAAGCGGGCGTTTCACAAACCAGAATTCTGTAGATCTCGTGAACGGCAACAGCTACAATTAACAAATTTGGTATAAAAAGCTTGGTAATAAATGCAAAATATCTGTCAAAAAGTGGGCCTTATTATAGACATAAGCGGGGCGGGGCAACTTTAACAAAAGACCATAAAGATTTACTTGTAACTGGAGAATGGTAAAAGTAACAGTTTTCAAACTTGATAAAAGAAAAGCCTCGTAAATAATTCACGAGATCAGTATTAAAAAAATAATAATATTATTATTTTATATACATAAAGAAGAAAGTATGGCGACGGCTTTTTCGGATTATATAAAAAAAAATTTATCGTTGTACTCAAAATTGATGATTAAAACTTCATTTTTAAAATAAACAAGTTCACCCCTTATTCATAAAAAATCTTCTGTTGTTTTCTTTTCTACGAGGAATGTGATATTTACAGAAAATTATTGCTTAGTTTCAATAATTATTACAAGCAGGCCTGCCATATTTGCCGATTTATCGGCATTTTGCCGATTTTTTGCCTTAAAACTAGCAAAGTGCCGATTTTTTTGGTAAACCTTTTGAACAACGGTAACTTTTCTTGTTAACGTGTTATTTATTAATTTTGGGCAACTTTGGACCACTTGTCATAACATATTAGGGTATATTATATATATATTTAATCGGTTAGTTCTGGTCTTGATCGGTTAACCGATTAATAAAATTTTTTTAAAAATTATTTTTATTTGTGCATTTTTATAAACTACTAGTAAAAAACACAATAACATTACAAATATAATAATTCTTGAACTAAAAGGAGCAAACAAAAAAAGATTTCATAAATATGTAATACATATTTTTTAATCAATACATAATATGTGAAATCATTTTATTAGTTATTGTGAGATCATTTTATTAGTTATTGTGAAATCATTTTCATTAGTTTAAGGAGACCTTATTAAATAATCTTTCAGACAAATATAAGTGTTTAGGATTTAAGCGATTCGTTTTCTTAGTTTTAAGAACCTTAACTTGGAAAAATTTCTTTCATTTATCGTACATGTTGGAAAGCAACCCATAAAACATAATATCTAACACTTCTAACTGTTTTGGTTAATTCTGTTAACAGATTGATATGATTGATATACAAACATATAAAAAAGTACGTGAAACAAAAAGAAAGAAAACACTTCCCAGCTAGCAATATCTATCATAATCAAATCTTTTACGAATCAGCTTCAAGATAAAAACCTTTCGATCATAAATAATACTCACGTTGTGAGAAAATGGTACCCTACCGATGAATCACCTCAAAGAATCATTTGTGATACAATTTGCTTGATTCGTTTTTAATCATATGTGAATCATTTTTCAATCGCTCTAGTGACAAAAATTATTTGAACATATGAATCAATCCATGTTTATTCGCTCAAGTGATAAATAACTTTTTAATCTCAAAACTAATATGAAAAGGCTCATTTAGGTGATTTTTACAAAAAATTATTATCCATATGCTATTTGGGTTATTTAAAATAAAGATCACTGAACAGCTTCTTTTTTATATGAAACGATTAACCGAATAATTAACCTATAACCTATACAACCAAATGGTAAATTTAAAAACTATTAAAAAATAAATTTTACTAAACGGAAGCTATGAGCACAAAGAATTTTTTGAACTTTAATGATTAGTATTTGGGCTTATTGGCTAATGAGTTACTATCAAAATCAAAAGTCAACAGAAGCGAAATTAACAAAATTGTTAATAACTGTATTAATTTTTTATATAAAACTTGCAAATCAAATATTAAAATGTTTTGATATTGAACTAAAATCTTATACATTTTTAATTATGGTAACGCTTACAAAATTATGCAAAAAGGAAAATATTTCTTTTATGCAAATTCTGAAAGAGTTCCCCAGCTTTATTTCTGAAAAAGAAAAACAAATTTTAGAGAGTAAAAATTTTTAAATTTTTAAGAAGATTTAAAAGGAATTGAAGTAAATTTGCAAATATTTTGGCAAAAAAATTCAGAATTAAAACGTGGGGATTCTACGGATGCATTTCCAGTGCTGTCAAAGTTTGTACAACAAATGATGGTCCTTCCAGGAATTTTTTTTTTTTTCTAAAGATTACCTAAAACTTAATAATGCAAAACCGTTTGATATTAAAATGTTGATATTAAAATGGATTTAATTAAACTATTAAACTCAAATATGTATCTATAAAATATTTGTTAAAATAAAATGTGGAAAAAACTTTCTCAACTATAAAAACAATTTTAACCTAATTTAGAAAAATTTTTTTAAATTAACTACAATTGATTTATAAATATATTCTTTTTCATTATTTTTTATGTTTTTATATGGTTTATATGTAAGCTTATGCTGAGTTATTCGGTTTTGTTATTTTTTGTGTTAATAATAATATGTTTTATTGTTCTTAAAATGGTTATTATTAATTTACCGATTTTTTTTAAATATAATGATTTTTTTATCAAAATTATCTGGCACCCTGATTACAAATAAGTGTTCACGTACACGAAAAAATTGCAACGAGAGATTGAAAAAAGCATACAAATTTGGGGGACAAGCAATTTGTTGACGATTTCTGATAGTAAATTTTTACTAGCAAGAATTTTCAACCACCTGTTTCATCTTTTTGTTAACAAAGCAATAATAATTTTCATAATTTTTAAAAGTTTTTCAATCAAATAAAATAAAAAATAACATAAAATTTAGGAACAATATTCTTGCGCAAAGAGTTCAAAACAAATGGACTAATTGAGAAATAATCTTATATCTTACAACTGAATTGTGTCGATATTCCTAACTTTCTAGATTTTGCTGGTAAAGCGGTCATTTACTTTTTTTTTAATTTTACAAAATTAAAAACGATCCAGAATTCTTAATTTTGGGTTGATTTTAAAAATCATCAATCTTATCAGTGAAATGCCCTAACATAGTTCTACATGAAAACGTATCTCTTATAGTTTAGGAAATAACCGATTTAACCCATTAACGCCTGACCCACGAATTCGTTGTCCGATTTTGATGAAAATTTACACAGACGGTATAGAGGCTATTTGTATTGATATAGACTTATAATTATTTATTCTACCTGTGGTAAAGGCATCTGGGTGTTTTTCTACCCACTTCGACGTTAAAGAGTTCAAAACATACTTTTATTTTTCAGTAACACAACCTGGAAAAATTATCAGTAGTAAAAAGCAGTTTTTATGTTCAGTGAATACTAATCGCGTGGAAAATATAACTGTCTCGATGCCAATGATAAGTTTGCAAAAGTTGAAAATTTTGTTCATTTGAATATGTAATTTGAATGTTTTGAACAAAACATTTAATCACAGTATTTGATCACAACTTTTTGGTAAATGAACAGATGTCTAAACGGCAAACCGTTATGATTTTGCTACAAATATTGGCTTTTAGCTTCATCGACAGGATACTGTTCCTTTTTAATTCCATACGCTGGTGCTTCTGCTAACAATAATGGATATTGTGCAATTGCCGAAAACATTGTTCTACGATTATTGGAAAATATATCGGATCCAACCCAACATAATGTTGTATTTGATAACTTTATAAAGCGGTATTGGATCGTTTAAAAAAATGTTTTTTTTTTCTTGCAACGTATTATTTGTGAACCATTTAGTGTCGAAGTGGGTATTTAAATACCATGCCGTTATATTTTGAATATATTCCAAATAAGTTGAGCAATTGAAGTAAATATTTTATTTATATATTTATATATATCGCAGCCCCAATATTGCTTATGGGATTTTCCTTTCCACCTCTTTACAGAGCCGTTCCTATTGAAAAATTTTGGCATTCCAAATTTTCTGATTTTTGACCCATTAATTTTCGCCATAAATTAAAATGCTAAACAATCCCATTAAATAGTTTTGCATAGTTCAATTGCTTGTCAATGCGTCGGTAAAAGCAGAATTTCGATATTTCTCATCTATTTTATCTAT
Organism: Pollenia amentaria; assembly: GCA_943735925.1. Taxonomy (NCBI): domain Eukaryota; kingdom Metazoa; phylum Arthropoda; class Insecta; order Diptera; family Polleniidae; genus Pollenia; species Pollenia amentaria. The sequence goes on from OX031006.1 coordinate 194,140,186, forward strand.
AATTTTTCTAAAATTACTTTTTTTTGGGTATTTTTCTCCCCATCCGGCGTAAATGGGTTAAAAAATGAAAAATTTTCTATATTTGACCTTGGCCTAGTTTTTGTCTAATGTAAAATTTTGCATAGCTATATTAAACACTTCACCTTTCAAAAAAATATTAATTATATATTATATCTTACGTTACTCAAGAATTTTTTTTCTATAAACAAAAAAGAATGAAAATACTTTTTTAGGTTAAAAAAAATGGCAAAAAACGACTTGTTTTAGAATTATAAATTTAAATGCATATCTATTTTTAATCACAAACGATTTTTCCACAATTTTGCTGTAGAATATCAACTAATTTGCTTGTAGTTAAAAAAAAAATTTCAAAAGATCGTGAAAAATTTGAGTCGTTTTTTGGCATTTTCTTTAACCTAAAAAAGTATTTTCATTCTTTTTTGTTTATAGAAAAAAATTCTTGAGTAACGTAAGATATAATATATAATTAATACTTTTTTGAAAGGTGAAGTGTTTAATATAATTATGCAAAATTTTTTGGAATATTTTAATCACGAAGAGCGGAAGGCTCTTTCAAAATAGATCTATTGTTTTTTATACAAGTTTCCAATGTATGCCAGATTTTCTCCAATCGCAAAACAAGAATCAAAAATTATAAGCACTCCTTGTATGACGCCAATATATGTTTGTAATAATTGTGTAATAGGAATCCTGAGAACTGTGCTTGGTAGGCATGATATTTCAAAAAAAAAAAAGAAAAACTGAAAAACACATTTTTGGGGATTTTCGGGAGTTTAAAATTTTAATTAATTTGTTTTGAGCATTAAAAATTCTACTTTTATGTAAAATTTTATTTTATTTGTTGATAAAGATTTTATTGCATAAATAATAATTATAATATTAATAATTTATTTTATTGACAAATATTCCAAACATATTTTTTGTGAATTTTTTGCACAATGTCTTCAACAAATTTTATATTTTTAAAAATCATTTTAACTTTTTAAATCTAGACATAATTTGATATATTGATGTTGTTATATTACCTTTGAACATTGCGTGTTATTTTTAGTTTCCATTTCTAATAAAGGGTCTAACATCAATATTGTATAAATTACAAACGGAATGACAAACTCATATATACCATTTCCACCTGTGGTGAAGGCTATAAAAAGAGATTCACACGGAATGACAAAATAAGTATACCCTCATTTATCAACAGTGGTGGAGGGTAGAACAATTTCGTCGTAAGCGCCATAATTGTTGCAAAATGTAAAGAAACCACATATTTTTACTTAATGTCATGTTTTGAACAAACATCTAAAATTTTACATAAAAACATATTTGATTTTTCGGAACGATTTTAAAATAATTAGAAAAATTCTTCTCCTGTAGAATTCGTGTTTGGTGCTTACGATAATTTCGTAAAAAAGGTCGATACGGTCGTAGGCCCAACTTTTTAGGCTTATTTGTCTCAAAGTGGATGATAACATATCCAATGTTATGCAAATCAACTCATTTTGATACTCTTCAGTACTCTTAATATTATAATTTCGCAATCTAAGTGTCATTATTGAACCAAGCAGTGTGGCCATTTTGGCATTTTTGCAGTTAAATCTAGCATTAATATTTAGCTGCAAAATTATCATTTAGCAGTAGGCATTTTATTTTTCATTTTTAGTAAATGTTTTTAGCATTTTTTAGCATTATTTGTTTTAAGAATTTTTACTACCCAAAACTAAATTTCGTATGAAAATGGACAATTCTTATGTTAAGAAACGTATAACCTGCATTGTTAAAAAAAAGTAATGTTTAGGAAAATAAGAAATGTTCTAATCATGTTAATTGTAAATATTATTTGCCATTTGATATTACAATATAAAAGTGCAAGAAAATTACACTTTGTACATTGATAAAAATTCACTAGTGCAAATGTTTGAAAAAATTTTTAGCTCTTAACTGCTGAAAAAATAAAAGTTCTACAGCTTCAACTTTTCTTAAACTATAAAAAATAAAATGGTTTAAAAAATTTGTATACCATAGAAATAAATCGTTTAAATGTTTGTTAATTAATCTCAACTACCAGTGCTACATATTTATATGTGCTTTACCAAAATCTTTCAACTTATTTAAATTTAACCATTTATTTTAATTGCGTTAAAAATTAATCACTAAGATGTATTGAGTTTTGAATAAAATTTCATACTGGTAATAAATTTTTAACAAAAATCTTTAAACATATTTCAGCATTATTCTTAGCATTTTTTTTAAAATAATTTTTAGCATTTTTTGGCTGGTCTAATGCCAGATTTAGCTGTAAATTTTTTTTTTAGATTTGGTCACACTGGAACCAAGATACGACGCATCACATTTACCATGTTTACGGTTCAAATAGTCATTCGGCTATTGTTCTTTTATCAGAACGATCATACACATTGATCGTTGATCGAAAACTTTACAAAAATTTGTTCAAAAGTGTTTGATAGAGCTTTATATGCTACACGTATCAACGAAGGTTAATCGCATTAGAAGCACTTGTCGACGATTGTGTTGGTAGTAAAACGGTAACGGACAGCACATAGTCGTAGTGAACCACGATATATGCAATATATTAATGCAATTTGTAACTAGATTGCTTATAATAAAATTTCAAATTATACTCACAGAAAAAATTATTAAATTTCTCCAATCACCAAATTTGTTCTAAATTCATAATATCAAGCAAACAAGTTGTTGATTTTGCACCTATTACCAAAATGATTATATTGATTACTAAACATTTTTAAATTTTGGAAAAATATTTTCAATAAATGATATTAATTAGTATTGTGGTTATTTTGTTGAACTATTAATGGTTTTTAATCCAAATTTTTACTATTTAATTAGGCTTAAGTTCATTAAATTTAATTTTCATTAAATTATTTTTATGAAGAAAGGAATTTTTACAACATGGAAGATTAATTAAAATTGTTATTGATAATTTCAAGAAGAATTCTTGACAAAAGTACGGAAAAAACAGAAGTAAAGGAAAAAACATGTGAGATCAATTAAAAATGGATAATCATTCAATAAGCAAATTTCGATCTACCAAAGGTTAAAATACAATTTGGTTTAAGGATTGATGTTTGACTACTGACGTCAGCAGTCATCGATGGCTGCGAGTGTAAGACGGCAAATCCCTTTGAGAAGACCTAGTGGTTGAGGTCGAAACATGTCAGGGTAACCAGCCGCCTGGGTTCGAATCACACGCCAGCCAGCCTGGCTTCGAATCCCAGGTCAGTCAAGAATGAAAATTATCAATAACAATTTTAATTAATCTTCCATGTTGTAAAAATTCCTTTCTTCATAAAAATAATTTAATGAAAATTAAATTTAATGAACTTAAGCCTAATTAAATAGTAAAAATTAGGATTAAAAACCATTAATAGTTCAACAAAATAACCACAATACTAATTATTGTTAAAGCTAAGGCACAAGCTCTATGTGTTCATTTGTCCTTCAAGTTGTGCTGAAAAATGTCAACAAGAAAAAAGAAAGACAAAAAACATGATAAACAAAAAATGTACTTTGGACTTCAAGAAGAATTCTTGACAAAAGTACGGAAAAAACAGAAGTAAAGGAAAAAACATGTGAGATCAATTAAAAATGGATAATCATTCAATAAGCAAATTTCGATCTACCAAAGGTTAAAATACAATTTGGTTTAAGGATTGATGTTTGACTACTGACGTCAGCAGTCATCGATGGCTGCGAGTGTAAGACGGCAAATCCCTTTGAGAAGACCTAGTGGTTGAGGTCGAAACATGTCAGGGTAACCAGCCGCCTGGGTTCGAATCACACGCCAGCCAGCCTGGCTTCGAATCCCAGGTCAGTCAAGAATGAAAATTATCAATAACAATTTTAATTAATCTTCCATGTTGTAAAAATTCCTTTCTTCATAAAAATAATTTAATGAAAATTAAATTTAATGAACTTAAGCCTAATTAAATAGTAAAAATTAGGATTAAAAACCATTAATAGTTCAACAAAATAACCACAATACTAATTATTGTTAAAGCTAAGGCACAAGCTCTATGTGTTCATTTGTCCTTCAAGTTGTGCTGAAAAATGTCAACAAGAAAAAAGAAAGACAAAAAACATGATAAACAAAAAATGTACTTTGGACTTCAAGAAGAATTCTTGACAAAAGTACGGAAAAAACAGAAGTAAAGGAAAAAACATGTGAGATCAATTAAAAATGGATAATCATTCAATAAGCAAATTTCGATCTACCAAAGGTTAAAATACAATTTGGTTTAAGGATTGATGTTTGACTACTGACGTCAGCAGTCATCGATGGCTGCGAGTGTAAGACGGCAAATCCCTTTGAGAAGACCTAGTGGTTGAGGTCGAAACATGTCAGGGTAACCAGCCGCCTGGGTTCGAATCACACGCCAGCCAGCCTGGCTTCGAATCCCAGGTCAGTCAAGAATGAAAATTATCAATAACAATTTTAATTAATCTTCCATGTTGTAAAAATTCCTTTCTTCATAAAAATAATTTAATGAAAATTAAATTTAATGAACTTAAGCCTAATTAAATAGTAAAAATTTGGATTAAAAACCATTAATAGTTCAACAAAATAACCACAATACTAATTATTGTTAAAGCTAAGGCACAAGCTCTATGTGTTCATTTGTCCTTCAAGTTGTGCTGAAAAATGTCAACAAGAAAAAAGAAAGACAAAAAACATGATAAACAAAAAATGTACTTTGGACTTCAAGAAGAATTCTTGACAAAAGTACGGAAAAAACAGAAGTAAAGGAAAAAACATGTGAGATCAATTAAAAATGGATAATCATTCAATAAGCAAATTTCGATCTACCAAAGGTTAAAATACAATTTGGTTTAAGGATTGATGTTTGACTACTGACGTCAGCAGTCATCGATGGCTGCGAGTGTAAGACGGCAAATCCCTTTGAGAAGACCTAGTGGTTGAGGTCGAAACATGTCAGGGTAACCAGCCGCCTGGGTTCGAATCACACGCCAGCCAGCCTGGCTTCGAATCCCAGGTCAGTCAAGAATGAAAATTATCAATAACAATTTTAATTAATCTTCCATGTTGTAAAAATTCCTTTCTTCATAAAAATAATTTAATGAAAATTAAATTTAATGAACTTAAGCCTAATTAAATAGTAAAAATTAGGATTAAAAACCATTAATAGTTCAACAAAATAACCACAATACTAATTATTGTTAAAGCTAAGGCACAAGCTCTATGTGTTCATTTGTCCTTCAAGTTGTGCTGAAAAATGTCAACAAGAAAAAAGAAAGACAAAAAACATGATAAACAAAAAATGTACTTTGGACTTCAAGAAGAATTCTTGACAAAAGTACGGAAAAAACAGAAGTAAAGGAAAAAACATGTGAGATCAATTAAAAATGGATAATCATTCAATAAGCAAATTTCGATCTACCAAAGGTTAAAATACAATTTGGTTTAAGGATTGATGTTTGACTACTGACGTCAGCAGTCATCGATGGCTGCGAGTGTAAGACGGCAAATCCCTTTGAGAAGACCTAGTGGTTGAGGTCGAAACATGTCAGGGTAACCAGCCGCCTGGGTTCGAATCACACGCCAGCCAGCCTGGCTTCGAATCCCAGGTCAGTCAAGAATGAAAATTATCAATAACAATTTTAATTAATCTTCCATGTTGTAAAAATTCCTTTCTTCATAAAAATAATTTAATGAAAATTAAATTTAATGAACTTAAGCCTAATTAAATAGTAAAAATTAGGATTAAAAACCATTAATAGTTCAACAAAATAACCACAATACTAATTATTGTTAAAGCTAAGGCACAAGCTCTATGTGTTCATTTGTCCTTCAAGTTGTGCTGAAAAATGTCAACAAGAAAAAAGAAAGACAAAAAACATGATAAACAAAAAATGTACTTTGGACTTCAAGAAGAATTCTTGACAAAAGTACGGAAAAAACAGAAGTAAAGGAAAAAACATGTGAGATCAATTAAAAATGGATAATCATTCAATAAGCAAATTTCGATCTACCAAAGGTTAAAATACAATTTGGTTTAAGGATTGATGTTTGACTACTGACGTCAGCAGTCATCGATGGCTGCGAGTGTAAGACGGCAAATCCCTTTGAGAAGACCTAGTGGTTGAGGTCGAAACATGTCAGGGTAACCAGCCGCCTGGGTTCGAATCACACGCCAGCCAGCCTGGCTTCGAATCCCAGGTCAGTCAAGAATGAAAATTATCAATAACAATTTTAATTAATCTTCCATGTTGTAAAAATTCCTTTCTTCATAAAAATAATTTAATGAAAATTAAATTTAATGAACTTAAGCCTAATTAAATAGTAAAAATTTGGATTAAAAACCATTAATAGTTCAACAAAATAACCACAATACTAATTATTGTTAAAGCTAAGGCACAAGCTCTATGTGTTCATTTGTCCTTCAAGTTGTGCTGAAAAATGTCAACAAGAAAAAAGAAAGACAAAAAACATGATAAACAAAAAATGTACTTTGGACTTCAAGAAGAATTCTTGACAAAAGTACGGAAAAAACAGAAGTAAAGGAAAAAACATGTGAGATCAATTAAAAATGGATAATCATTCAATAAGCAAATTTCGATCTACCAAAGGTTAAAATACAATTTGGTTTAAGGATTGATGTTTGACTACTGACGTCAGCAGTCATCGATGGCTGCGAGTGTAAGACGGCAAATCCCTTTGAGAAGACCTAGTGGTTGAGGTCGAAACATGTCAGGGTAACCAGCCGCCTGGGTTCGAATCACACGCCAGCCAGCCTGGCTTCGAATCCCAGGTCAGTCAAGAATGAAAATTATCAATAACAATTTTAATTAATCTTCCATGTTGTAAAAATTCCTTTCTTCATAAAAATAATTTAATGAAAATTAAATTTAATGAACTTAAGCCTAATTAAATAGTAAAAATTAGGATTAAAAACCATTAATAGTTCAACAAAATAACCACAATACTAATTATTGTTAAAGCTAAGGCACAAGCTCTATGTGTTCATTTGTCCTTCAAGTTGTGCTGAAAAATGTCAACAAGAAAAAAGAAAGACAAAAAACATGATAAACAAAAAATGTACTTTGGACTTCAAGAAGAATTCTTGACAAAAGTACGGAAAAAACAGAAGTAAAGGAAAAAACATGTGAGATCAATTAAAAATGGATAATCATTCAATAAGCAAATTTCGATCTACCAAAGGTTAAAATACAATTTGGTTTAAGGATTGATGTTTGACTACTGACGTCAGCAGTCATCGATGGCTGCGAGTGTAAGACGGCAAATCCCTTTGAGAAGACCTAGTGGTTGAGGTCGAAACATGTCAGGGTAACCAGCCGCCTGGGTTCGAATCACACGCCAGCCAGCCTGGCTTCGAATCCCAGGTCAGTCAAGAATGAAAATTATCAATAACAATTTTAATTAATCTTCCATGTTGTAAAAATTCCTTTCTTCATAAAAATAATTTAATGAAAATTAAATTTAATGAACTTAAGCCTAATTAAATAGTAAAAATTTGGATTAAAAACCATTAATAGTTCAACAAAATAACCACAATACTAATTATTGTTAAAGCTAAGGCACAAGCTCTATGTGTTCATTTGTCCTTCAAGTTGTGCTGAAAAATGTCAACAAGAAAAAAGAAAGACAAAAAACATGATAAACAAAAAATGTACTTTGGACTTCAAGAAGAATTCTTGACAAAAGTACGGAAAAAACAGAAGTAAAGGAAAAAACATGTGAGATCAATTAAAAATGGATAATCATTCAATAAGCAAATTTCGATCTACCAAAGGTTAAAATACAATTTGGTTTAAGGATTGATGTTTGACTACTGACGTCAGCAGTCATCGATGGCTGCGAGTGTAAGACGGCAAATCCCTTTGAGAAGACCTAGTGGTTGAGGTCGAAACATGTCAGGGTAACCAGCCGCCTGGGTTCGAATCACACGCCAGCCAGCCTGGCTTCGAATCCCAGGTCAGTCAAGAATGAAAATTATCAATAACAATTTTAATTAATCTTCCATGTTGTAAAAATTCCTTTCTTCATAAAAATAATTTAATGAAAATTAAATTTAATGAACTTAAGCCTAATTAAATAGTAAAAAATAAATGATATTTTTAATTTTAATTAAGAATGTCATCAAAAAACTTTCAAATTTTAAACAATGTGTTAATTTATTTAACAAATATTGACAATTCCCAACAACAATTCTACATATTAAAATTATTTTATTTTAAACGAAAAAAGTCAATTAAGACTTTTTGTTATTTAATTAAAATTTTAATTGAAAATTTATTTCAATCAACTAAAATGTGAATTAAATCAAAATTAAATTTTTCATTTTCTTTTAGCAAAAAAAATAATTGATTCAATTATCACATTAATTAAATATTAATACTTTTTCAACTATTTTTTTAATTGATAAAACACTTTTTTCTGTGCTGATATAAATGATAACTGACTCACTAGATTTCAAGTTTTTTCGAAAATAAAGTCCTGATATTTTCTAAGAATCTTTAACATTTTAAATCATTTGAATATTTATCACGAGAACAACAATTTATTTATTATTCACTTCACCAAAGGCGTAGGGGATAAATAAGTTAGTCATTTCGTTTGTAAATTCTACAATATTGGTCTAATACCCTATGAAGCATATATCGAAAGTTCAATTCAAAACATGCAAAGTCGAAAAAGTGTATTTTAAAGGAGAAGCTCTTAAAGTTTTTGGGCGGAGTTGAAGACGTGGGAGTGGCACAACATAGATTTAAATACATCTAAAGAACGGTAAGAGAAAAATTGTCCAAATTTTTTACACAAAGCGGGGATATCGACACGCAACATCCGTCAAAGAGAAGGTGGCGGTGGATAACTGGGCGTGGTACCTCACATACAAAAGCAAAAGAGATTTCTTTATATCTAGAGAACGGTAATAGCTAAAGTTTCCAAAGTTGGAACAAATAGATTGGTGATTAGTGCGCAACATCTGTCAAAAAGTGGGCGTAATTAGATAAATGGGCGTGTTACAAAATAGAATCCCGTATATTTGAAGAACATAAGTGTTAAATAGTCCAAATTTGGTACAATTATATTAGGTATCAATATGCATCTGTATGTCTAGAGAATCGCCACATCCTCAATTTACAAAATTTGAAACAAATAGCTTGGTTATAAATACAAATATCTGTAAAAGTCCCACTGTTTTATTGTAGACATAGGCGGGACATAGGCGGGACAACTTCAATACAAATACTGCATCGAGCCATAACCGCAAAAGAGCTTAAGCGACAACATTTTTAATTTTCGTTTTATTTAATAAATGAATTTATTGGCAACACTTGCATCATCTCCTAAAATTTAATGGTCACAGAAGGTATTGTTACGATTTTATAGCAAAAACAATTTTAGTTTAAGCGCCAATTTTCATACAAAATTTTTAGAAAATATAATAAAAAAAAACCTTCTCCTGTAAAATTTTGTTTATGTCGCTTGAGCTTTTTTTGCGGCTATGGCTCGACATAGATTTCCGCGCAACTGGTGAATGGTAACAGTACGAGCATTCAAACTTGGTACAAATAACTTCATACACAGAAAAAATTCTCGCAAATTTTTCACCAATTAAAGCATTAATCAAAAATAAAATCAGTTTTAATAAAAAATTTAATCAAGTCAATTAAATGTTTAATCAAGTGAATTAAACGTATAATTGATACTATTAATTCGTTTACTGTTGCAAATTTAATTAATCTTTTAATTAATATCACAAATTTTTTAATTGAAATCAATTTTTTTTTCTGCGTAAGCAATGCACGAGATCTGTATGGAAAAAATTTATATATTTTATTTAATATATTAATTTAAATAACTCTTTTTCTCCCACCATAGTGAAAGGTGTATAAGATTCGGCATACCCGAATATAGCACTCTTACTTGTTGTTTTGTTATTATTTTAATAATCTATGTTAGTGGTTGAGAAGACACTACATTACGTTAGGTGAATGGTATTAAAGATTCGGCACCGCCGAGTTACAAAAATCGTAAAAACAGATTTCTCACAATATTAGAGGAAACCAACTTTTATTAGATTTTTACATAAAATTTATTCAAAAACTGTTATTAAATGTATTATAAAAATTCAGATGTATAACTTTTGTAGAAGTAAAATAACTTTGTTCAGAACAATGATAACATTTTCAATATTAATTTATTCAATTACTGAATATTTCTACATTTAAATCAGAACTTCATATCGATAGCTAATACAAAAGTCCCCTCCAAGTTATTAATTTATCCAAAAATTTTATATAACCAAATACTGATGCAAATTTGTTAAATCAAAAGAATTTAAATTCTTTACTTTTTACTCAAATTGTTTTTTAAATTACTTTTTTTTATCTTACAAAGCTGTTGTATTTTTTATTACCACAAACTTAAAATTCCATAAATATTCTTCAAAAACAACATGAAATTTACCATTTTCAATGAAAGTTTCCCATAACAAATTTTTTTTCTTTTTCATTCCTTCATCGCTAACACGTTCTTAAAAAACAACGAAATGTCATAAAAACTGTAAATTGAAATGTAAATCCAAATGAACACAGAAGCTCGTAAAAAAGATAAAGGCAACAGCATGATTATGGCACTTGGCTTAATGATGTCCAAAATGATGGCGGTCATGGGTCTGAGTGGAATCGGTGCATTGGCATTGAAGGCATTGGGTGTTGCAATGACTGCATTAATGATGGCCGCCATAGTTGGTGTTAAATCACTGGCACATCAGGGTAACGAATCGTCTCACAGTGTTCAATATGTTACAGCGGATGGTCATCATCACAGGAGAAGGCGACGTAGCACTGGTAATAACAACATTTTTTCTGAATCCCAAACAAGATTAATAAAAGAGAATGCAAATGTCAAAATGGAATTACCACCACTGGCCTATAGAGGATGGCATAAACAATAAAGCTGTTAAGATGTAAATGCGATAGAGTGTTTTCGCAATGAAGTATTATTTGTGTTTGTATTTAATTATTTAATATTTTATTTATTTATTTAATATTTTGTTGTTTATTTTAAATTGTTTCTAAGTATTAATTTATTCAAAGATCGATTCAAATTAAGTGTTAATAAACTAATATGAACAAAAATATATATAGTAAAGAGTTTAATTGAGTTCATTGAATGTTGCATAAACATATTTTTGTACCGTTTTGATCTTTAAATCGTTTTTGAATCGGAATTTTAAAAATTTACTTTCTGAAAAGGTTTGTTAATAACACTGAGCTCAAATTTGAAATTAGCCGAAGCTAATTTGAGTACGCTCAATTCAATGGTACTGATGGTTTACGAAGTTAGCGTTTGTATTAGCAAATGAAAATTTCAATAGTAAAGCACCATAAAACGATAATTTTATATTTTTGTGATCATTGATCATTTTAAATCAATCCAACTGTGTTAAATACAATTTTTCGTTATCGTTTTCAGGGATTTTTTTTGCAATTTTTATATTAACATATGCCGATATTATAAAAAAAAAACAATGAAAAAAATCATATCTTAAAAAAAAACAACTCCTTCAGATTTTCAGGATTTTAAAGAACAGTTTGAGATATTATATAAAAAAAATCAGCCAAAAAAATTAGGTTTTTGACTTAGTCCATTTTTAAAATTTAATCACCCTTACCGTGAATAATTTTTCCCTCGTAATTTGTTCCCTTTTCACGTATTTGCTGGTCATGAAAAACTACCATGAACAAAATTAATTCATAGGAGCATAATAACGTGAAAAAAATGTTCGCAGGAAAAAATTCCCCTTATCGTGAACAATTTTTTCCCTCGTAATTTGTTCACTTTTCCCTTTGAATTTTTCACTTTATTTTTGCTGGGGAACAAAACATTTATGCAAGTAATTTTTCTCATAATTCGAATATTGAAGTTTACAAAATTAATTTAAAGTTAAATTTCCGTTAAAAAAGGTTTAACAAAATGCAAAAAACAGGTCGATTTCCTGAGAAGTTATGAAGCTCTTCAAAGACGTGGTGGCAGCATTTTAGAAATTTTGTTACTACATAAAAGCGCAATAAGCTAATGTTGCCATCAAACTATCACTCCAATACAATATATTTTATTTCGTTTTTTTTTAACTTTTCTTTAAAATATATGTGTATATTTTTGACCAAAAAATTTTTTTTATATATCTTTTTTTTACATTCACTGAGAACTAATAGCACGAAAAATTGTTCACGGGAGTTTCACGTTAGCATTTTTCCCTTCGAGGGGAATAAAAATTTCATTGGAACAAAAATTCCACTTCTTTTTCAAGATAGGGGTGAATATTTTGCAGATATTAAACTTAAAAAAAAATAATTTTTTTTTCATTATATCGCTTGTAACCCCAAGTATGCTCTTTAAAATAACTTACAAATCATGTTCGTAGTTTTCGAGATATTGATAAAATAAGCACAACACAATCGGCTAAATCGGCGAAAATATGACATTTTGAATATGACATAACTTTTGAAAAAAAATTTTATAATTTTTTTTTTCGTTAATATATGTTCCATATAGGATGAAAGGAACCTTCCCACAAAATTTCATTTAAATCGAAAGGGGTCGGGTTCTACTCTTGGTTGATTTGACATGGCGTTACCCATATAGAAAAATTTTTTTCCGCTTTTCACCGTATAAATGTAAAAATGTCCCTTGAAGTTTATACATATTTTGCATTCTCATGTGAAAAAGTTTGCTGGACAATCACCAACTGAGTCTGACGATCATGGACAGAGATTTCATCAAGTGACGGCTCGACTTGAACACTGGTATAATGGTAAAAACTAGGATTCCCCGTTATGTGTCATTTGCTGGTACTAACAAGAAGAAATGCTTGATATATATGAATAAATATACAAATTATTAAAAAATAGTAATAATACTAGAGACAAAGAATTCTTATAATGGGAATGTTGTATCTCGAAATATGTAAAATCGACCCGAGTTCAATTCCGTGTTCAGTCAAGAATAAAATTATCAAAAGAAATTTTAATTCATTTTATGTTGTAAATTCTTTCCTTCATTAAAAATTATGTTGTAAATTCTTTCCTTCATTAAAAATTATGTAATGAAAATTAAATTTAATGAACTTAAGCCCAATTTGAATATCAAAAACTTCAATGAAAAATTAACCGTTCAATAAAAAAATTCACAATTGCTATAAATTTTTTTCGAGTTTGAGCCAGCGCTATGTTTATGGTGAGTATCCGAAAATGTCTTTATTTGTACCGATTTGTTATAAAGTTTATTTTTTTTTCAAGAATCCTAAATCTATCTAGAAGTCTGCAGAACTGATTGGTATTAACATAAGGCCTATTTATAAAAAGTAAGGGCGCTGCAAAAAATGAAAATTGAAATTTGGGGCTTATTTTATAATGCAACCCCCAAAAAATGAAAAACAGCCCTAAAGAGAAAATGGAATATGTCCCCGAATTTGGGTTAATTCTTGATAATGAAAAATCACCTCAAAATATTTAATGAATTTTAAACCCAAAAAAAGTTAACATTAAAAAACACAAAGAAAGTTATATTAAAATTTGGATTGGGTTCATATGTCCGAAACGAGGATGGTATAACGAACACTGGCTTCGTTAACTAACGCTTCATTACATAGACGGGTTTTAGCCGGGAGCAATTATTTTCTCCTCTATAGTATAACTAACACTTTCTTGGCTAACTAAAGCTTTCCTAAAAAGCCGGACTTCGGCCGAGCAAATGGTTTTTCTCCTTTACGGTATAACAAGACCGGCTTTATATCAGGAAATGAATAAGTGCAAAAAAAAAAATGCCCAAACTTTGCGTGTTGTTTTGTCTCACGTGAAATATTTCCTGGTGTCATATCGCCAAAAATAAAATTGGTTTAAAAAAGGTTGGCTTTTGTATGAAAAATTTGCAAAATAAACATTTTATAAACCTGTTTTATTTCTTTTATAAATAAGGCAGTTATAATCTAGAGATTTGAGGTTATAAAAAAGTTGTGGACAACATTTTATAACGATGTCAAATACTTTATTGGACGTTTAACATTTTTAAAGTTATCGTTAGTAAAACCCTTGTTAAAATCCAAGCTTTTCGAAAGAAGACTCAAACCAGTTTTGCAAATGAAATCAAAGCTTTAAATGTTTAACCATAATGAGTTTCCAAGAAAAAAAACTACGTTAGTTTTGGAAAATAAACTCTGAGGTATCCATCACAGGAAAATCTATTGCATCTAATGCACAACAAGTTTTATAATATTTATAACATTCCACAGAGAATTAATATTAAAAAGCAGTAAAAGAAAGAAGTTAGCTGTAATTTTTTAAGAAGCTTTAAGAAAACTGACTCATAATTTCAACTTGCTATATTGTTGAATTAATTAATTTATTAAGAACAAACTAATGTGGATTATATTTTTACATATATAGTAAAAAAAAAAAAAATACGAAAATATTGGTATAAATATTTGTTATGAGAAAGGAAAAAAACAAAAAAAAAACTTCTTATAATAATTATTTTGCTTCTTAAGTAATCAAAATCTTCAGTAATCATCGAAAAAATCGTATTCCTTAAAAAACTGATCAATAAACTGCATAATTTTCACTTTGACTCAGAAACTCGCTATATTTCGAAATTGGCAATACCTACCGCAGCGACGTGTGTCCCCATTAAAGGTCTACCTAACGACTGGGATTTCTGAAGTGCACAGCCACGGATTCATGGTTATTAAAAAGAAATCGCAATATTTTGAAAGTGCATTCGTAAAATTTACGCAGAGTATCTTTCTAGGTTTAATATCAATTGTGTTCGATACACAACCACTGTGATCGTGATGCCCAGTAAAATATTTACAAAGCATTATCGACTTTGCCGCTTTTTCATACGAGTTCAGGTCAGTGACATTTTAAATGAAACACAGTTTAATGGGTGAAAAATCATTATATTTTTAACCCTGTCATCTCTGTGTTCTATACACTGCACTGTAAAGAGCAGTGTGCCCAACTTTTTCCCTTATATTTTAGCACTTCCAAAATATATGATTTGTCAGGTAATTAAAAGAGGTATTTGCTTCTTAGATGGTTTCTTTGGTGGAGTCAAATGTTTTTCCATTTGTTTAGGTTTTCGCATTAGAATACTTAATAAGCACACCCAATTTACTTTTTCATTCTCTTTTTAAATCACGAGGTAGTGTGCAATCAATGGGTGTAAAATAGAAACTAAATAACGAAGTTTATTCAAACTTTGACAGGGGTCAGCTGCCAGATACCTGTTGACAGGAGCTGTGTTGTTCTTACAGGAAAGAGGCGGAAAATTAAAAAAGTCAGGGATTTATTGACCCGACCTCGTAAGTACATAAGAATAAATTAAAAAAAAGGAAGCTGTTGTTGCGGTGTAGGTTATAAGTAACGGATATTTAAAGAAAAGTTTTTATACACACAGAATAAAGTATGGTTGGAGGTAACCATGTCCTAAGAGCAACCTACTATTTTTATACTTTAAAAATTTTGATATAAACACTGTTTGACTGTTTGGTGCTGTTTACACATTTTTTTTATTTTTATTAGCAAGGAGCTGCCGTTATGCTAAATGGCCTTCGCTATCGAGCCATGCTGAGTGAATTTTAATCAGCTAAACATCAACGACTTTTAATTCCAACAAGATGGACGCAACTTGCCATACAGCACGCTTAACATTCGATTTATTACAAAATTAATTTGTTGACAAATTTATTTCCAGACGTGGTCCTGTTCATTGTTCCCCTCGTGCGTGCGATTACTTTTTCCTCTGGATTACTTTTTATAGGGTTATATTAAAGCTTTGATATATGCCGACAAACCAGCAACTCTTGAAGCATTGGAGGACAATATTCAGCCACCATTGACACCATATGGCCAGATTTATGGGAAAATTATTAAAAAAAACTGGACTGATCGAATAGACAATGTAATTCGTAGCCGCGGCGGACATATACCAGAAATCATACCTTAATAATAAATGCCATGAAATTATCTAACAAATAAAAATAAATCCAACAATATTTCTATCTTGCATTATAATTGTAAGTTCTCGTGCAGCTAAAAAACACCCTACATAACAATCCGTTCATTAAACTTTTAAGTTTTGCTATAAATAGATTTATATATCCCTAACCAAACGATGAATTTGAAAGGAATTTAAGTGTAAAGAATTTAAGTATGATTACAAAAAAAAATTTAAAATAATAAATTTTTTGAAGTAAAATGGATGTCCTTCTGAAGAGACCTTAACAAGAGCAAAGGTCTCTTATAGAGGTAAGCTCACAAATTGTATTTGGATAATTTAAATTTATGATTAAGTTTAATTTGAATAACAATGAAAATATTTGATTTATAAGTGTGCGTTATAAGCGGACTATGAATGTCCCCTAATAGGGACCGGATAATTTCGTAAAATCATTTTTAGCTTTAATGAGTTAAGACTTTTTTTTTCTTTAATGTTGTACGGCTTTAATATTTTCGCCAAATTTATCTAGCTCTTTTATTTTTCGTCATCTTTTTTTTCGTATATTTTAAAAAGGCTAAAGTTCATTAAATTTAATTTTCATTAACGGGCAACCTGTCCGTGAAAACCTGTGTTCAAATCCCGGCTCAGTCAAGAATGAAAATTATCAATAAATTTTAATTAATTTCATATTGTAAAACTCCTTTCTTCATAAATATAATTTAATGAAAATTAAATTTAATGAGCTTTAGCCTAAATAAAATATTAAAAATTTGGATTAAAAACCATAAACAGTACAATTAAATAACCACAATACGAATATTTATTTTAAAAAACTTAAAAATAATTTTGGAATTATTTCCTTTTTTATAAATTATTTTATTATTTTAAACATTTTTTTTCGAATATGCTTCTATGTGTAATATTGAGGGGATTTTAATTTATAAAGCATTCTTACAATAGTCATAATTGCCAGATTTTGTTTTATTATTCCTCAAACTGTTCTTTAGAAATCCTGAAACTTTGAAGGAGGGTTTTGTTTTCTTTTTTAAGATATGATTTTTTTTCTTTTGCAACTTGTAAAAAATAATCCTAAAATAAAATTTTAATATTGTAATTTTGAGAATTAAGTATTTATTAAATCTGATTTGTGTGATTTTAGGTGTTAAAAAAAGTAACGACGTTGATAAAGTATGTTTATTTGTTGCATTTTTTGTTGAAGCTCAATGTGGGCACCTTCAAAGAAAAGTGCACTTTTTGTCACGGTACTTACGTATCCAAGAAACAAAATGAGTTTTATACATTATTTTAGTGAAGTAAATTTTTCTTGGGCTCTTTTCCTACCGTTCGTGTCATGTAGCCATTCCTATTTCGAATGCATATATTAAAATAAAAGCTTCATCTTCTTCCAGCGAAGGAGAGGATGTTAAATTAAAAATACTTATATCGACAAGTTTCTGAAAAAAATACTGTTTTAGATGCAAATATTGGATTTACATTGAATTATGCTTCAATGTTCAAACAATTTTAAGTAAAAGCAGCCAGCAGACATCAACGTTAGGAAAAGAGACAAAGAAAAACGACTTCGCTAAAATCTGTATAAAATATATAAAAACTAAACGGCCCATGTAATCGATATGTAGCCCCATGTATTCTCTTTAAAATTACATACAAATCATCTTCGTATGTGCAGTAGATTTTGAGATATTGAAAAAATAAACTCAACACATTCGGCTAATTCGGCGAAATTATGACATTTTAAATATGAAGTAACTTTTAAAAAAAAAAATGTTTTAATTTTTTTTCGTTAATATATGTTCCTTATAGGATGAAAGGAACCTTCACACCAAATTTCATTCATATCGAAAGGGGTCGGGTCCCATTCTTAGTCGATTTGATATGGAATTACCCATGTATTAAATATCAAAAAATATTAATTGATTTTTTCGTTTAAAATAAAATAATTTAAACTCGTAGAATTGTTGTTTGGAATTTTCAATATTTAATTAAATAAATTACAAAGTTTTTTGATCATTTTTTAATTAAAATTAATAATAATATGTATTTATTGGAAAAAGAATATTCACAATTTAATAATTTTTATTAATCAATATAATCATTTTGGTAATAGGTGCAAAATCAACAACTACTTATGGCGATTTCTTTTCTGAGAAAAATGTTGCATAAATGGTACATGCTCTACACAAAAGAGATAGAGCATGTACCATTTATGCAACATATTTCTCAGAAAAGAAATCGCCATTAGTTTGCTTGATATTATGAATTTGGTATAAATTTGGTGTTTAGAGACAATTTTTAATTTTTTCTGTGCATTCGAAAAATATATTTTCAGATCTTAAAAAGAATTTTGTGTTTTACTTTATTTACTTTTTTTTTGGACATTTTTCCTTCCTTCATCTTTTTACTTTACTATATCTATTTTTCTTTCGGTGTGTTTCAAAATAAAATATATAAACAGAAAATCACTTAAAATTTCTCAAGTATAAACCGATTAAATATTATGCACTTTCACTGTTTTCTTATGATGTTTTTTTTTCTGGAAATTTTTGAATATTTAATTTTTTCTCATTTCTTGAATTCAAGAAATTCATAAATTTACCCAAAATCTTGTGGAAGTTGTTGTACCAACTGCTGATGAAAGATGAGCAAGACAAGTGTCTCTTAATGGATATGGCTGCTGCTGCCTGCCTATGATTTTGCTTTTATTTTTATGTGCTTTTTCGGGTTTTATTTCGTCATGCAGAGTAGGTGTTTTAAATAAATTCTCTCATCAAAATTTTGTTGTATAAAATTTGCATTTTTCATCTTTTAATGTTGAAAGAAACAAAATCTTAGAGATATGGATTTGTTTGTTGTGTGTTGGTTCAGCGCACAATAGAAGTGAAATTAAATATGTAACAGCTTAAAATTTACTTAACAAATTATTATCATTTTCTTTTTTTCATAATTTTTCATAAGTTGATTAAGACATGGTGAAATGAAGAATTTTAATATATTTTATTTAACAAATGTATAATCACTAAAGAGTGTATATATGTATGTACATATACATGTTATACAACCCAGCTAACATTTGGTTGAAAATTTTTTGTAAAAATTATCTTAATGCGTCTTTTCAGATTACTTTTGATAAATAATTGAAAAGTGACTTATCACTTGAGCGATTGAAAAAAGGATTCACATTTAATTCATTCATATGCTCAAAAAGGAATCAGCAAGTTGTATCAAAAATGATTCTTTGAGGTGATTCATCGAAAAGGTACCATTTTTTTACAAAGAGAGTAACATTTATGATCAAAAAATTATATCATATGCGGTAATTTTTCTCTTAAAACTGATTACTAAAAAAATCGATTATGATACAAAATGCTACCTGGGAACTAAACTTGTATATTTAAAACCGAGGACGTATTTTAATACTTTTAAAACCATCTTTTTTTTATATAAAAACAAATTTCTGATTAAGAAATTTTATTTATCCATCTGGATTTCTTTATTTGTAAAAAGAAATATGTTTTTTTTCTTTTCTTTGCGAAACAAAATTAATCCTCTTATCTTGTAAAACACTTCACCATCCTTAAAGAAATTTTTCATAGAAATTTTTAAAATGATCAAAAAACCATTAACAGTTCAATAAAAAAAAACACAACACTAATTATTGTTAACATCTTAGGCACAATTCCTATGTTTACATTTGTCCTTCAAGTTGTACTGAAAAAAGGTTAACAAGAAAAAGAAAGACAAAATCATGAAACAAAAAAATTTACTTTGGATTTAAAGAAGAATAAAGAAGTAAGGAAGAACATGTAAATCAATAAAAATAGATAATCATTCAAATACAAATTAAGATCTACCAAGGTTAAAGTGCCATTTGGTTTAAATATTGATGTTTGACTATTGACTGCCAGGTGGAGTGAGTTACAAAATTGCCCCCTAAAAAAAAATCGTTTGTGATATTTATCACAAAAGTTCATCGGGTAAAAAAATTTAAATATAAGTAAGAAAACCAGTTATATAAAAAAATGTTTATCAGGCCTGTTCTGAAAATCACGTGATTTCAAATCACATGTGCTTTTAAAATTATACGTGTGATTTTGTGGTGTTCTGTAAATCACACTATTTTTGTGTTTTTTGGTGTGATTTTCAATTGTCGAGAGCACAAGAAAACACAAGTTCTTAACACCTGCTTGTTCTACAGAGGCGTAGCTCATTTTTTAACGCTTTTTATGTTATTTTGTGATAATTTGTTTTCAACCGATTTGCTGATATCAAGTTGGTTTTAGGGCTTGTTTTAAATTTTACAAATTTTCGAGAATTTTAGCCATGTTCACGATAGAAGCGATGTGTTCCTTTAAGTTTTCTGATTCTTTACAGCTTTAACGATTGATAATAAATAGAAGACACTGCTATCTTGCTGCTGTTGGCAAATTTGTGCGAATTTCCACTAATTTAGCAATTTTTACCGAATTTTTGCCATTCCTTAAGCCTATAGTACACGGCATGTAAAAATACACATGCGCATGTGGTTCTGACATAATTTTGACGTCAATGCAAAGCCACAATAAACATTGCGTGTTGTGTGATGACGTCAAAATTACGTCAGAACCACATGCGCATGTGTCTTTTTACATGCCGTGTACTATAGGCTTTATAGTTTTTTAATATTGTTTGAAATATTAAAAATTTTCGCCCATTTAGCGATTTCAAATAAATTTTAAGGTTTGTTTACAAGTTTTGCAATTTTTCGTGAATTCTTGCCATATTCGAGGATAGAGGCGATTTTTTCCTGCGATTCTTCACAGCTTTTACGATGTTTAATATATATTAGACTTTGCTATCATGCCGCTGTTAGCAAGTTAGCGATCTTTAATTTAACTAAAAAACAAGCCTGAAATTACAACAGAAGTCACAAAAGCAAATTTCATTTTTGTACTGTCGTCGAATTTTCTTAATTTTAAATGATTTGTTGTAAATTAAACAGCTTATTGCATTAAAAATTAATAAACAACATATTGAACATTTTATTAAAGTAGTTTATTATGACGGTCATCTTACAATAGTCGCAAAAATAACAAAGCGTTTTCTAAAAGTTGTTTTCGTAGCTGAACGTTTTGAAATCAATAAATAATATGCCCAGAACACCTTTCTTGTGGTTTCAAATTACTTTGATAAAATGTGATTTTCAGGACAGACCTGTATATGCACATTGAGCCCGTTTTCACAACTTACCGATAGCTTTGGGTAGGATTTTATCGGCTGTATAAAAAAGTGTTCCATTTTTACAACTTTACTTTAACCTTAAGTGAGCGATAAACTAACGGAAAATTCATTCTGCGTTTTGAATTAATGAGTACAAGAAGATTTTAGAAAAAGCCACAATTTAAACAACGAAAACCAAATTAAAATCTATATAGGCGTTTGAAAGCAACGGTGCTACAGACACACACATTCAAAAGGATACAGCAAGAGAAAATGAGATAACTTATAATCGGTTGCACCGAATTTCTTCAAAGAATACTCTCGATCGCCATCTTTCAAACAAACAAAATAAAATTAAAATCAGTCCATCAGTTTGGAATCTACGATGGAACGCACAGATACATAGATAAACGCAAATATACACAGATAAACAATAAAAACTTGTAACATCCCTCTTTTTTGGGCGGGGTTAAAAACGATTGCGTTCTTCTATAATTTAAGAATTTGTATTGAAAGAAATTTCAATTTAAAAATTAAAAAATTTAAAGAAAACAAAAATTTGACAATATTTTTTTTCTAAAATTTATCGTTTAAGGATTTTTATTTTTTCATCATGATGGATTTTTATTTATATCTGAAACTGAATATCAATGTCTTGTTTTTTTTAGAAAACTCGGGCTTATTGAAGTCTTATCTTCTATGAAAATAAAAGCTGTTTAGGTTATTTTTTTTTTTTCAATCAATGAAAATAAATTTTAACCAATTTATTTACACAGAAAAAAGTTTTTTATCAATAAAAAAAATTTTCAACATTTTTTATATTTCGAATTTATTCTATGAGTTAAATTTCAGTTATGTATTTTATAAAGCTTTTTGTAATTGCTCTATTCCTTAAATTTTTAGCAATGACTTTATACACTACCAGACTATTAAAAAATGTTGAATATAATAAAGTTGCTTATAAAAAGAAATAATTCCCAATATCTAGTTAAAAAAATAGTTTAATAAGTTTTTAAATATAATTAATGTGATAATTGAATCAATTATTTTTTTAGTTAAAAGAAAAGCAAAAATATAATTTTGATTTAATTAATATTTTAGTTGTTTTGAAATAAAGTTTTAATTAAAATAATAATTAAATATCAAAAAAATAATTTGATTTTTTTCGTTTAAAATAAAATAATTTAATAGATATTGGGAATTATTTCTTTTTCATAAGCAACTTTATTATATCCAACATTTTTCATTTTTCGAATTTATTCTATGAGTTAAATTTCAGTTATGTATTTTATAAAGCTTTTTGTAATAACTCTATTCCTTAAAAATTTTTTTTTTTTTAGAAATGACTTTATACACTACCAGACAATACCAGAAAATACAATATAATAGTCTGGTAGTGTATAAAGTCATTTCTAAAAAAAAAAAATTTTTAAGGAATAGAGTTATTACAAAAAGCTTTATAAAATACATAACTGAAATTTAACTCATAGAATAAATTCGACAAATTAAAAATGTTAAAATAATTTAAACTTGTAGAATTGTTGTTGGGAATTGTCAATATTTAATTAAATAAATTAACACATTTTTTGATAATTTTTTTTATTTAAAATAAAAAATATCATTTATTGAAAAGAGATTTCAAAATTTTAAAATTTTTAGTAATCAATATAATCATTTTGGTAAGGTGCTAAATCAAAAAAATGTTTGCTTGATATTATGAATTTGGAATAAATTTGGTGATTAGAGAAAAATTTTTAATTCTTTTATTATTATAACAAAATGTTAAATATGTTTCTTATGTATATCTCTAGCAGTGTTGCCAAACAAATTTTTAAACAAGGTCTTTTTTTAGCACCCTCTACCGGGAGTTAGAGTATTTCAGAAATGGGTTTTACATCGGCTCTAAGATAAATTTTAAACAAATTTTTTTAAAACCTGACTGATCTCACCGTATTATAATTCTTTACTGGTATACTTAAATATATTCCGATTGTACGATTTATATGGGATGTTAAATTAAAGGCCAATCATCACAGAGCTTAATGTTTTAAATTCAAGTCACATAAAATTTAATTGGGTCTTGACTCAGTAAAATATCAAGATTCGTTTCGCTTTAAATAATGAAAAATCATAGTTTAAAAACTTTTCATAATTTTTATATTTACATTTATATATTCCTTAACCTCCTCGAGGGAGTATATGCCCATATTCCTTATAGATATAGAAAAAGAGTATACCCGAAATTTCTGTGGAACCTTAATAAGGATATATTGGATTAATGTGGCTCGAAAAATTAGCTGCGGAGATTTGCGGTAGAGACTTTTGCACAATTTGTATGAACTCAAATTTTTTCAAATTTTTCTTTTTGTTTGTACTTATTCATGTTGTACTTATTTTTGTTTTTACTTATTAAGTTGATAATGATTCCGAAATAACTTGTTATTATATTCGAATACCAATCACGACTTTTTGTTTATTTTTTAATCTTAATCATGCTGCATTTATTACAGGAGCTGACGAAATCTTCTGCAAAATGTAGGAACCTTTCTTAGAACAATGGCCTGTGGCTATGCTATGGATACAGAACCATTCAGAAAACGTACTTGCTAAATAAAAATTATATAATATTTGCCCATTGGAATGTTTTCAGAGGAAGCAATGGAGTCAAGAAATAATGATTTCAGATAGGGTGTTTCACACCAACTAACCATGAGGGATATATTGCATACTTCACTCTATATATCAGACACTGTTATATCACCAATGTTGTCAAAGACACAATTTTAATACATTGTTAAAATCTTATATCCAAGAAGATTAAGAATCCGAAATTGACTAAACAGGTCACGTTGCAAAAAAAAAATTAATTTTCATTATTTAATTGGTTGAATAAAATAAATTGTAAATTAATAGTGTTAATTTTTATTTTATTTAAGACTTAAGAATAATACTGCATGTAGGATACTTTTTCAAGTTCTCACATATTTTGCAATAGCAATTAAAAGATAATTAAAGAAATAAGACTCATACAATTGTCGACTAAAGAATTTCATCAACTATAAACTTTCCTTACTATTTTTGCTGGTCAGCAATTAAGTTTCAAATATATGACTTTTCCGTCTTATAGAGCCACAAATAGCGCCACCACTGTATTAAAAATAGCTGCGTTAATTTAGGGAGCTTATAGTCTACATCATTGCCTACAATTCATCCATACATTTATTCTGGATCAGATTATTGGTGATGCTAATTGAAAAAAAGACCTACAATTTCCAGAACTGTTAAAATCTGTGCAATTGTCTTTTTACTGTTGAAAAGTGTTTGAAAAAGGAACTTTGCCTTTAGAAATAAATGACAGGAGCCCCTGCTTTTAATAACTACACTGATCAAACATAAGCTCCAACCTCAATTAAGAGAACAAGAATTATTAGCAACTTAAAAATTTAATAACTTTCACTGATTTCAAGAAACTAAAATTATTGAATAACCATAAACATTTCCTCGAGCACAAAAGTTTTGAGAAAAAATTTATTTGAACCACAGTGGGGTAAAGTCTAAATATGTGGGAAATGAATCTGCCATTGCGATTGACAAGTGTAAATTTCAACGATAGACGCTAAAAAGTCCCAGAGGTAACATTTTGAATTTATTTTTCCTTACTATCCGATTTAAAAGAAAAATTATATTGCTCTAAAGATACTTATCAGATACATACTTAAATATCCCGTGCTCTTCTGATATATTGATTTTCTCACCATTTACAAATATCGGAACAAAAATTTCAAAACCATTATTTTAAAACCTTATCTGTCTAGCGGAGATTCGCAAAAGAAGTTTAGACTCTGATACATCGATACAAAATTATTTAATCGTGTAAACCTCTCTTAAGCCTATTTCAATTTAAAAAAAAAATTATATGAAATTCCTTAATCTGTTTTAGTAATAATAAGATTTTCTTGATAAAAATTTTAAGAATAATGGTCAAGTGTTTTTCCCCCAAAATTTTTTTGATTTGGCCCAATGTGCTTGCATGAATTATTTAAAGATCTTTAACTAACAGGGTTCACAGCCAAAATGACAAAAAAAATAAAAGAAACAATTTAAAGCAAGAAGTATCATGAGAAAATAAATATGAAGTTGTAACATCCAATTGACAACCAGTTTATTTGTAGGTTAAAGTAGAGGAGGAAGTGTGTAAAACAAAACAAAAAATATTTTGAAAGTATTGCAGCATCAACCTGTATAAAAATGGAATAAATTTCATTCATGAATGAATTTTATAAAAAATAAAAACAAGTTTTAGAAATATCAACTGTGCAACAGCAAAAAGTAACTGCGCAAGTTAACTTAATTTAACGGAAATAAGGTCCTTTAACTTGAGTTAACATTGTGTAATATTCGAGAGGAAAGTAAATGTTTTATATTTTCAGTGTTATTAATGAGTTAATGAATTTGTTGATATACAAAAAATTAGCTTTGTTGATTCGAATTTCTTTTTCCCGCACTTTTTGGATTCCCGGGAAAGCGGGATATAAAAATCATAAAAAAGTCAGAGGAAAGATGACTTTATTATGTGATTTGAATTGACCTTACCCTGCTGAATCCAAATATGTTCACAGTTTGATTCAATCACTTCGAGTTATCATTTTGGTTACTGATTTTCATGATTTCATGGCTTATTTTATTCGTAATATACCTGGATTCCTGATATATGTAAAAATTTAAGATTTTTTTCCTTATAATATTTTGAATGAGTTTTTTAATAAAAATTTCTGAATAAGTGGCGTTAATGTTGAAAATAAGAAGTAACTTAAGACATAAGTAAGTAACTTAAGACATTTGATATTAATTAGCTGTAAGTATTTTAAGACATCGGCACAATTAAATTAAATATTATGACCACTAGTGCAATGACACTATGTGCAAGAGTCAGAACATACAACTTGGGAAAATAGTTAATTCAATTATGCTGATAATTGATAATTAATGATTGATAATTTATTTTAGTATATAAGTTAGCATAATTGTAAATAAAATTCATATTTAATTCAACTTTTAACTGAAGTGTTTTAATTCAGATTAATCGTGCCTTTTAATGCTCGGAAGTTAGTCGGCAGAAGTGCTCAGATAATACTCACAATTATTTTTTTTTTATTTTCTCAAAATTTAATTCAACTAACATAGAGATACCCTTTGGCAATCTCTAAACGTTTGAAAATGCCCTCCCTCTTCCCCCTTTTTTAAAATTACCCCAGTTCAATTCCGATAGTTGGCGTTGTTGACGTGATATTAAAATTTTTATTATTTATGGCACGATTTGGCTGAAATTCACAAAATATATTTACTAAACAAAAATAAGTCTCCTGATAAAATTTTGACTAGGTAGATAGCGCTGGTGCCAAGTTATTTACAAAATTTTCTAGTATTTAATTTTGTATTTTTATTTAGAAAATCCCGAGCAGCGCCGGTACCAAGCAGCTTGATGATGAACGATTTTTTGCCAACCATTTCATTAAGTTTTTTATTTTAATTTTATTAAGCACACAACCCTGACTATAAAAGTTTAAGAATGGGATATCTATAAGTTTAAGAGTTATTCAAATTTATTTACAGGCGCAAAGCACTTCTAAAGCGCAAGTGATCATTTCGAATTCCAATTTTTCTAACTTAGATCATTTTTTATTTTTTTTTAATTCAAAATTAGCCAATTCCAACTTATAATACTGTTAACGTTTTGAAGTAGAAGGTGCATTAGTTAAAAAGATACGTAACTCACCATCCATAGCGATCGCACTGCGAAACCGGAAGTGACCTATTTAAATTAAAAGTTTTCTAACTTGGATACCCGTTTTTTTTTATATTTAGTTTTATTTGACCTTTTTTAATATAATATCCATGTATATTTGATAAAGCTCTACGTGTTTTTTATGAAAAACTAAATTTAAATATTTATTTAACTAATTAATTATTTTCATCATCAATATTTGGAACACACAGTCATATCTACTAGAACTATGGTTATGTCAAACATTTTTTTTTGTTTGGTATGTCCTATTTATGAATAATGCCCCATATTATGGTTATTTTAACCACCGGCAGCGATATATTATGGTTAAATTAGTTTTCCATGAAGGAACACAACCATATTATAGTTGCCTCCGAACAAGTTAAAGTTAATTAACTTTCATAGTGTGAACTCACACTAACTTTTAAAAACTATTCTTTTGAAAATTTTTTTCATTCAAGCATATTTTGATAACAATTAAACTTTAGTCGCCAAAAGATATTTGCATTTTTGGAATTTAAAAAATTTTGAATGGAATATATTTTGTTTCTCCAACTCAATTTCATAATATCGCTGATGGGTTTTTTTTTTTCTTTTAATTATAATTTGCATAAAAACGACATATTGAAACGCTAAGCAGACAGATATCAGTCTCCATCCTCACCCAAAATAATATTTGTTTGTATGAGTAAGACTGTTTGTTGATGGTCGTAGTAGTACATTTAAAAATGAAAACAAAAAATTAAGGTATGACCATATAAAAAATTTAGGGTATTTGGGTTAAATATAAATTAACATCTTAATTAAATGAAATTCCGTTTAAAAAAAATCGATGCCAATAAAAACAAAATGAGATTATTGTATAAGGTGTGATCATATTTAAATCATACAGTTGTTATTGCCTTTCGATTTTTTTATGGAAAGTGAAATTTCTTAAGAGTAGAAATCCGATTCATACACGTATGGAATTTAATATTTGGAGTAAAAATTATAATCATAATAATGAAAAATGACAATAGAAAATAGTGACTTTTAAAGTAATTTATTCTATAGAAAAAAAGGCAAGAAAGTTTTCTTAAATATTAATACGAGTAGATGGCTTGATAAAATAAATTACACAAGAAATTACTAATAATAAAAAGAAAACGGTAATAGATATCTACTAATGGATAATTAAATTTTTTTAGTTTATTTATGACTATTTAAAGTTATTAAAGAGTTATAAGCCAAAAGCATCTTTTAAAAAAAATATTTTATTTTTTTAATACTGATACTTAATACCGAGTTAAAAGTATAGTCGGTCAAGCCCAACCATATGATACCCTACACCACAGTATATATGAACAAATTATTGCAAGTGTACCCTATTTTGGGCCCATGGGCGATCATGGACCCGCCACAACAAAATTATGAAATTGAGTTTAAGATTAAGATTAAGGTTCTTTGTGCCAAATATTATTTAGATTTCTTCATCCATATAAAATTTGTTTACCTTTAAGTGATTTTAGGAAGGGTGCAAGGCAAATTCATGTAAACGTTGGTGGCGATACTACAACAAGTACAACACCAAAAATACAACATTGTATTTTATTTGTTGTATTCGTTGGTCGATATGTCAAAAACACAAGAGACTTTCGACATTCGTCTCTCTTAATGGCTGAGATATGAGCATAAACCATAGTATACAACTAGTATGCCGACTCTTTGACAGGTACATAACTCAACTGTCAGTGGTACATTTTTATGTTTGTATTAGTAGGATTTTTTTCAAATGTATTGGTGTATAAAACTATTTCCACCACTAAACATAGTTGCATAAAATCGTATAGAATGTGGCAACAATTTTTTTTCCAAAATAAAATTTTGTTAGTTCAATAAATTTTCAATTTATTGAATGCTGGCTGCATTTATAAACTTTTAAAAGCCATGTTTGCTAAATTTTTATTCTGCAATATCGGATAATATATAAATAATTAATGATTTCAAATATTATTTTTATACCACAAAATGCTACTCTACTGGCTTTAATAATATTAACAACAGAAAAAATTTAGTGTCAAAAAAATTTATTTAAAAATTTTTAGTTTGTGAAAAATAAAAACATTTTGTAAAAGCAAATTAGCAAAATGTATTGAAAAAAATTATTAATTATGTGTTTAAGTCATAAAATTAAACATGAAGTGTTATATTGTGAAAAATTTTAAATTAAAAAATTTCAAATTTTGTTTTGTTTTTGTTGTTCTTAAGTGTGTTGAATTCACACAGAACCTATATGTGTGATGAGAGTTATAAAAAAAAGAGAACGTTCTCACCAGTCGGCATACTAGTTATATACTATGGCATAAACGCACAACTGCTTTTAAATTTTTTACCCATAAATCTCTCATTTTTACCCATAAGTATTGACTTTTTGAAGCTGCCTCATAATATATGAACTTTATTCCCGGTTCCATATGAGCTAAGGAATAATTGAAATTTCAATAGTATAATACGGCACTTTCATTTGATATACATACATACATATTTGACCAAGACTCCCATACAAAACCCGCTCCCAAGAATAGCAAAAATGCCATAATTTCCTTATAAATTTGACAACGATAACTTTTATAATAGCTACTATGTCATTACTTTTATTATGGCTGCAATTTGTATTGGTATCTTCAAAATTGCCAATAGGTCCTATATAAACCACCTCTCCAATATCGCTTTAAGACGAATAAATTTCATGTATATGAATGTGGATTAGGGTGGGTCAAAAAATTTGTTTTCTCGTAACGACTTCTAATAGCTTAAATATGTTGTATTTTTGTCTGCATTAGATCCCTGTAAAATATTATTAATTTATTTTTAGTGTAAGTGCCCGCGCTTTGATCTTCATTTTGTTAAATTTGTTATATAACAGCATATATAGCAGTATTGCAAAAAACCATATTACTGTATCCTAACGATTCTTAAGTTGTGGAGGATTCAGACACAAGCAATTCATTCATTGAAAAGTATATATTCGTCCAGGAAATATTTTTGATAGAATACATATAAAATAATGCACAATAAAAAGATCAGTTTGGGTTGACTACGCGGACTGGTAAGTTGTGCGTTTATTTTTTTATTTGAACTGTTTTAACTTCTAACCGTTATTATGGGAACCAGAGGCCAAGATTATTTTGTGCACGAGATTCGAAAATGTAGAAGATATAAATGATATTGTTTTACCAACTTACGAATATGTTACGAAATAGGGAGCAACTAAAAATAACAAGAAATACTACCAAAGAACCATCGTTTTTAGATATTGCAAAACTTGTAGATCAAAGGATAGAATGCGTTTGGAGAAAATCGACTCTTCCTACAGTGTCTAATACAATAGTCATACAAGTAATAAACGGTTATCATATAAATTACAAAAATCTCATAAAGTCATTGAAAAAAATTTTCTCCGACGTAGCAGAGTTTAGTTTCATATTTGTTTTTGTAGATGTAAACCAATTAAGCTTTTTTTGATGTCCAACTCAACATAAGGTACGCAAAGAAGAACAGGAGTTTTTGAGTGAGATGCGAGGGCGAGAAAGATGCGTATTGGAGGAGTAGTTCGAGATCTTCCAACTAAATTGCCCAAGCGCCAAATACAGAAAAAAAATGTAAATAAAAGTCACGTCAATATTAACTTCAAACAGCATGAGTTATCTGTAAGTAATTCCAGTGCTTCTTGTGACGACCTTCCACGTCAACGGCAGAAAGAAAAAAAAATTTAGTTTGCCTATATTGTCAAAAACTTCTAACCGTTACAGTGTTTTCGATAGCGCAGCGGCTGCTATTGCTTCGTCTGCATTGCATGATATCTCTCCTAGCAGTGAACCAATTGATAAATCAAAAATAAAACCGGAAAGAAAAAAGTATGCAATGCATGTGTTCAAGACCAGAAGCAACTAGACCTACTATCTTCATACTTTGACGGCCGAAAAGATAAGACGCTTAATATTATTTAAAAGGGAGCTAGGAAATGTAGACAAATACTAATTGAGGAACATGTATCTGTTAAGGAGCCAGATTCAGTTTACGTTGGCTATGCAACACCAGATCGAAGTACTTCTAAACATATTGAAATGTCAATTATTGCCCTTCTTTCGTCTCAAAAAAATTAATAAAGAAAATTTGATGGCAATTGGTAGTAGATAGTACAGTCACTAACACTGGGAATTTGAACGGAGTAAGATTATTTACAGAAAAACTACCAGGGTAAACTTAAACGTTGACATTATGTTAAATAATAATAAAATTGAATATGTATCATCTGCAAAAAATTTGGGTGTTATTTTCAATGATAATTTAGACTGGGTCAGCCACATCAGAAAAGCCGCTGCAAACACTTATCTAATGTTACGGGGACTCTGGCCCACTCAACATTTTACACCGAAAAATATAAGAGTTCTAATAGCCAAAACTTATACAATGCCACGATTATTATATGGTAGTGAACTCTTTACTAGCTGTGATTCCGGTAGCTATAATATATTACGTAAAACTTATAACAATATAATAAGATATGTATGTATATGGTCTACAAAAATATGACAACATTTCATCGTTTTCAAATTAACTGTATGGAATGTCCTTGAAAAATCTATTGGACACTAAAGTATTGGTAATGCTGCACAAAATAATATACACTAAGGAGCCATCGTATCTCTACAATCGACTTGTTTTTGCTAGATCTAATAGAGGCAATAAACTTATTCCTCCTAGACACAGTAGCCTTGTTTCTGAGTAGCAATTTTTTATATAATCTGTTCGTCTTTGGAACTCTCTTTCGAATTCCCTGCAAACAAACAACAATGCTAAAGAATTTAAAAATATTTTGCAAACTAATTTAACAAGCCGTTAATAATAATAATATATTCACACTAACAAACTAAATTCCATTTTCTTATGCTGTTTTAAATTATTATTTTAATAATAATTTTTTTAATTTATAATTTATTTACTATTTTTTTTTTTATATATAAATAGTCTTAATTATTGATCCTTTATGTATCACCTATCATATTATATGTGCCTTTTTATAATGTTGACAAATTAATTCGCACACTGTAATTATAAGATCTATATCTTGTTGTGTGCGTCATACAAATATATAAATACAAAATAAATAAATAAATAATAAATTTATTTGATAATTTTATTTCTTGGCTGAACGGGGGATTGAAATCGGGACCAATTTACATGTGTCGAGAATAATTTTAAACGTCAAAATTCTTTCCAGTTAAACCGTTTTGCGGCGGCTTGATTGAATATTACCGGGTTTCACCCTATGTGTTAACCTTAACTTGGGCACCAATTTTTTACTACGAATTCGGGCAGAATTTACATTTGTAAATATGTGTACTTTTATATGTTTTCCAAATTATTTTGAAATAGAAAAAACTGAAAAATAAGTCACTGAGTCCGAATCATAGCCCCAAAGGAATTTAAATGTAAAAATTATAGCTATTTTTAAAATTTAATATTTACATTTTTGTATAATTTATTGAGCTTGAGGTTTTTTTCTTTTTATATACAAATACATAAATTATACAACAAT
Organism: Pollenia amentaria; assembly: GCA_943735925.1. NCBI lineage: Eukaryota > Metazoa > Arthropoda > Insecta > Diptera > Polleniidae > Pollenia > Pollenia amentaria. Next base: position 194,172,817 of record OX031006.1, read on the forward strand.
TTAAAAAGTAAAGGTTGAATAAAATAAAATTTATTTAATATTTACAAAATGTAAATTAATTAAATTAATATTGCCCAAATTAGGTTTAAGTGTATAACTCTTTTTTATCTAATACGTTTTTATACTTCGAACAGTGTGTAATGTAAATTAATGAACCTGTTGAGTAGGAGAAAGAGAAGAAAGAAAAATATAGTTTCGTCCACTGTTTTGTTTTGGAAAATTTAAAACTCATGTTTACTACAGCTCTTTGTGTGATTTTCCAACCAAAGCGTAGTAAATAAAAGTTTAATATATTTTGTTGTTAAGGTGTTGTAAATGTTAGTATGTTTTCTACATTAAAAAGATGAACAAGGTCTACAAGTGTACTTTACTGCCTAGAGTGAAAACCGCTTTAATCATCGTCTAGACTTGAAATTTTTGTTGCGGCAATTCTTGAGTGTATTGATTGGTTAGAGGGGTGAGAAGATTGGGAAGGGCTACTCCATTCAAGTAGTCTGAAATCTTTTTTGTTTTATAATTCGCACACTATTTAACTTGAAGTTGGCTGTAGGTATATTTATATCGCACTAGTTCAACAATAGTGTATTAACTCGAAATTTTTATTTCTTCACTTTCTGGAAAAAAATCAACATGTAATATTCATATCCAACCGCTGTGAAAATATCGTGCTATTTTGTCTACTTTTTGGAAATGAAACGGTTGGCTTAAAAATCTTTTTTCATATGCCTTTAATGTTAAATGAAAAATTATTTTGCTTCTACTGAAAATTTTTAAAGTTTGAGTTAATACAGTATTGTTGAACAAGTGCGATATGTAAAATATAAAAAGGAGAAGAGGAAAAACATGATGAAAATACAAAAATTGCACAACTAGAATTTTATAAACTGGACACTGATGCAATTTCAAAGCAGAATTTGAAAAAATTCCAGTAACAAAAATTGCAAGTCTAGACATTGTCTTACTAATGCTGTAGTAAAGTTATAAATTAATTTTTACAATAGTTTTGCAAATAAATTTGAATTTAATAAACTTGTGTTCATTGTATTGTGGCGGCTTTCGAAGAGAGAAAAAGATACAAAACACTATATCTTTTGTCTCGTGACGTCTCTATGTAATCGAGATGAACATATTTGGGGTATTCACAAGGTGTGCTATCATGGTTTATTGTCATAATGTTCTAACATTTTACAATGGTTTAAAAATATTGTTGTTGGTTTGTAAACAAAGTGTCTTAAATAAATAGAACGTTGCTTGCTATGTTTATTGTGCTGTCGTAATTAATAGCACATTAAATTATGAGGGGTTGCTCACAACTGTCGTATTTTTTCATGTTATTATTTTAAGACATATGACTTTATGACACCTTGTGAATCCCCCAATTGTCTAATTATATTTATACCATTTAAAAAAATACCATCCCCATTTAATATCTACACAAAATCTTAACTCTATTTAAAACGAATGAATTAATAATACCTTGCAAAATTCTGGTATATATAGCCAATAATGTTCCATAAAAAAACTTTATTAATAAGTCATTTCCAATTTTACATAAATAAATTACAGTTGTAACAAAAAAAAAAAAAAAAAAAAAATTGTGGTTAGCAGTAAAAAAAAACGGTTATTATATTATAAAAAGTTTTTCCTGTACTGGGTTATTTTTATATTCAATAAAAATTAATTACAACTTTTGTTCGTCTTTTATTAAACAAGATAATTTACTTTTACAAAAATTGCTTCTTCATTTTATTTTATATTTCTTTATTGTTCATTTTCAAAACCATTAATAATTGGTTTAATGATTTTGTTTGTATATATTTTGATCTTCTTCTATTACGAGTACCACAAAAAAGTATTTAAAAGATTGTTATGAAAAGGGAAAGTTATGGTTAATGATCATTATGATGACTACATTTAAAATAAATAATCATCACAATGATGATCAACTTCAAGATTATGGGAGTTGTGTTGATTTTTAATGTTTGGCAATTAGTAAGAGTGTTAAATAAAAAAAAAAAAAAAAAATAAGAAAACGCCTTAAAAGTATTAGTTTTTTTTTAGATTTATTTTTATACTTTAATTTTTAATTATTAAATCTGCATCTTTTTTAGGCGTTTTAATAAAGTATAAAGTCTTAAAAAAACAAGATGCTCCCTAATGAGAGCTAGCGAGCGGTGGTAAGTCAGCCCCTGTTTACGTTTCAACTTGGGAAAGATTCCTTACAATCGACTTTGGGTAATTTAATAGCTTTACGATATATTTTTCACGTATATTAAAATACTTTACTAGTGTCATCTTTATTACTGTTCTCGTTCCTTTATATGCTCGTTACTGGAATTGCTGGTCGTTCCCAATTGGATTGCATATGTCCAGATTCATTTCAAAATGGTTTTATACAGAATGACCTTATAGACTACGCTAAGTTTAAAATTTTCACAGAATCTGTATATAAAGACTTTTGGTTTGTATGTGATGGCACCACGTAGCCCCATATCCGGCTGTATAAGACATTGATGTCCATCCCATACCTCAATTATGGAAATGAATTCACATACATTCTTTACACGCATTCTTACGCTATTTTATTAAGTCCACGAGAGTACACAATTCAATCGTCATTTATCAAGCGACGAGTGCACATGCGGCAGATGCTTACATATTTTTTATTGAAAATACTTGTCTCTCTAATACTTATATAAAGCAATACAACCACATTTTACATTTTGGACATCACTGATATAACGCTAAGGTATAACAAAATTGTTAAGTACGAAATGTGGACAGCTTTCTCTACTTAGTGTTAACGTAACATGTTTACTGCTTATCTCATTCAATTGAATAGTTAAGCCAATTTTTTTAAATATTGAGATTGTCGCATACGTGCAAATCAGAGGTGTAAATTAGAGAGATAATTGGTAACAAAATGCCAGCGTATTGAACAGTTTCTCTTGTCACATGTTCATTTTATTTTATCCTGGAAAAACGATCTGATATATAACTTTTTAGTGTAATTCATAAAAAACGATTGAACAATATCAAAAAATACTGAACAGAACTATTTAAAATCAAAAGGCCTCTTTATCTCTCCAGTCAAACGATTTTCTTGTTTAACAATTCAATGGCTTGCACGGAAAATAAATTCATGGACTGGGAAAATATTTTTAAAATTCAAGTAATTTTTAGGCACAGAAAAAAATTTTTTACCAATTAAAAAAACTGTTTAAAAAGTATTTATATTTAATTAATGTGATAATTGAGTCAATTATTTTTTTTAGTTGAAAGAAAATTAAAATTATAATGTTGCTTTAATTAATATTTAAGTTGTCATGAAATACATTTTTATTAAAATATTAGTTTAATACCAAAAAATATTAATTGGATTTTTTCGTTTAAAATAAAATAATTTAAACTTGTAGAATTGTTGTTGGGAACTGTCAATATTTAATTAAATAAATTGACATATTTTTTGCAATTGCCAAAGTCTTTTGATCATTTTTTTAATTAAAATTAAAAATATCATTTATTGAAAAAAAAAATATTCATAATTTCATAATTTTACAATTTTTAGTAATAAATATATTCATTTTTTTAATAGGTGCAAAATCAACAACTTGTTTGCTTGATTTAATGAATTTGGTATAAATTTGGTGATTAGCTTTTCTAAAGTCTTTGGAAAAGGGTTTCCTGACGACCTGGCCTAAGCAAATACTGAAATGTCCATAGAAAGTAGCTTTCCCTCAACAGCAAACGAATATATATTACAAGAAAAAAAGTCTAAAAATAAACTGATAATGCTTACAATATAACTTTAAAAATTTACTGAGTACTCTAAATTTTTCGGTAACCAGGAAAATTGTTCTGGTTATTAAGTCCATTTGCCTTGGTTTAGCTTTTTTTTGACTATTTTACAATTGAAATAATTTTCTTATATTTTTAATTTTAAATATTCGCAAGTTTCAATAATTTTTTTTTTTTGTTCTTTTTTAATTCAAATGTTTTATATAAATATATGTAAAAACAAAGCTTTATACATATCATTAAAAAGAAATATGCTTTTACTTCTAAAATTAAATAATTAAAAAATATATAATTCCAAGTGTTTTTGATTAAACACGGGTTTTAGGCCCAAAAATGAAATTGTGTGTGTATCTCATGTTTTGATTTACGCGTTATGTTAAATTTCTGGTCCCATGAATGGAATTTATACCAGTCCTGAACCTTGTCTTACGCGAATTTAATTTACTCGAGCTCTCTTCGGACCCAACAGATCGCGTAACTCGTGGGTTGCCTGTATTTAGTTGGGTTGTTTGTTGTGAACAGATATAATAATTGGTCTAAGCAATGTTGTTAACTCAGCTCTTTTCGTTATAGATTTAGCAAGAAAATCATTAAAATATTTATGGCATCATCATCAAGCGCATGGATGGTTAAAGAAAAGTTAGGACTTATATAAGTCCTTATATGTATATATGTCCCAGCTGTACAGTGGAACTTTTTTTCCACCTTTATCTCCAAATAACATCGGAACATAAAAATTAATTTGACAATTGCATGCTACTCAAACTTCAAAGAGCTCTAAATGCTTAACAGAGTGACTCCACTACAATTGCAATTAATTTGTTGAACAATGATATAATACAGGTAACCCTCGATTTACGAAACATATAGATATTGATAGATACATATAGATATTAATATCTAGGTAATATTCGGTACAAAAAATTCTTATATTAATCTTAACCTCAGCGCATAATTTTGTTCTGCCGGTTTCATGACTACACATTGGTCTCAGATAGGGTACACTCAAAAATTTGTCTTCACATACTGTAATATACGTTATCAAATGGTCAGGTTAAACCGACTGTACTTGTTACTGTTATTTATTTTTGAATATCTGCTCGGATAGTTTTGTGAAAGAGGGAAAGGGAAAGGCATATATAAAAATGGAATTGTTAATTCTTTGCCGGGCTTAGGTACCATTTTGCAATTTATTCGGAAAAAATCCCAATTTAAAGATCAACTTAAATTATAAAGTTAATCTGCCGTATTCATAAAAATATTTCTAATTAATAAAGGCTTACACAGAAAAAATTGAAAATTGTCTCTAAGCACCAAATTCATAGACTCAAGCAAACAAGTTGTGGATTTTGCACCTATTACCAAAATGATTATATTGATAACTAAAATATGTAAACATTTTAAGGTTGTGAATATTTTTTTTAATAAATGATATTTTTAATTTTAATTAAAACAAGTTAGAGTGCTATATTCGGCTGTGCCGAATCTTTGATACCCTCCACCGACAGGAGTGAGCTCTATATGATAAATACATATATATTATTAACTAAGCTTTACAAAAACGAGGGTCAGCATTAAAATTAGTTGCGGTTTAGACATAAATTAAATTATTGACCGACAATAAGAAAATTTTATGCGTTTCTTGTTAGGACTTTGAACATGCTTGAGTAAAATATTATGATTCGTAAAAGTTTTAGCCGAACTAAAATAATTTTTAAGAGGGTAATTTGTATTGGACCTGTGGTAAATTATGGCCCAATCATCCGAAAATTCTGAAGACTGATTTCTAGTATTACAAAAAATAAATTTGAATAAATTTCCATACAGCAGTGTAATTAGTTTTAGCGTTAACAGAAAATTTCACAAATTTGCATGAGATTTTTTCTGGCCATATGAATTTAAGTAAGACATTTTACCGCAATATCAATATCTGTGATGGTTTAAGGCGAATTTTATTATTTTCCCAAAGTGAGCTTTATTTGGTTTTAGGCGCCATAAACTGTTTTCCGAGAGTAGGGTTTATATGTGGCCTAGGGTAAATTATGGATCGACCTTCACGAAATTTGCCAATGTGATTTCTCGTCCTATAAAACTGTGACGTACCGAATTTAAGGATGCTAGCGTTATTTATTGCGGTTTTAGGTGTACTAAACTGTTTTCCGGAAGTAGGGTTTATATGGGGCCTAGTGTAAATTATGGACCGATCTTCAAAAAATTTTACAGTGGGATTTATGATCCTATAAAACTGTGACGTACCAAATTTTAGTCTGATAGCGTCATTTATTACGGTTTTAAGCGTACTAAGCTGTTTTCCGGGAGTAGGGTTTTAATGGGACGTAGTGTCAATTATGGACCGATCTTCAAAAAATTTTTAAAGTGTGATTTCTGGTCCTATAAAACTGTGACGTACCAAATTTAAATATGCTAGCGTTTTTTATTGCGGTTTTAGGCGTACTAAACTGTTTTCCTCGAGATGGGTTTATATGGGGCTATGGTAAATTATGAACCGATCGTCACGAAATTTACCAGTATAATTTGCAGTCGTACAAACCAAATTCGAGCAAAATTTTATGTCATTCCGTGCATTAATAAACCATTTATGTTAGTTTTTGTATCAAAATTATCCATTTTTTCCACATTTTGATTCATAGTTCTGATCCTACTGAACCGATTTTGCAGGATTTCAATCCCAAACTGCTTAGGATAACTACAAGCAATTTGAGACCAAGTTTGTTCTTTTCTTTTGCATTTTTCAAAAGTGAGCGTGTTTTCAACAGACGGACAGACAGACGGACATGGCTAAATCGACTTAGAATTACTCAAGGGCCCAGAATATATATACTTTATGGGGTCTTAGATGTATAATAAAAAAGTTTCACACGGAATGACAAACTTAGTATACCCTCATTCACCACAGTGGTGGTGGAGGGTATAAAAATGATCAAAAAACTTTGCAGTTTCAAGCAAAATGTGTAAATTAATTTAATTAAATATAGCTCAAAATTTGACAATTCCCAAAAACAATTCTACAAGTCTAATTCTTTTTATTTTAAACGAAAAGATCAATTAAGATTTTTTTAAATTTAATTAATATTTTGATAGCAAATTTATTTAAAAAAACTAAAATGTTAATTAAATAAAAATTATATTTTATTTAGTCTTATTTGACCTTTCTTTCTTTTATAAGTATTTTTAATTGTTTAAGCTTGAGGTCTTTTTATTTATAAAATATTATATTTATATATTTTTATCAATATTTCGCTAACCTGAAGATGCTAACCAAAGGTTATCGAAATATTGATAAAAATATATTGTTTAAACTAGCACAAAGTGATTTTACATATTTGAGTTGAAAATCTAACTGTCATTTACATTAAGTTACTGCTGATTAATTATACAGTTTGAAAGCCACTAATTGTAACATTAACAAACTTTATACTAATGCTAATGCGCGGATAAACTAACATCTACAAGTGTCACTTTTGCCGCCTCGTAAGATAGCCATCTTTTTTCTCTACCCACCCTTCGTGGTTGGGAACCATCGTAATTTACTTTTACTTACTTTTGTCTCGTTGCAGTGTAAACTACTGGTTTTGCTTTAAATCTTACTTGTAAATTATAATCTTGAATTTATATAAATTATAAGTGCCTAAAATAGAAATTATAATCATCTTTACTGAATAAATCGTTTGAAGTACATCAGAATTGCTCACTGGTCTTTTATTCCCGCAGCCTGGATTTAGCTTGAAAAGGGACAACCTTGTTTCAGCCGCCTCTTCAACTTCTATCTACGGGAAGCTTTTTCATCATCCTCCCACATCTCACATCATACTCTAAAGTTTAGAGTCTAAACACGCAAGTATATACACATTCACACACATAAATACAGTCCACTCAGTCCTCCCTGGTCACCTAACCAGTCTCTTAATCTAACATCGGTAATCTCTCCCTACAATAAATTTCCGTACATACTTATAATCACTAATTTTTATTACTTACATTCCCTTTGTACATGGTTTCCATCATACAAACTACTTCCACATAACTACATTCACACATTTGCATACATATCTACCCACATATACATTCTCTCTTGGGTAAATATATTCAATATAAATATAATATTTTATAAATAAAAAGAAATCAAGCTTAACCAATTAAAAATAATTATAATTTATTTTTTCAACTAAATATAAAATTGATTTACAGCCTGTTCAACGATTTCGAACGTTAACGTTCGCATAGAAAATAACATTTAAAACAAAAACAAATTGTCGAATTTTGTTTTTGTTTCAAATGTAATTTTCTATGCGAACGTTAACGTTCGAAATCGCTGAACAGGCTGTTAAATATCACATTAATTAAATTGTAAAACTTTCAAACAACTTTTTTAATTTACTAAAACCACTGATAACTTTTTCTGCATATAGAACACATTTTCTATGAAAACTTTAGTAAATAAAAGTTTGTAAAATTCAATAATCGTTTGTGATTAACGGGGAATATATTTATTTCGGCGTAAGGCAGGTGTTTAAAAATGGATGGTGTTATTAGGTCATAATTCGCAAATTTTTTGTATTTACTTATATAAAAACCACTGAACACAAGCACCCAGCCCAACATATCTGTGGTTAAAATGTAACCAATCTAACAGTTTTTTGTGGGTTTTTTTTTTTTATATATTTTTCTTTTATACATAATATGTTTTGTTTATAAGCATTATATCATACACTTATATAAAAATTTAAATTAATAAATTAAAACAAAAAAAAAAAAATATGTATTACAAAAGCTTTTTAAAAAGTTTTGGCCAGTAATTTGAGTCAAAGAAAAAAAAAAAAGGTTTTAATACCAAAAAAAAAAGTTTACATTAAAAAATTTTTCAATTTGAGTTTTAGGATTTTCTAATTGCAAACATAATTTTTTCCTTTAATTTTAAATTAGGGCTATGTTTTGTGAAGATTAAGTGTACCCTACACACAGTAAATGGTATTATTGATTGTAGGGAAAGCCAACTTTAACATTAGAAACATGTAAGAAAGCTACGTAACATTTTGGTCCGGGAAGACCTAAAAATTGTTTTTGTTTTATAAATTTAGACTTTGAGGGTCTATTTAAAAATCGAAAAATTATATATCTACTTAACATTATCTATATCGTACGCTATATCGTTTTTTTCTATTTTGTCACATAGGGTCCCCATCTACAATTGCATGCAAATACGGGTTATCAATTTAGTGGTTTCAAAACCGCCGCACAGTGGGTTCAAATACATAGTTTTTGAGGATCAATTCAGGGAAGCTCTGTTAGGATATTTTTCCATTATCTTTCACCTAATACCAATACAATTGGATAAAACAAGCTATTTTTAAGTATATATCAATGCAGTTTTATTACAAATAAGGGAATTTAAGTTAAAATATAGATTACACATGAGAACCTACAACAAATTATTTTCGTGATCACGATCACCATCTACTTGACCTTCATCATCATTATCATCATCATCATCTTTATCTTTGGAGGCAACTTTCGCATGCTCTAAATAATTGGGTCAGAGCTTATTAAGAATAAATTAAAATCATCTTTAAGGGATTTTTCGCGACTGCACTTTCGTGAATGAAGCTATCTATTTTTCTTAAAATCTTTATTCAGAGCTTTTTGTGCTTCTTCCGATAATAACCCAATGGGTAAGGGAGCATTATTAATAATTTCGGCACCGTGTATTAGGTACTTGTGCAAAGTGGGTGGCATATTATACCATGGATATTTTTCAACAAAAAGTCTGGCTGTATTGTGTGCAAATATTTTAAAGTTTTCACTTTGGATTTCATTGCCGCTGCAGCTGGATGCTACTATAAGCAAAATGTGCATTATTTTTATTAAGTTCAAATCTATTTTTGTTATTTTTGCTGATTTTTCTGCGTTTTGGAAAAAACGTCTTGCCGTATTGCCATCATTAGTATTTTCAAACCCAGGCTTAGGTTTGTCAACGATTAAACCCTCTCTAAATTGTTTCTGAATTTCTAATTTTGTTTCAGCAACGATTTTTGTTTCCAAATCGCTTCTAGCCTGCCACTTCTTTAAAGGCATTATGCAATATGCAAAAGACTTTCAAAGAATCTGATCCAGCCATGAAGAACAGATATACCGAATCTTAAATATTCTTTCATTTTGCTTTTGTATTGCCTCTTCTTAATCCTTATAAATAAAACACATCATTGTATTTTTTTCTCTCTTGATCTATATATTTCGAACTAACAGTTCATCTTCAGGATCTATATTATATACAATGATAATTCTTATTATATACAAAATTTATAAAAATTAAACAATTTTAAAAAATCTTACCTAATTTATATGATTGAAAAAATGTTTATTACATTAATAAAATAAAATCTAAAACTTCATAAAATTTTCAATAATTACATTTAAATCAAATACAACCTACTATACTACTATATATATATATAATTTACTTTTTTGAAAAAGTTATTAAATTACAATATGTATTAACATAATCTTTTTTATCACTCTTATAATTACATGCATGTTGCTCAAACTTTACAATTTGATTAACTTCATGAACTTGTAGTTTAAATTTATTTCTTTCTTGTTTCAGAATTGTTGCATTATTAAAATCAAACTCATGCTTGTTTGATCTAGCATGTTTAGCTAGTGCTGATAAATTATTTTTTTCTTTCAAACTTTTACAATCATTTTCATGTTGTTTTAATCTTTTAATTAATTTTTGAGTAGTTTCTCCTATATAAACCACATTACAATTCTTACAGTTTATTTTATATACCACATCAGATTTTTGTCCAGTTTTAAGTTTATATTTTAGATTTTTGAAAAATTTTTTATTATTATCTTTTATTGATGGCTTCATAGCAAGTTTTACATTTGGCGTGAAATATTTACATGCTTAAGATAAATTTTCAGTTAAAACTGGAACATACGTCATTGATGCAAAATTAACTAGAGATGGTGATGTTTCATTATCAGTTAGTATATTATCCTCATTAGTGGACAAATACTCGTAACTAATTCCTGTTGTATTTAAATTATTATTATTATGTTTACGCTTTTGTTGTTGAACTGAGTTAATTAAACAATAAATAACTTTATATGGATAGTTATTTTTAGAAAGAATATTTTTAATTCTTACTAAATTTCTTGTCCAAAAAACTTTATGTGATAAAGTAAATACTTTTCTTATGAAATTTTTAACCGTGTTCAGTTTCATATGTAATGGATGAGCTGAATAGTAATTTGAAATGCGATTTGATGCAATTAATTTATGGTACCAATTTGTTATGATGTTTCCATTATTTTTACGGTGAATAGTAATATCAAGGTAGTTTAACTGATAATTTTGTTCAGTTTCTACCGTAAACTTTATTTTATCATCATATTCATTTAATTTATTTAATACATTATGTATCTTATTATTTGGAATTGCTGTTATATGATCATCAACATATGAATACCAAAATAAACAAGAAAAATCAAGATTTAACAATGTCTGATCAACAACATCCTCAAGTGCTCTTTCTACCAAAATTGGCGCCAAGCTAGAACCCATAAAAAGTCCATTTTTCATACGTAGTATCCTTCCCTCATAGCAGAAATAATTGCATTCATTAAGACAAAAATTAAGTAAATCCAAAAACAATTCTTTTGGAATATTAGTATTTTTACTAATATGTTGGTTAAAATCTCTTGCGATAATTTTCAAAGCAATTTTCGTTGAAATGTTTGTAAAGCAATTTACAACATCAAATGATACCAACGTATAATCTTCCTGAAGATGAACTGTTAGTTCGAAATATATAGATCAAGAGAGAAAAAAATACAATGATGTGTTTTATTTATAAGGATTAAGAAGAGGCAATACAAAAGCAAAATGAAATAATATAATTGATCCAGCAATACAATAATAAAAAATTCTTAAATATTCTGTTTTCACAGGCCTTTTAATCATGGCATCTATATTATTGAAGTTTTTGCTAGTGGCGCCACATAAGTAATACTTTTGTGTTGACATAGTTCCAGTTATAGCATTAAGAACCTTTCCATCTATCATTGACAAAATTAAATTGTGCTTCACTTGCATAACTTAATCACCGATTGCGACAGTTGAGAATTTCAAATTTGCTATTTCTTCTTCCACTCTATTTTTTTTTTCACTAACTGACACAAGTGAAGTTTCCTTTATGAACTCAATTTTCAAAGGTCTACAAAATCTAGTGGAAGATGGTTGCCAAATAACCTTTTCCTCTAGCATAAGTCTAAGTGGCACAATTGTGGTTGCAAATACCGATGAATCGCTAGCATCTGAGCCATGAAAGGGCTGTTTGAACTATGGCCAGAGCTTCCATCAAAGCCCCATTATGTATATAATATAAGATTTGATTTATGCTCAATAAAATTTTCTTTAAGTTGTATTAGTCGCTCCGCAGTGTGATCAAGAAGAGCTTGTAAACTAACGTGAACGCATGTCTCACTTATTTTAAGGCTCGTTGGCAATGGATAACAATTTTGTTTTTCATTTTGAATATTTGTGTATGAGGGAAATTTCTCAGGTGCAGACTGTCTAATAATATTGTATTGGTGTAGAAGATAGATTTGCTTCTACAAAAACAGACAATGCTTTTACATTAGACATTTTCTCAGTCGCTAGTGGTTGCTTCGAACTCGCTGCTGAAGGTGTATTTTTTGATAGTGACACATTTGTGAAACCACGCAGCATCTTCGATTCTTCTATGTATCCTGATGTTCCTAATTTAATCTGTGTAGCATGAGCTAACACTGGCAATGCTGTGGTGTCCCTTAAAAGCTTTGTCGTTTTATGTTTAGCCGATTCACTTGGCTCGTTAAAAAAAATTTATTTTCTACCACGTTTTCCAGTCTGAGCACGAGAAAAACCAATAGAGGACTCCAACCAGTTCCTATTCGCAGCCATAAATCGTGTATCTACTCTATGCACCTTATTCCATCTAGATTTAAAATCATAAAAGAAAGCATTTACTCGTTCATTCAAATCGCACATACTAGACTCTGAGCAGTTTGTGCGTTTATTCAGTTCTTCTTTTAAAAATTTTAGCTTTTCATCCAAAGTTTGACAGCCTGAATTCATCATCATATCGTACAAGCTACGACGAGTATAAAAAAAACGTTTGAACTTGCTCCTATACGTAGAGAAAAAAATTATCAGTTTTAACCGATAACTTCAAACTTCACAACACTATCATTATTTAAAAACATAAAGAATATTATTAAAAAACAACAACAACATAAAGAATATTATTAAAGACATGAACAACAACAATTAATATACAAAAACAGTAATAATAACAGCAACAATCGCCAGACCATATGTTTTGTTGGTAAATCAGCGCAGCGACACTTTTTATAAACAAATGCATAACTTCTAAAATGCACAAAAATGCAGTCTAAATTTTTGCAACATATTAGATATATATTTATTCTGTAATATAAACCACAAATCTCGACACGAATGTACACGAATAATAACTATATGTCCACTTAAACTATGAAAATTCAAATTTTTTTTGGATTTATAATATAAATCACAAAAATCAAAACACTTCCACACCAAATTTGTTACACAAACTTTAACATAATATTCGCAGAACTACCTGTACTTGATGTTTCCATAGCTAAATTGGTCACTTTTTTAATAACTTTTTAAAAAAATAAGATTTTTAACAAAGTAAATTTTCAGTTTTTCTGTCGTTTTTTCAAAAAAATGCAATAAACTTTGATTTTGATCTCTCACTGCAAACACACCAGAGCACTTTAGATATTTATTTTTTCAGCTTGTGATGTAGAATTTTATAGGCTGTAAGCAACTGCAATCAGTTTTGACGATACTTTAAACTTCATTTTTTAATTAATCCTCGAAAACTGAGTATTTCAACCCAGTGTGCGCCGGTCTGGCAAGGCTGTCAGCTGTTAAATAGCTATCACTTGAAGTGTCATTTATATAATAAAGTGTTGGCCATTTACGAATATGGATCATTTAACAACCGAAGAACGCGTACAACTAGTTTAAATCTTACTACAAATGTGGTGGTTCCAACGTGGGACACGTTTTGAGCATTACGGGATGGTTAAGGTCGACCTACTGTGCCAGGAATTGGAAAGATTATAAAGAAACTTGAAGAAACTGGAAGCGTTGCAGATGTGGCCCAGCCTGTGCGTCATCGCAATGTGCGCACTGCCGAAAATATCGCTTCTATTAGTGAGTGTATTGCGGATAATTTCGAATTTGCCGATTCTACGGCTCAGAGCGCTATGGCCGTATGAGAAGCGATTTTTTTTTTTTTTTTTTTTGACTGCAATTGAAGACTCAGAACTGCAGATAAGTGGTTTTAACAAGACGTTCCAACGTACCACACAACACTCTAATATTTATTTTTTTGCTTGGGAAGTTTCCAAGACGCGCAATTTCACGTTTTGGTGACGGCAATTGACCATTAAGATTTTGCGATTTCACGCGGTCAAAGACCATATCTACGCTAATGATCCCCGAACGCTCGAGCATTGGTCGAAAACTACCTCTAAAGGATGGAATGCTGCAACTAATCCAGAGGCGGCCATTTAAAGGACATTGAATTTCGCACGTAATGGCAAGGTCCAAGCATTATAATGTAATAAAAGTTCCATTGAAATCATAGCTTTATGTGTGTTTTATTAAACTTTACTTTTGAAACCGAAAAATTAATAACCATATACTTATATGATTGCATACGTTTGATAGGATTCATATTATATTGAATAGGATTCATATTATATTGAATTATTTCCTTGATTCTAAGGCCCAGAACAGACAGTGAAATGCAACTGCAACGGAACCTCTTTTTCACTATTGGTTAACAACCAGATTTAAACGTGTCCCACGCACCACGCAACCTAAATTGTACCACAATGTGATGAAATAACGCAATCATTTCAGTTTTCTTTGTATGTCGTGTTTTAACCCGGATTCAAAATTGTCGCTTTATGTGTGGTCTCACAGAAGAGTCTTTGGCAAACACTCAAATGAAACTCGCAAATAACAAGAAGTTGCAGTTGCGCTTCACCGTCTGTTCAGGGCCTAAGAGATTTTCTTAAGCTTCTCAAAGGTTTTCACAGGGAAGTGCACGCATTAGTTTCAAAGCATTAAAATCAATCTTAACATGTAGCTTTATTTCTTACTTAGCGGAAACTTATTTATACAGCCAATACATATAATACAAATAAAAGAAGTGAGAAAGTATAGTCCGTCAAACCCGACCATATTATACCCTACAAAGTTTAAAAACTAATTTTTGAGAGTGAACCATATTTCCGACCCATGGGCAAACATGGACCCGCCAGAAAAAAATTATGTTATGAGATTATGTTTGTATATGTAAGAAATTTGCTTGACTTGAAGTGATCTTAGGAAGGGGGTTTTAGGGAACCTTTAGCTAATTTTGGACCTACCAGCACAACAATTTGTCATGCCATAGAAGCTGTAGTAAAATTTATTGTCGGCACTTTTTGTGTCAATACCAACATCAATAAACATGTTATATCCAAAAAAACTTAGTAAGACAATTTATATAACAATCAAATAAGTTGGGAACAAACTTAATCTAAATGCCAACAGAATAAGATGGTTTAAGGGCTGAAATACTTCATTACGGAAAGAAGCTAGTTTAGGGGCTATGTTAAATGTGGACCGTTTTTTTTAACATTTACAATAGGCTCTGTCCTTGTGACAATTTGCAATTTTATTAAATTATATTCAAAGATGCAACCAACCTTTTTAACATGGACAGCCCGCTTTCCGGAAGGACATCGTTAAATCGATTTAAAAAGTGATTCTTAGTCGATCGGTAAACTAAAAGGTAGCTCTAGGACCAATATTTTTAGATACTAGAAACCTCAGCACAAACGCATAATACCATTTCCACTACTGTGGCGTGGGTATAATTACATTTTAAAAAATAGAGTCAATTACATTTCCACAAATCAATTTCAAAACCTGCAAAGTCAAAAAACTGAGTTCTGCAGGAAAAGCTCTTAAAGTTGATGGGCGATATCTCGAAAACTATTTGAGTAGAACTTTAAGTTTTTAACTATCTTTATTTAATATTTAATATAATTAACTGAAGTTTATTGACATTTTAATAAGGCTTATGTTCATTAAATTTAATATTCATTAAATTATTTTTATTGAATTGAATTAAAACTTTTTTGATAATTTTATTCTTGACTGAACACGGGATTGAACTCGGTTATTCTAAAAATAAAAATAATTTAATGAAAAGTAAACTTAATGAACTTAAGCATAATTAAAGTGTCAAAAATCTTCAATGAAAGTTCAATGAAAAATCACAATGGCTATTTAATATAACTCTTTTCGCGCTTTCTTGACAAGATATTTCTTTAGCATGCACAACAACTAACCAGGTAATCGTGTAATGCAATATTCACACTTGAGTTTTGAAACGCGTTCAATCAAAGTGTTGATTAAATGAATCAAGGCCCTTCACAGTGCATTTGATATGATTAATTTGATAATAAAAGACAGCTGATTAATAAAAAATAGAAGAAATAAATTTATATGTATGTATATCTTTAAAGTCTTAAAACTAAAAAGAAATACCTTAATAAAGTTATCAGCAGATTATTTTAAACAAATTATTAATGAAATTGTGAACATTGATGAATTATTTAGGGATGTGATAAAAACAAAAGGAAGAAAGCGTCATCGGTAGAACACCTAAAAGGTACGTTAATTACACTCAGTTTGAGTTATGTGCAGAGGATTATATCTGAATAATGAAATGACTTAATTTTAATCATGTCAATTTAAAGTGATTAGCTAATCATTTAAATAAATGGATAATCGTCTCGATTTTGATGTGATAAGACCTTAATCATGTTTGAGATTATTAAATCTGCAAATGTGAACAAAGCAATAGTCGACTTAGCATCTTTTTGGTGGTCGTCAAACTAAACGTAAGTAGATATACAATTTCCAAGTTAGGAGAAAACCCTGCTAACTACATTTTGAGGTGTAATAAGCTGTGAGTTTATCATCTTAAGTACACATAGAAAATACAACACGAAAAAAATCAATTCCATGTAATACTAAGTCTACATAATAATTGATTAAATTGAAAATGTTTAAAACCAAAGGATGCTTAGTACACTTGCACCATTTTGGAATTGAAGTTTTTTTTTTAAAAATCCAGTTGTATGCCAATTACTTGTTTGTTCATTATCGAAAATTATTTTCGGGAATACAAAATTTACTATTTATAAAATTTCTCTATTACGTGCTAAATTCCCAATTTTTATTCTTGATAAAAATACCGACATTTATTGTTGAGGGAAAACTGGTTTCTATGCGCATTTCGCTGGTTGCTTAGGCCATCTTGTCAGGCAACTTTAGAAAAACTTAAAATATTATACAAATAAAACTATAAAGCGAATAGGATTTTTAAATACTCAGCTCTTACTTGTAGCAATTTTAAAGCTTCAACAAAGCAACACCAATAAATAGTGATATTATATTTTCTTACATTCATTACTTTTGATTGGATAAGCCGATCTTCACCAACATTTTACAGAATTGCAGTTGGAAAATACCTGATTTAAAAACGATAAAAGTTGACATAGCTTGTTTTGGAATTGAACTGTCGATTTAACGTTTTCCATTTGATTTTAAACAAGCAATTGTAATTGTTTTCCTTACAAAAAGTCTGCCTTTCAATTATAATTGAGGGCATTAAAGAACAGGGAGTTTCAGTGTCTTTTTTCTTTAAATTAAGATTAAGTGCTCATATACCCCGTGTGCTCCAAGCGAATTCCACATTTGTCGCTTGTGTTCTCTCATGTGATCTCAATTTAAAAAAAAAGCATTCACAGAAAAAATTATTAAATTTCTCCTATCACCAAATTTGTTCTAAATTCATAATATCAAGCAAACAAGTTGTTGACTTTGCACCTATTACCAAAATGATTATATTGATTACTAAATATTTTAAAATTTTGAAAAAATATTTTCAATAAATGATATTTTTAATTGTAATTAAAAAAGTCATCAAAAAACTTTCAAATTTTAAACAATGTGTTAATTTATTTAACAAATATTGACAATTCCCAACCAACAACAATTCTACATGTTTAAATTATTTTATTTTAAACGAAAAAAGTCAATTAAGATTTTTTGTTATTTAATTAAAATTTTATTTGAAAATTTATTTCAAAACAACTAAAATGTTAATTAAATCAAAATTAAATTTTTAAATTTTTCCAGCTAAAAAAATTATTGATTCAATTATCACATTAATTAAATTAAAATACTTTTTAAACCATTTTTTTAATTGATAAAAGACTTTTTTCTGTGTTTAAACCCCTTGTGCTTTAAGTCCCTCATTTAATATTTAACTAATTTTTTAAAATTTTCCTTGAAGCTTCAAATTCAGTTGCAATCTTTGTAATCACTAATAAATTAATTACAAATTACAATCAGCTGTAGTGGCAATGGAAATCCCCTAACTTAATTGAAATTAGCTTATAACAAATTCGCATTAAACCTTTTTTTAACCACAATTACCATTTTTTTTTTTTTTTTAATTTAATTTCATTTAATTGTTTGTAGCAAGTTGAGTTTAATTTACATGGAAAAGAGAAAACGAGACCCAAATGTTTTAGATATTTTAATTGTTTTCTAACACATCTTTATGTACATACTGTTTGTTAAACCCGGCGTTGCCCGGGCAAAACTTAAATGGACTTTAAAATATAAACATAATATCAATTTTAATTACTTTTAACACTTTTTAAAAATATTATAGCAACAAAGCACAAATATGTATGTATATATTTAATTAAAACATTAAAATAAATAAGTGCATATTAATGTTATCAATGGCTTATTTCTATTTGCTCCAAAGTATTCAAGTCGGTTCATAGTATGAACTTTATACGTTTATTAAAATTTTATTAATTTATTATGTGGTAATAAAATTTCCCTTGTTACTTTTTTTAGCCCTTTTTATTCTATTATGGAATTATTGCTCCAAAGAATTTTTATTATACACAGAAAAAAATTTATATTGAATTCAATTAAATATTTGTGATATTAATTAAAAAATTAATTAAATTTTCACCAGCAAACAAATAAATAGTATTTATTAAATTTGTTGATATTAACTACATTTTCTCCAGCATACGAGTACATGCGCGTACTGCAGTATATTTTTACTGCATTATGTATATATTTGTACTGTTTATCGAAAAAAATATCGGTAAGCAGTAAAAAATTACTGGTTACTGAAAAATTGGAGTATTCAGTAAATTTTTACTGCTTACTGAAAAAAATCAGTATTGACTTTTTAAGATAAACCCCACCGACGAGATTGTGTGGTTACAATCGAAACTAGTCTGGGCAACCTGTCCGTGAACGCCTGGGTTCAAATCTCAGCGCAGTCAAGAATGAAAAATTATCAATAAAAAAAAAATTTTAATTAATTTCATGTTGTAAAATTCCTGTCTTCATAAAAATAATTTAATGAAAATTAAATTCAATGAACTTAAGCCTAATTAAAAATATCTAAATTTGGATTAAAAACCATTAACAGTTCAATAAAATAACCACAATACTAATAATTTTAATAAAAAAAATAATATTTATTATAAACATTATTAGTTGATTTTCTGATAATTTTCAGGCAAAAAATATTTCTTTGTATTGGTTTCAGTAATAAGTAAAATTAAAAGATTACCGCATTATTTTAGTAAAAATGTACGGTATACTGCAATTTTTTCAGTAATCACTAAAATTTTTTCAGTAAAAAGTAAATTTAAAAATGTTAATGCATTATTTTTTTACTGTAGTTTGCCCATGTAAGCTCTGCTGTAATGTTGTTGATATAAGTATACGTTTAATTCAATTGACTTAATTTTTAATTAAAACTGATTTTATATTTGATTAATGGTTTAATGGAAAAAACAAATATACTAAATTTTTTCTGTGTATCTTGCTGTGAATTCTGGTTGTATTGCATTACATTGCACTAGCGATAATATGAACACCCCAAAATATGAACACTTATTTTATCCATTGACTACTCTAAAATATGAACTTGTCCAAAAATATGAACAACTTATTTTTGTATTTTTAACAGATTTTATCTACCTATATCGTACAGTGGTCAAACAAAATGTCTTATAAACAGGTTTTAGTCTCATTCAGCTAAAATTACATATTCGTCTTTAAATATATTCAAAACTTTGTAACTTTAAAAGAAAAATTAAAAATTTTTAGAACATATTAAAAAAGGTTTAAAAATTTACAATATGGGAAGAAAAAGAAAATAAAATGCTTAGATTAAATGTGCTAACAATATGTTTATTTGACTTGGAAAAAAAACGTGCGGACTTCTGAGTACCCAAAAATGGAAAATGTATACCGACAGTTTTTGAATATGAGAGAAAAAAGATCGCTATTCGCCGACATTTCGCATAGTTACTTTAAGATTTTGTTTGAGTTTTTTCAAACATAAATTGTTTTTTAAATCAAAAAAAAAAAAAAAAAAAAAAAACAAAAAAATTATATATAAGAAACTTTAATCTTTATGGTAAAACCGGAAATTAGAGGCCATTCGCAAATATGAACAATCGTGCAAAAGTGAACTGGCTTGGTTGTTATTAGTTCATATTATCGCGAGTGCACTGTATTATTTAAGTTTACGCCACATAATTTTAATGATGAACATATTTAGCAAAAGTAAAAAAGGGTTTCTTATACACCTCTTTTGGTCCTTTCTAACTATATAGTTTTTTTTTTTCAATAATATTTCTTGATAAAGGTAAATCCATTTTTATATTTTAACTCCCTTATTTATAAAAAATAAAGCAGGCTTATAAAAGGTCTATTAAGCAAATTTTCATAAAAAGCCCATTGCATAAAACATTTATTAAAATTTTTTATAATTTATTAAAAGATTTTATTTGTTGTGCTTAATTCCCTTTTTTTTATTAATTGATAAAAAATACTGAAATTTATTGTTGGAGGATAAGCTTTTCCTAAGCGCATTTCACTGGTTGCTTAGACCAGATCATCAGGAAACGTTCTCCTAAATAATAAAAAATAAGGCCATAAGCCTTTTGAATATTTATTTCTTAAAGTAATTAAGTTTTCTATTTTACCCTTTTTACGCCATTGTCTCTAACGTTAATCTTATATAAATTAAGTTAATTATGTCTTGAACTTGCACCTTCATTTTTGAGTTTCCGCCAAATTATTTTGAAAAATTGTTATGCTTATAAAGAGTAAAAAACTTTAACCGTTTTGTACCTTCTTGTCAAGATTTCCAAATTTTAAGTCTCTAGATCGTTTATTTTAAAGAAAACTAAAATTTAATAAAGCATTTCCTATACATCAATGTAATTGCCTACATGCGGATTGTACTCAAATTATATATTTAAATTTCCCATAAAATTATTTAAGAGAAAAGTGAACTTTATTTACTTTCTCGACTTTTTATAAATTGTTAGCATGTTTTGTTCTTAAAATTTATGTTAAAGAACATAAGTTTTAAGCTAGAGTAAGTCCCCTTTTAGACAGGCAAAGTTTACTTTGACAAAGTCTGTTGAATTCTCTTTTAAACTTTGTTTGGTGCTCAGACACACAAAGTTTAATTTTACAAATTTTTGTTTTCTCTTGTTTGAATATAATCTATAAACAGCGTTGCCAGAATGATGATTTTATCATATTTTGGATTATTTTTTTAAACAAAAATATGATTAAAGATTTTTTTCTCAAATGATGATTTTTTATTTTTAGAAATTCTCATTTTTACTTTAATTTTGCTTTTACAAAATACACGATTATTTAAACAGTCACTTTTTAAAACAATGAAGTTTTGCATCAGCTTAATGCGCATTGGTGCTGCACACTTGTGTACGCAGTATCTAGAATACACAAAATTGCATCATTATTTCTAGACATAAAAAATATTAAAAAAGGCATATTATAACCTATTTCCAATGTGTGCAAGAATTCCTACTTTCGAACAACTACATTTAAAACAAAAACAAATTCTAAAAACTTTGTTTTTGTTTTAAATGTATTTGTACGAAGTAAATAATTCTTTCGCACATCGGAAATAGGCAGTTAGAATATTGATAAAAAAAATATTTGTGAAAAGAAAAAATGTATTTTTATAAAGTTTCATATACTGACGAATTATGTATTTAAATTTAAATAATCAGAACTATGTTTTTATAAAAAATTAATAATTCTTACTATTTTGCCCTTGTTTTCAAAAATTTAAATTAAGAAAAAAAAATTTAAGATTTTCCTCTTCAAAATATGATTTCTTTCGCCATATGACAATTTTAGTTCCAAAGATTCTGGTAACGCTGTATATAAATATAAAGTTGCAGCCATTTTCAGGTATAATCTACGAACGAATTTGTGAGTACAGCAAAGTATGTACTCCCCTGCTATGCTCGTTTCCCTTCTCTTCTATAAACTCAAGACTTTGCAAAGTAAACTTTGCTTGTCTGAAAGGGGTCTAAAATTATTTGGAAAAAAACATGTTTACAAAAACGACAAAAAGGGCGATTTTTCACCCTGTTTTACCCTTAATAGCACTTCATTTGTTTGATGTTAAAGAAAAAAAGTTTCAAGTTGGCGAAAATTCAATATTTTTTATTTTTCGAATTTATTCTATGAGCTAAATTTCAGTTATGTATTTTATAAAGTAATTCCTTACAATTTAAGGAATAGAACTGTTACATAAAAGCTTTATATAATACCCCAGGGTAAACTTTCTGAATATTGCTAATAGGTCGTAGTTATTTCATACGTTACCTGGTAAGTAGTTGTTATTACAATTGTCATTATTCTGAAAACCTCAATAATTACTTGCTAGTAATGACCTCAGTAAGTACTTTTCACTACTATTATTTTCAGTTATGAATATTTGCTTACTAATAATCAGCTAAATAACTACTTATTAGTTGTCTTGTTTTCAGTACTGTATATTGACATACTGGTAACTAGCTCCATAACTACTTATTAGGTCTATTAACTAGCGCCAGTTAAATAAAAACTAGTTATTTTTTGGCTTCTAGTAAGTATATTTTATGTACTTACAATTCAACTTACTGGTAGTTAAATAATAACTAGATATTTTGTGACTCCTAGTAAGTACTGAAGTCTGTGGACAACTCGAACAAAAATAAGTAGTTATTCAGCCGAAAAATAAGTATTGTTTATATTTCTCCAATATTACTTGCTAAATTACCTGGTAAGTAAAGTTTTTGCTCTGACATAACTGAAATTTAGCTCATAGAATAAATTCGAAAAATAAAAAATTTTGAATATAATAAAGTAGCTTATGAAAATAAATAATTCCCAGATTCTAGTTGGCGAAAATTTTTTTAAAAAAAAAAGTATTTACAAAAATTATCCTAGGTACAAATTTTTATACTCTTTCGTACTCAAATGTACATTATTAGCCCGCCCCCTGAATGCTAAAGTACATAGGTTTTAAGTATGCGCAAAATTATAATAAAAAAAAGTTTCTAAAAAAGTACCAAAAATACGAATTTTTACCCTTCCTTAAAGGGGCAAGTTAATATTTGTATACCTCTTTATGTCCCTGGTGGTAGTTTAAGCATAAAAATAATTAAATTTAAAAAAATAACTAAGCTTAACAATTAATTAAATAGTGCTAATTAAAAAGTACCAAATACTTCACTATCTTACCCACATTAACCAGCTGAAAGACCGACTTTCAAAATTTACTTTTATTGCGACATGCAAACAAAACAAAAATTTTTTATTAAGAGATTACAATCTAACATGTGAACGAGAATAGTCGTTTTGGGTTTTTTTATTGTTACTCGTATTTTATAATTCCTGAAGATGCCATCCAAAGGATGGGGAAATATTGAAAATATAAAGAAAAATAAAGCTTACAATTTATTAAAAAACAACTGTGGCCTCGAGCTTATCTATTAATAAATTTTTTTTTATTTAGGATCGCAAAAATACTTGAAACAAAAAACGGATATACAAAAAGTACGAATTTTTACCCTTTTTTGTCCTTTAAAGTTAAATTTTTTTCAACCTGTATTGGTAGTAGTAGTTTAAGCCAAAAAATAATTCAATTTTTTAAATTTTGCAGTCTAAATGGGGTTGATCAAAATTAACCTAAAATTCCATTTTTTAAACACTTCTACCCCTGAAAGGCCGATTTTCGAAATGTTCTTTTTCTTGATATGCCGACGCAGCTATAGAAATTCGTAACAAGGATGTAGGGTCACTTCAAAACAATCGGTTCCAGTTTTTCCCATTTTTTAACTTTTAATCCCTCCCTGGTGCAAAATTCCGGGAAAAGTATGGCATATAGAAATTTCCCTATAAACATTCTATATTCGGACCAAATTTCTTCAAAACCTGTTTTGTCGTTTGGGCATGATTGAGCAATAAACAAACATACAAACACACGCTTTTTTCTTTTATATACATATATAGATATTAGGATATTAAACATTTAATGCCCCTGTATTTTCAGATAACAGTAAATAGCCATAAGCACTCTAACCTAAAAGTTTTATTTAATTATGCCTTGTTCTGTAAATGAACAGAAATTATAAAGTTTCATTCCTATTCGTCTGAACAATTTTCCAAACAAAAAAAAACAATTAAATTTTATTATCAAATTCTCTCCATGAAAGGTGGCAACATAAAAAAGTAACATTAAATGCATTTGTTATTTTGTTTAACAAACAGACACTTTGGTTTTCTGGTTACAAACTCAATCTTTGAACAAAAAAAATATTTAAATTTATGCCAAAATGAAATACATTGAAAACCAGATGATTTCCGTTTTGTTTCTTTTGAACCCCTGTAAAGCAGTAAAATAAAAGTAATTATTAAGGAACAACTGACAAATTTAGGATTAAATTGCAAATGGTTTTAAAATAATTTTGGTTTGAAATTAAAGCTAATTTACATTAGAAATTTATATACTAGTTCAAAATTATCAATTAGCTTAAAAACGACAGAGTTTACAAATCATATTTTTACAACTTTAATTGCTTTCATTTTATTGTCACACTAACCATTTATTTTCATTATTATGTAACAATGCACATCAGAAACTTTTTTACCACTAAATTGTAGTTTTTTAATATTCTATCCATATAAAAATTATTAATATTCTTTAAATGGCTCAAAGAATATTAATAATTAAAAGTTTTCTAAATTTCAAATACCATATATAATTACAGGTGCAATAAAATGTGTGGAAACATATTCTAATCACAAGCAACCCTAATGTGGTTATTTTAAATTTAGGCAAGGATCTATACAACCATAAAAAGGGTATGGGTATGTTAAGTTATATCAGGGGAAAATCATTAAGAAAACAAATTTCCAACAAAAACGAATAGAAAAAAAGTAGACGATTTTTATTCACAGCCGTGGATGTCAAATGTACCGATTGTTTTATTTTAAGATACCTGAGAACTTTCGATATCGATAACTATGATTTGACAGCTGAGAATATTAAACTGTGTTGTTATTTCTGTTCAGTTAGGTTGTTATCATGTATCGTTTAATACCAGAACAAACGCTTCCAAATTGTGAAAATTTATATGGAAAAAATAAGTGTGTTCGCGAAGTTCATAGAGCACTGCGTCCATTATACAAAGCTGGTTAAGTGGCAACGTCAATAAGCTAAATTACCGTACTTGGAGCGAAGACAATCATCATTACATTAATTAGAATTGGGTGTCTGGTGCAGTTTACACTCTCCTTCAAAATGTGCAAGGAAATGCCGTTACGAAGAATGCGAACGCTATCGAGCCATGCTGTCTGAATTTTTGTTTTTCAAAAATAAATCAGCAAAGCATCAGTGACATTTGGTTATAACAGTAGATTTATTGCAAAATAAATTTGTGACAACTTTATTTCTAGAAGTGGTCCTGTTCAGTGCTGCCACGACTAATACAATTTTTACAACCAAAAGTTTTGAAAAAGTTACCAAATGTAAAAAAATATACATGCAAACTATAAATGCCTTTTGTTAATTGAGAAAAACATAAAAATTTATTTTAAGTTCCATTGTAAGACAAAGGTTTTTCGCACTTAATATGAAAATATTGACTACAAATTATAAAAGCAAAACAAGATATGTAATGCTTGTACATCTCAAAAAATAAGGAGTAACTTAAACTAAAAGGTTTTATTTATTTAATACGTTTTATGAAAAAAAAATTTATTTTGTAAGAGTTTTGTTCTGTTTTCACAACACAAGTGATTGGACGTGTAGTAAAATTTATATGAAAAACACTCAGTCTTTTGATTATTTTTCATATTAATTTTACTACTCGTTCAATTACTTGTGTTGTGAAAACAGCACATTAAACCCGTCAAATTTGCATACAAGATTCAGTTTATTGGAAGTTGATAAATTGAGTTTTTTTTTTTGAATAATAAAAGAAATTTGTACTTCACAGTTATAAATAACAAAAAATGAAAAT
Organism: Pollenia amentaria; assembly: GCA_943735925.1. Taxonomy (NCBI): domain Eukaryota; kingdom Metazoa; phylum Arthropoda; class Insecta; order Diptera; family Polleniidae; genus Pollenia; species Pollenia amentaria. Next base: position 194,199,187 of record OX031006.1, read on the forward strand.
ATTTAATTATTTTCCGCTTTTTAACTGTCAGTGGCTGGGTTGTGAATTTTGAACATTTACGTTTGGCGATATGGCGATTGTCTTGCCGAAATTAGAAACTGTTGGCGATATGCGAAATGCATTTTTGTGAATTTAATCTTAAATATTATTAAAAGGGGAATAACTTATTTCTCTTGTTTGTAAGTTGTATTTTAAAATTTTAGTTGAAATATTTTGTGAAGCATTGTATAATATTATAACGAATATAAAAAAAATCCGATTTCAGACCGTTAATTCAATGGGCGAAAATGTATATGACTGACAGTCAAAGTCTTGTTCTTATAAATTAAAAATATTGCCAAATTCTTATATATTTTCTTACAGTTAATTCCATAAGTTCTCAAATTATAGATTTTATATAGATTTATTTATTAGATTTTTTGAAAAAACTTTAAAATGTCTATGTGTATATCAATATATTAAAATATAATACTGGAAGTAGTGCAAATTTAGAACATTTTCCTTATATTCAAGGTTTTAGAAATACCAAATCTACTCTTGTGAACTTTTTCAGTCATTTTCTGAAATCGATTCCGGGTGAAATATGCACTTTCTACTTTTAGTTATCTTTACTACCCTTAAAATCAGAAAAACTACGCTCATTTAAAAAAAAAATGTATTGAAAATCTCCATCGATAAAACTTTATTTGATTTCAATTTCAGAACATGGCAGTTGCTAATAAAAAAAATCTCATTTGGCAATTTTTTTCTTAGCAAAAATCCTAAAAAAATTTATGGAAGCTGTTTTGAAAGTGATTTTTTGTTTGCAATAAAGGATAAAGAACATCCGTTCATTTAAATCAAATAATGAGAAAATCGTAGTGCAAAGTACACACTGTTCGAAGTCGTAAATAATTTCCATCGAATAGTTATACGCAATAACCCCCCATGTAGGGAGATCGAACGGTTATTATTCGACCGGTTTTAACCGGTTATCTTAGCTTTGCCCAAGTCGGTTATTTTAAAATGTCCATTTTTCGAATATCGAGTAAACCGGTTATTTTGGTAAATTAAAACTCTTAAGTAGCTCTAGCAGATCATCATGCTTAAAGCTACAACATTCCGGCGGAATCAACGATATGGAAAAATTCATCAGTTTTATTTATTAAAACACCAAGAACTAAAAAATAAAACTGAAGAAACGATGTCATGGAAGGTTTTAAATTTTGGTCGACGGATTGAGAAATATATTACTATTAGTTTCTGTAATGCTAAAACAAAATAATTTGAAATATTTAATATCGGCTAAGAGGTTTTGTTTGCAACTTTTCAAAAATGTGGTTGAAGTCTACTGATTCGTATTACTGATTCTGATTCTAAATTGAATTATACAAATATCTTCATAAAAATAAAATTTAGTTAATAAATAAAAATTGTTAAAAATTATGCTAAAGTTTGATCAAATTACTGGTCACTTTTTTCTTGGATTTTATCATCAAATATTTGTTAGGTCTGAACATGCACTTAAGTCATATCCATGTATTTTGTTGCTTCTTGAACTTTTTTAATTGTTTTGTTTTTATTCAATTTAACGGCCTATTACAAAAACTTATTTGATTTTTGTGTTTTTTTATATTCGAAATAAAACCGGTTAACCGGTTATTTTAAAAATGACTATCCGAAAATCGGGTTTTTTAAAATAGCAACTATTCGGAAAATTCGAAAACCGGTTTTTGAAAAAAGTCAAATAATCGATCTCCCTACCCCCATGTAAATAAAAAGGTTAAAAATTTAAAAAACCTAAAAAAAACATATTCATACGTATATTATTTTTTAGAAAAAAGTAACCAAAATGAAAAAAATATTCACATCTCCACATTGAGATAAAAAACCAATTTTGGTTATAAATAACCAAAAACGGCAGCTCTGGTTCTGTTCATTGGCCTCCTCGTTCGTGCGATTTAACGCTGCTGAAGAACTTTTATGGGGCTATTTTAAGTCTTTGATTTATGCCGACAAGCCCGCCACTCTTGAAGCATCAGCGACTATTGACGCCATACTGCCAGATTTATTGGAAAAAGAAGTAAAAAATTGGATGTATCGAATGAACCATGTAACCTGTAGCCGCGGCGGACACATGCCGGAAATCATATTTAAAAAATAAATGCCATGAAATTATCTACCAGATTATAACCAAATGTTTGAATATAAACAGAATATTATTTATTGTTCGGCTCACCCACGCAGAAACGATATGTATTTTTTTAGTGTTTGTATAGACGACCTTAATACCGTTCGTTACTATTTTCAAGAATGTAACAAAACAGAACAATTTTAGTGGTTCTGCAAACTACATTATATTTTGATGTTTTTTTTTACATTTATAAAGAAATGAGCAAACAAAAAATTTTAGCAACGACTACAGCATTAATAGATTATGTGTGTATTGTGCACATGTTTTGTTTGTGCAAAACTTTTTCGCTGGTTTTTTTAATTTTTTTCGTATCAGTATTTTGTTTTTGTAAAAAAATTTTACCAGCCAAAAGGGCGCTAAGCACAACTGAAACGAACGAACATTAGTGTGCTGAACCGAACACGAAGTTTGTGGTTAAAAAAACAGAACGTAATTAAATGTTCTCATCTTTTTGTTGAGTTGGATGAGTAAAGTTTTTTTTTTTTTGTGTTCGAAGGTCACAAATAATTTTTTAATGATTTACTAGACAAGCACTATTAGCGTTTGTATTTTCCACAAATCTGCCGAACCGAACACTAAGGAACGATATTTAATGTTTATTTGCGAATACCAACAATATTTCTGTATTGTATTATCATTTTAAGTTCTCATGCAGCTAAAAAAACACACTCTAGTTATACCCATTTGATTTAAAATACAATTATCTTCAATTTTCTTATTGAATTTATTCATACGCTTTGGAATGGATTTGGTTCAAACTTGCTTTATATCTTCTTCTAATTGATTTGTACCAAATAGCAAAACATCATATTACCAATGCAAAAATGTATCTATAAAGATATAGTTTTTTTTACACTATGCATCACATGAAATGCAAACTCTTTCTCGTGTGGAATTTCTCGAAATACTTATCGAAACTAACATCCGTACCAAAGCAAAAGCGGAAGGCGGAACGTTTTCTTCCACTTAGCTTTTATGCTGATATGCCATACCCAAACAAAAATGTGAAAGATGTGTCACGTACAGTAGTGTTAAATTTCTTGTTTAAAAAAACCTCATAATAGAAATCAAAAATGGAGAAAAAAACCGGTAGATTGAACAAAAAATATAGCTATATTGCCATTATTAATTAAAAATAGCGAGCAACTTCAAATTAAACGCGCTTTCAAAATCGAATTTTCCAATTGCACAGCGTTGACACCGCGCTATTTAGGGATGCTTCATACAATCTGTATGGGCATGAGAATTTTTGACAATGAGAAGACGATTTCTGCTCTTGTTTATGTATGGCTATAACAAAACCCTACTTGGGCTTTCCAAGATAAGCAGCCGTTCGAATTTTACTGTATCTAGTACCTCAAAATTGCTCAAATAAGGAACAATTTATATTTTTTCTATTTTTGGCCCACAGGCAAAACAAAAACGAAGGCAAAAAAAACGAAGCCCCAATTGGTTTCCGAGATATAGACATAAGAATAATTACATGTTCTTCGGACGAATAAATTTTGAGTCAAAATTGTTATGAGGCAATAAAATCCGAACGGGAGCTAAACAAGCAACACGCAAATTGGGATTTTTTGCTTTCGATAAGTAACTTCGATAAATTCCACACGAGAAAGAGTTTGCACTCGATGACTTCAAAAATGTTGCACAGTTTTATTTATTACAGAAACTCCAAAAATGGACATAGCCACGTTTGTTTTTACACACCTCATATTATGTTTGCAAACAATTGTAAGCAAGTGTAGTCGGTCAAGCCCTAATCCACTTGCAGATACTTACAGAATGATTTTCGAGAATGGACTCTCTTTTCCTAACGGAAAAAAAATTATTATGCGCTCATATTTGATAGAAATAAAGATTGCCTCTTGGGCATGTTTTACCGTTTGATGACGTAGTAGTTCCCTTGTAAGGAATACCAAGTCTGTTTCATATGCAAAATTCGTAATTTCTTACAAAGAATTTATGTATTACGTGATAGTTAGCAACCCTGCAATTAATTTACTCAGAGAGTTAAATAATCGACTGTCAAAAAAACTACAACTTTTACAATAAGTTATATATTGAAAAATTTGTAGAAACGTGTGTTAAAAACTGCATTATAATGAAAATTAAAAAAAATATGAAAATAGAATACAGCAGCAAAGAGTACAAACATGAAGTGTGGTAGGGAAGGGCAAATTGAAAAAATATATCGATATATATCGTATCGATATTTTTTAAGAGTATCGAAATTTATTAATTAAAAATATCGATATATCGATGTATCGAACGTATTAAGCTGAAATTATTACAAATTTTAATACATATTTACATAGGTACGAGTACAAACATATAACATGTAATTCCATTCTAACTTTTTATTGTTTCTTTCAAATTTTATGAAAGTTCATTCGCTCAATTTTAAAATTTAGTTTTTAGGGTAAGTTATGCTATGTTCATACGACGATAAAAACCACTCGTTTCGCTCTCTGAAACTCGATTGCCAAACACGCTGTTCATACGATTCAATCTTGTTTCATGTTGACATTTTTTTTTGTGTTGTTAGTGTGATTTTATTTAAAATAGATTAAAATGTAAGTAAAAATTCAAAATATATTATTTAAAACTTTTATTAATATTATTATTTAATTATTTTCACTTTATTTTATTTAACATGAATTTTTATTTTGTTTTTTTCTTTGTTTTGATTTTTTTTGAGAGCTAGTTCAGATAAACTAACGATAATTGTTATCAAAATTGGAGATGATAGTATATTTTTCCTGTTTCGCAACATGTTTCAAAATGAAACGACCTGTTTCGCTCTCAAAATTTTGTATGGCAAAACATGTTGTTTCAATCATGTTTGGGGCGCGAAACAGGAATGGGAGAGCGAAACACGAATATTGCTGTCCGTGTGAATATGGTATTATGCGAACAAAGTTTTCGTTTGAAATCGAGGGACCGGCAGTTAATTATACAATAAAAATCCAACAAAAAAAAGTAAAGAATACAAAAAAATTTTATTTATTCGCAATTTGAAATCTAAAAAAAAAACAATTGGGGTCATATAATGCCGTTTTATATACTGCCGGTAAACGAAATTACTGACACATACTATACAAGTATTTATTTTATTTTTAATATATAAGAACATGCTCAAATAAAAAGAAAAATATTTTTTTTTATTATTATTAGCATTCCAACATTCATGAGTCTATTTCTGCTAATACGCCATAATTAAGGAGATTCTTTGAATAATTCTAGGAACCCTTTCCAGAATATTTTTTCCGCGCTTATTTTTTTTGTTGTCATCTCTTAAAAAACCGAGACAAAACTGAACTGTGTAATCTATGAAAATGTACAATGGAAAAGCGCTGTTATTGTCTTAATATTAGTTAAAAAACATATGATGCAATTGTTAAAAAACAACAGTATTGTAAGCAGTCGAGCAACGGTTAAAATGTTAAATTTTATTATAAAGAGATCTTAAAAATATCAAATTCGATAGTCGTAGATAAATATCGATGTATTGATATATATTTTTATAATATCGGAGATATATATCGATTATACCTTTTTTAAATATCGATATTTTGATATATCGATATTTATTGCCCATCCCTATGCAGTGGGCAAATACCAATAATGTAACGCCAAAAATCAAGTGTGAAATTGTGTGAAAAACTAACGTGTTGCATGCTTTCAATCAAATGTTTATATTTTTAGCTAGATCTAATACGGAGATAAATATATTTATGTATGTAAAAAATTAAATTATGAAGAAAAAAATTGCTTCTAATAAAAAATTTTCTGTGTTCAAATTATTTAAAAAGAAAAATAATAAATGTTCCCACTGTCATGTTTACACATGAACATAACAGTTTGAAAGCTAAAAATGATTAGCCAATGGAAACGCAAGTTGTGTGACGTCATAGTTCCTACATGCGCAGTAAAAATTGTTCATGTCTGTCTGATGTCGTAATCTTTATTTCTATCATTCTTGGCCAATATCCGTCTAATTTTCGAAAGGGGCCCTATATAAGACGAATGGCCAATTCTAAGCCTACGGTTCCTACGTTTCGTTTGAGCTCTTTTCACTTTAACGAATGCTTCTCCAGCTCTTGTATCACTTAAAAACAATAAGATTTGCCAGGTCATAGAAGTAGGTATTTGTTGTTGAGATGATTTCATCGTTTAGGTCAAATCTCTTTTCCACACGGTGCTTAATATGAAGAATAGGGTTGGTAAGGAATCAATTCGTTGCCTAATTAATAGACTTTTTTACTTGTTCCAAATTACGAGTTAGTTTGCTGCCTAATACAAACTGAATGACGCAGCTTATTAAAATGTTTAAAGAAGTCAACTGACAGATGCCTGTAGAGAAGAGCAGTGTTATGAGGCGGGAAATTAAAAAAATCAAGGACGTATTGACCTGCTCTGTACTTAGCTAATTTTTCCTTTCTTAAGATAGTCAGATAGTGAAGAAGTTGAACTGACTCATCGAAAAAGTTTCCGTAGTTACCATAATATAGATATTTTCATACATTTGACTTATTTTACAATATCCAATAAGTAAGCCTTAGTAAGTTTCTAAAACAAACGTAACAAAATTTCTTGCTGTTGAAGGCCAGTTTGTATATATTGATCTGGCCTCTCATAATACAAAAATATAACAAGTCATTCTGATAAAGGTCACAAATAATTTATTTCTTATATCGCTCTTTTGCTGCCCGGTCGTAATAACTCAAAAAAAAAAAAAAAAAATTAATATATAAATTTAAAAAATCGCACGAAAAAGAAATCCCACAGAACGCTGATTTTCGTAATACAGCCGAACAATTTGGAGACGCTTATGTAGTGTGCACCTTTCCCAGATGACTTACCAAACGATAGTAAACAAAAATTACAAAGCAGTTTGATATGAGTAACTCGTGATCTGTAAAAAACATAACGAAAATCAAGCCTCATGATGAATCACCCTTTATGTATTATATTTTATGACTTGGTGCGGTTTAGGTCTGAGCCCACCGTACAATTTACATTATGATGCTTCAAAATAAAATGTTGTTTGTTTTTTAATGACTATCAGCTCAAAAGTTTCGAGCAGGTAAAAAAGCTCTTTCACAAGATCAGCTTAATATTTTGTTTCTACGTAACGTTCAACGACTTTAAGTTTTTCCATATAAATTGCATTTTAAATTTTTTTTTTTTATATATTGCAAATAAAAATATTTTTTTTTTTAATTTTCTTTTCAAAAAACCTTCGTAAAGTTAACAGGTAAAAAGTTTTTAGACACTCTCATAAGCACCTTAGTACGCCTAAAACCGTTAGCAGTACACTTTTGTAGTAAAAGTTGGTCTGTCACTGTTAGACCAACAATCATACCAAACTTTGTAAATATCGGTTGATTAATTACCATAAGTAAAGTTTAATGGCGTTTTCTTTTCTACAAAAAATACCACCTTGTGAAAATGTCTTGCCGACCCTGAAATAATGCAATTTTTTATTTGGCAAGAACAAAACACAAAATTGGACCGGACCGCGCTGTTTTTAACAGCTGACAAAAAGTTTGTTCTTCAAAATATAAAAAGAAAATATACGTAAACCAAAATTTGTTAATGAACAAATTAATGACGAAATTCCAATTTCCTTAGTTTGTTTTTTATAAAATATTTTTTTTTTTTCTCAGTATTTATTTATTGAATCTTCATATACTAAATATGAACTAACAATAATTAATCAAATCTTAACCTAATATTTGATTTATGTCCTGCCAGTGCCGGACAAAAACGATTTCGTCATCACGGTTTCTGTTCACATATGTAGGTGTTTACCGCTCATCTGATTGGGTGAGTGCTGCAGTGTCTCTTCTTCTTAAAATATGTAAACAAGAAAATACCTCTGCAAGATTGCAGATTTATTAACACCAAGTTTTTCAGACTTCTTGATTTGACGTGTTTTTCAAAAACAATATTATAACACGGAATCCACTTAAATTTTATATTACTGACACCCTATCATTAACAATGTAATGCTTCTTATGTTTTTACTATTAAATAATAGAAAAAATTACTATTAAAATTTTAAATTCTTACTGTCCTGATTAGAGGCGATTTTTTCCCAACTTCGTCTGTTAGCCCTATATGTATATAAACAGAAGCCATCTTTTTACAGGGCATTATCAACACTGTCAATTTATACGGGGCTTAAAGTGGAATGCCTTATGCCATTAGTAAGGGTGCATTTTTTAGAATAAACCAAGCCACCCTTTTAGAGAGCGAAGCATTTTTAAGAAACGAACACCAAATTGAATTTTTTTAAATAAAAAGTAGAAAAGAAAACACCATAATATACGTCACCTCACTTTAACATGAAACGCATCATTATATTGTATAGAAATTAGGTTAAATTCAGTTTTATTGTCCTCCCATTATTTAATACATATAACTCAAACTTTCAAAATTAAACTTAATACAAAAAAAAAAAAAAAAAAAAATCGCAACAAATTTGATTAATTTTGCTTTAGATCTATTACAGACTCCATATGAAGCCTCCTGAAATAATAAAATTTTCTGTGGAGGGTAACAAAGATTCGGCACAGCTAAATATAACACTTTTAATTTTTTTACTTTGACAAATAAGGTCTTTCTACTTCTATTTTAAAAATACAACGGCACTAATTTAAAGGTCGAAAGCAACTTAAATATAAAAGGCAAAATTAATAAAAAAAAAAAAAAATTATGTATTTGATTCACAAGCTTTTATTTCCTTTATTGTTTAAAAATTACCCATTGTGCTTGGCAAAGACGTTTTTATTCCAACTTATCCAAAATCTATATATACGTTTTTATTGCCTAAGGCTCTACCTGCCATCATCGATGTCCAAACTTTTGGTTTTAAGGGTCTTTTTACTAAGTGTCAAATTAATTACAATTAAAATGTAAATGGTTATTGATGTGATCTGGATTTTGATTTACGGCATTTTTGTTACAAAATATTCATAGTTTATGCATAATAGTTTCATTTATTCAAACTTTTTTTTTTTTTTTTTTTTTTTGTTGCATTGTTCTTTTTAATTTTCTTAACTTTCTCAAGCCAAAAATTATAATTTTAAATCTGGTTTAAGATAATTACCAAACTTTAAACTATTTTTTTTCTTGGGAATTGAAACTTTTAAATAAAAAATTGTATCTAGGTTAGAGGAAAAAAATGAATAAATTAACTTTCTTTATCGAAATATCTTTTTGGTAAATTTCTAATGACAGGCCTGGTTTTGAGAAAATGTGAAATAAATGACCAAGTATTGAAATTAACTAAAAACCCTTAACTACAAACAAAACAAGAAACAACATCAAAGGGGACAAATCATTAAATTATGTGAAAAAAACACACAAACTGATTAAATAAAATAGAAAGTGAAAATTACCATAAATTCTCAAAATATTTTAACAACAGATTTGAATTTCAAATTAATCCAATTAAATTTCTGAACAATTTTGTTAATTTTTTTTTTTTTATTTTTATTTGGATGTCGTAGTCATTTGACTATTTAATTTCTATTTTTTTATTTTTGATGAAATTAATTTAGTGTTAAATGTACAATAAATAATAAATTGTATAGTGGCAAAATTTTGAAAAAATAAAATGCATAACCCATCATTTAATAATTTATTTGGTTTTTATTTTCATGTTTTTATTTTCATTTATTTGCGTTTGTTTATCTATATTGTTCATCTCTAACACGAATGAGTTAAATTAACAACATTTCATTAGAGTATTTTTTAGTATTAACAACTTTGATAGCAAATCAACAGACAATTTCAACTACAGAAGCTTCAGTAGTTCCAAACACTTAATGAACCTTCAGACATCCATCCATCCATTAACAGCAGCAGCCAATTCATTGCTACCAAGTGAAAGTTCTTCTTTTTGTGTTGGATTTTTTTATTTTTCTTTTAAGTTTTAAAATGTACTCGTACATTATTCTGCACAAGCAATTTTTTTTAAATTAGTATTTAATTAAATAATAATGTTCAGTATGTGCAATACTTACTTCTTTACAGCTTTGATGAAAAATTTACTTGACTCAATGGTCTATTAAACTAAAATGTTCGAAAGTTATTTTAAAATGTTTCCCTAAACATCGAAATATCTTAAGCCATTGAGAAGAGTTTGAGAAAATCAAATGATAAAGTCATTTTATATCAAAGGTTTCACTATGTGTTTGCTGGGGAAACACTGCGTTGCCACATTCTGAATTCATAACTATTCATTGCATTTTTGTGTAAATGTTATCACTTGACTGTTATTTCTAAAAGTCATCATATTTTTGATGAAAAAAAATATGTACAAAAAATATTGCATGGTTGGAAAAGTAAGTACCATTGTATTAAGGTTAGTACTATTTACCCTTAAAAACAATGGAACATTATTACATATTTTTTTTTTTGTCAATTCTTTGCCACTTTGCTGAGCATCTAAAATATTATATATGTAAAACTAATTTAGTTAAATAATAGTTTATACAATTTATATAATCATACACTTACACTGATAGAAAAGGCGTCATAACGCTGATGTATTTTGATATCAGTACTATGACAAGTGTCTTCGTTTTTGACTCCATGAAACTTTACATCACTGTGATGTCAGCCTTAACATCACTTGGCAAAATTGTCATCAGGGTCAAAAATTGTAATTATGTCATCAGTGGGATGGCACATTGGCATCACAGAAATGACGAATCAGAGTCGGGTTTGTAAAGTATGTCATCAGTGCGATGACAAACTGTCATCAAATTGAGTCATTGTAATTAAACTTAATTCAAATTGAGAGAATATCATTATTTAATTACCCGTTAAACATGTGCGTTTAACTTTTGTAAAATTCCGCCCTTTGTTAACAGAACAACTCTCAATGCTGCCCGATATGGTTTTCGTAATAATTCTACTTGAGAACTTTGATGTATTTAAATAAATAGTTAAATAAGAATATGGACATTTTTGCTTCTAATTTTACTTTTAAAACATGAAAATAAAGTTAATAATATATTATGAAATGATATATTATGTCATCGCGCTGATGACAGTTTGTCATTGACAGTTTGTCATCACACTGATGACTGATATATTATGTCATCGCACTGACAGTTTGTCATTGGACTAATGACAGTTTGTCATCCCGCTGATTACATGGAATATTATGTCATCGCACTGATGACACTTTGTCATTGCACTGATGACAGGTTGTCTGTACTGATGTCAAAATATATCAGCGTTATGACGCCTTTTCTATCAGTGTACATAAAATGTGGCGTCGAATTGATATCACTTTAGTCATATCATAGATGACGCATAAAATATGACAAAATTTTCTGATGACGTTCGTCATTGGATTGATGTCACTTTTTGCCTCATTGATGCCATTTGTAATAACATTGATGTCACAATTCTGATGTTAGGGCATCATCAATATGAAGACGTATTTTTCTATGAGTGTGCAAAATTATTGTAGAGCATTAAGTTCGTCGTCCATTGCTCACCATATATATCAAGTTCTGCGTATGGGAGTAGAGTTCTATCTTTTCAGAGATCTGGTAGAGATGAAGACATAATTCCCAGTCCAATTATGCCGTATCTTTCTTTGTCCTCGGACATACGATACGTCCAATTTGCAGCATAAGTTTTCAGTCAATGATTCTAGCAAACAAGAAAAATTCAGAAATGTAGAAATTCATTTCCATTAATATTACGAACAGTATATAAAAACACGTGCTAGGACAATGAAAATAAAATGGTACAACATTAAAAGCAACCTTGAACAGTTTGAACACTCACTTTCCCTTCTCTGGTACGTCGATAATGAAAGTGTTACGCAACTAGAAGAAAACTAAATTTCCAAATCAATCCAAAAATAAACAACAATTGTTGCACAGAGAACTTGTTGCTTATTTTACTTATATGGATGGACATAAATACATTTGTATCCGTTAGTACTTGTGTGAATATTTATGCTAATTACAGTGTTTCAAGAAAGTATTTTGACAAGTGAAGAAAATACTTTAAATCAACATTTCCAATAATATGTGCGGCTTTTTGTTGCATATAGACGACATATTCCCAATAGTTATTTCTAAATATATTTAAAACTTTTTGTTACAAAACTTTTTTGACTTACTGTTTATTAATGCAAATACATTTCTAGTTGATGCGTACGAATGTACATGTTTTGTTAGTGTGTGAGAGAGAATTGCTTATAGAAAACAAATATCGGCTTTTGCAATACAATTCTTATCCGGTTTCCTAACGTAAACAATATTTAAAACAAACACAATGTGAGCGTTTAAATACAATTATAAAATGTAATTAGTTACATTTACAAGGCCATTTGGTAACGTGAACTTAACTTTAGCTGTTATACTTACATCTATCGATAAATTGTGTTACTGTATGAACATAATTTCCCCCCAAACTCCGTTGAATATTCAAATATTAGATAGTTCCTTGAAGGCAGCAGATACCACTCACTATAAGTTGCCGTTTCTTGCCAGCGCAAGACAATTACATTGGAGATGCCATGCGCTCTTCTCCTCGTTTTTTAGCGCTACAAGAGATGTCTTAATTCTGGACACTGCACGTGTCGTCCAATAACACAATGTCCATATAAGAAACGTGCTTCCTGATCATCAGTATTTGAGATGCGGTACGTTTGTCACAGGTTTGAAGACAGGTCATTCTATAATAATTTTTTTTGACCAATCTATTAATATTTAATCCTTTGCCGAATACTGAGGATACAAGAGAATGCAGAACTCATGAGATGCTACTAAGTCTGACAAGCTCAATGTTCCAATAATGGGATCCGAAAACCTAAATTATCTTGATGTTAAACTGCTCGGCAATCTCATTTGAAAATAATCGATCCTGGAGGAAGCTATACGGCTCATAATTAAAAGATATACTGGCAAAAGTTCTTTCTATTACTAGGGGTACCTATAGGCACAAAGGAATATTATAGACCCAGAACTGGTTGTTGGTGAAGGCCATTCTGATATTACGTTGTACCTTGGGCTTAAACTCAAATTGCAGTAGGGGAAACCCTTAAAAACGCCGGATAAGGAGTCGATTTGTTCAGCCTGCTGATGGATATGCCACTGTTGCTGTTTCGCAGGAGCTGGTCTGCAGTCAAACTAAGATAGCTCTAATTCCGAAGCAAGCGATACGTATATATTCAAAGCATGGTTTTTCTTACATGGTGTTGTTTGAATGCTCATCGTTTTTATGCAGATCTCCGTGAGGAAAGGCCGACCATGGCTTTTAGTCAAGTTAATGTTGAACCCAGCAAAATGCTGATCTTGCTGTCGGGAATAAGGAAATCCAACTGCGAATGTCAGTAAAGCCGTACAAGTGTAAATACTGATTATAGTTGTAAATCGATAACCAAATTGAGTCAGATGGTTGGTAAGCTCTTAAAAAAGATATTGGCCTGGAAAACCCTCCATTGATCTGGAGCTCTTTGCAATATATATAAGGTTGATCTCCCAAGAGACTCATACCTTCTTGTTAGAAACATCCGAGTGTACGGCCGTTACGCTGTAAATTCCTTACAAATAGCTGTGTTGCGATTTTTTTAAGGCATCTCATGCCAAATTGCTTAAAAGAATTATGAAAATATCAAGTTAGCAATATACATAATTAATTCCCCCTGCGAGTATAAAACTTTGAGCATCTGCTTGTCTTCAGTGACCCCTACAAAAGGTAAAATTTAAAAGGGGGATATTTCCATTTTAAATAACTTATATTTATTGTATGTATATTAGACCGACTCAAGTTGTATGGAGCCGAAAAAAGTGTTTTAGTTACCCCTCTGAAAATAAAGGTTGATAAGTTTTATGATGAATCCCAAAATATTTTGGTTCTAGCGTTGACCATCCGTGAGCTGGACCATTTTTAAAAAAGTTATTTTTTTCAATTTTTCAAATTTTCTTGTACTTTGCTCCAAGACGACATAAATAAAATTAGGTATCATCGAAAAGAGTTTTTGAAGGTGCATCCAATGGTATATAAAACTTTACCACATGCGATCTACTTATTGAGATATTTAACTATATACATATTTTCGTTTCGGGTTTTCATACAAATTCTACGTATTTTTTTTTATTAATTTTATATTTTTTTATTGTATTTTTCACATTTTGATAAATTGAAATATGAAAAAATTTGATACCCATATTGCCTATATATGAAAAAGAGATAAAATATATCGCGATTTTTGTGTTTAATGTGAATAATTACTTAATTAATTACTTCCACATACAAATTTTTATGTGATGTATTCACAACACAAGTGATTGAACGTGCAGTTAAATTTATATGAAAAGAACCAGTTTTTGGAGTGTAATTGCTCTAGCTCATTGCGTATGATATTCATTGTGTCAAAACCCCTATAACGAGACCACCTTCATATGGAGATAAAAAGGAGAGTGGACCAATTTGACCTATTTTGCTATCAAGTATTCCTTGTTTTAAATATTTTAGTGCCAAAATCTTTTTGCTTTTGCTCGTTTCGTACAGCCGTTATCTTTGACGTTATCTACATAAAATAGAACAGCTTGGTTCATTTTGCGTACTATTTTGACCAAATTGTGTCCGCGTTAGTATTATTTTTTCGAGCTCAAACTATTTTAATAAATTGAAAATGGACGAGACAAAATCAATACATCCCCATTTTTTTTGTGGTGGCTATAAAAGTGAACAGTAACCGAAAAAGTCTCGGCGTTTCATTTTTTTTTTTTTTTTTTTTTTTTTTTTGTTTTTTGTAACAATTAAGTAAACTAACGAAAACAAAAATTTGATTTCAAATTAATTCAATCAGCATCCAAAATTTATAAAATAAATGTTTATGAATGTACAAAAAAGCAAAATCTGCAAACCAATTATAGCCAATTTAATTTCCTTCAACTTTCGCATAGACATGCATACATACTAGGGAGATCGAACGGTTATTATTCGACCGGTTTTAACCGGTTAGTTTAGCTTTGCCCAAGTCGGTTATTTTAAAATGTCCATTTTTCGAATATCGAATAAACCGGTTATTTTGGTATAATTAACCGGTTATTTTAGTAATTTGTAATTTATATACATTTTCCTTACTCTTGTTGTAGATGTACCCGTAATTTAAGTATTTTCTAATTGAATATTGGCTAAACTTAAACTTTTTATGAAGAATGTCAAAACAAAATCTAACAAAGGTCAAAAAACATTATGAACATTGTAAATACAAATCGCTTTTAAAAGTGTGTGTTCTTGTAGAAAAAAACCAAAAGCTATTCAAAATACTACAAAAAAGTAAATAGTAATTTGTTCAAGAGTATTCTAAATATTTATATTTTTTATAAATGATATCTCTATATATTTTTCGAATGCGATTAAAAAGACAAAGTTAAGTGTTTAAAGTGCCTTAAAGTGATAAGTTACAAAGGTTCTTCCATGTCACGACTTATTAATCACCTTTAATTAGTATACATGCTTGTCATTAATGTGATCCAAATGAAACAACTCCGTTGAAGTAGTTCTAAGGAGACGACAAATAATACTTTACAAAGGCCCCTATTATGAGTTACATTCGATAAACGATTTTCGCTGGCTATCGAACATCGACTATCGAATGTTAATTTGGTATTATGAGTTGGCAGCACTATCGAAAATTTCGTTGTGCATCGAATTTTTCAACGAAAACAAATTTGCTTTCGACGGTGTAAATAATTTAAAAAAATGGTTGAAAATGTAAGTTTTTGTTAATTTATTAGTCTTGGTGTGCAAATTCCACATTCTTAATTATTTTTGGTTATTGTATGCAGGTCTAAAGTCGACAGTAGTAAGCATCAGTTGGAAAAGCTTGTTTCCCTTATGGAACAAAATTCTTTGTTGGAAAAAGGAATTTTTACAAAAGTTCAGGCTACAGGTACATGCCAGTTCCAGTAAGCGTTTATCTTCATCAGATGAATCATTGTACCATAATTCGGTCGTAGTCATGATTTATATTAGTTTTTTTTTAAATTTGTTAACAAAAATTTTTTATTTAAAGTGACAGCTGATAGAAAATGTACTACTGTGAATAAACTAAATCACAATAGTACTTTTTTATCGAATGTGTGCCATAATACCAAATGAAAATTCGTTCGATCAACTAATTCGACTGCTGTCGAAAATTGAATTAAGTTCATAATAGGCACCTAAAATACACTGCAAAAAATTAATCATTGGGTGAAATATTAGCCCGTTGTATTGCCGAGGACGAAATGCCCGCTAAGGCACTAAAAACTTATAAGTAGTTCTAGCATCTCTTCATGCTGAAAACTACATTACGACGGAATCAACGATATGGGAAAATTTTTAAAAAACAAAATTGAAGAAATCAAACAATGTCATGGAATGTTTTAAATTGTAGTAGACGAATTGACAAATATTTTACACAAAGAGAATGTGCAGTTCACTATTCGTTTCTATAATGCTGAAACAAAATAATTTGAAATTGATAATCCTGGCTAAGAGGTTTTGTTTGCAACTTTAAAAAAATATGGTTGATTTATATAGATACATTAACCACCAACAAATTAAAATTTATTCAAAATAAATTTGAGAGAATATTTCAAATAATAACTTTATAAAATTCCTATAATTTATTTGCTTTTGCAAAACGTTTGTCTAGATCAAATATCATTCAACCGTTTCTAAATTACATTATACAAATATCTTCTTACAAATAAAGTTTAGTAAATCAATAAAAAATTTTTGAAAATTTAGCTAAAGTTTAAACAATTTACTGGTTCCACTTTTCTTGGATTTTATCGTAAAATATATGTTAGGTCTGATCTTAGTCATATTTATGTATTTTGTTGGTTCCTTACCTTGGCAAATTGGTTTGTTTTTATTCAAATTAACGTTTTATTTTTAAATCTTATTTGATTTTTGTGTTTTTAAGTATTCGAATTAAAACCGGTTAACCGGTTATTTAAAAATTGCTTAACCGAAAACCGGGTTTTTTAAAATAGCAACTATTCGTAATATTCGAAAACCGGTTATTGAAAAAAGTCGAATAATCGATCTCCCTAATACATACATAAGTACGTAAGTAAACACAAGGAAATCTGCTGACATTGCGTCTAGACATAAGTTAATATTAAATTTCATAAGTTATTTTCGCAGGCAATTATTTGCTGACAATGTAAAAACAGGTGTACTAATAATTATGTTTATAATAATTTTAAGTTAGTTCAAAGTTGAATTCAGAAAAATAAACAACGAGCATTAGCTTTAAAAAATATTTTTTTTAAAACAAAAACAAAAAAATTATTAATTTGTATGTACATACATACATACTTATATAAATATTTATGTATAATCCCTGAAGGAAACTTGGGTGCAAGTGTCCATGTCACCACGAAGTTTTTTTTTTCAGTATTTATTTATTGAATCTTCATATATTAAATATGAATTAACAATAAACAATAATTAATCAAATCTGTCCTGCCAATGCCAGACAAAAAAAGATTTCGTCATCACGGTTTTTGTTCACATATGTAGGTGTTTATCGCTCCTCTGATTGGGTGAGTGCTGCAGTGTCTCTTCTTCTTAAGCGAGTGTTGCCGCCATAATTTAAAATATTTCGAGCTAATGGATTCGGGTGCAGTTCCATCCAGCCTTTTTAAATATTTTACTGCATATTTCGTTATCATAGTTTTTACTATTGGCACATTGAGGTCCTTGAGGA
Source organism: Pollenia amentaria (assembly GCA_943735925.1). NCBI lineage: Eukaryota > Metazoa > Arthropoda > Insecta > Diptera > Polleniidae > Pollenia > Pollenia amentaria. Next base: position 194,217,114 of record OX031006.1, read on the forward strand.
TATTTGAGTTTTTGACGTACCAGTAGCCCGTTTCTGTATTTCTCGCATCGTAAAATTTCCCGCACGAAACAAGTGAATTATAACAAAAACAGTGCAATATGAAACAAAAAATGGTTTTTCTCACATAAGTGTTTCTGTATATTTACTTTGGGAGAATTATCTGTCATTTAAATAATTTTCCAGCATTTATTGGAAGGATGTGAGAAAAAGTGTTTCTGTATTAATATTTTGCTAAAAGTTTCTCACAAGAACTGTCAAAATAATTTACATTTAAAATTGATGCGAGAAAAATAAAATTTAAAAAAATGGAGCACAAATTATGTATCTATGTACGCAAGTATGTGTATTATTTTTTTTTTATTTGAAGGGAAAGAATTTTAATGATGAAAATAAATAAAACACAATTGTTAAATTTTGTTATTTTAATTTTTTTAAGCCCTTTATTTCTTTCGTTTTATGCAGGGCTGCCAAATAAATTTTTGAAAAAATCGATAATTTCCTAAAGAATAAAAAAAAAATCGGCTAATTTGTTTAAAAAAATCGGACAATTTAAAATTAATTTTGACAAATTTTGTTCGATTTTTATTAAAACATAATCAAAAAAATTGGTAAAGTTCATGGGTAAAATACATATTTTATACATACCCAGCAAAAACTTGGTAATGACTTGCAATTACTGAACAACTTACTTTTCAATGACTACTTCATACCATCTGCATTACATAAAAGTAGTTGAGTAATGGCTGACATATAATCTGTTACATAAGTACTTGTTTATAAGTTGATTATGGAAATTTATAATTCATTCATAATAAATTGCATCTACGGTTTAATTTTTTTCAAATCTAATACAAATTGATTTTAAATATTTATTCTTACAATTTGTTTTTTTTTTTTTATTACACTGAAAGAAAAATGCTTCATATATTTAATGAATAATTTTCATAAAAAAATTTTCCTTGGGTAAATGAAAATTTTCATAGTCTAAATGGAATTTCATAGTTAGAATGAAGTATTTTCGTTAAAATCGCTTCATTGGATTTCGTAATTACGTTAAAAATTTTCATTGGATATATGAAAACTTAAGTTTGTCCAAGTTAAACAAAAAATTTTAATTGGGAACATAAAAAAACAATATACAAACATAACTATATTCATAAATTAATACAAAATTGTAGTTTCCTTAAAAAAATGTTTAATTGTTAATTAAAAAAATGTAAGATTTAATTATTTCATACATCTAATGTTACATGTTTGCCATTAATTTTATGAAATCAAAAAATTTTTTTATAAAAGCAACATATTTCAATAATTGCCTTCATAAATTTAAATTTTCATTATGACAATAAAAATGTCATTTTAGTAATGAAACAAAAACTTTTAATCCACTTTCAATCAGCGTTTTTATTGTTATTATGGATAATTTAATCTCATATTTACGCTCTTAACAATTGAGTAAAAAACATAGTTTTTTTATGCAAAAACTACAATGCCCCAGTAGACAAGCTGGTAGTGAGCTAGTCTATCAGCACCGAGGTTGCGCGATCGAATCCCGCCAGAGGCAGAAAAAAAAACAAAGTAAAAGAAAACAAAGTAAAATAAAATAAGAAAAAATAGAAAAACAAATAAAATAAGGTAAAATAAATAAAATAAGAAAAAATAGAAAAAAAAAATAATAAAAAAAATTTTTTTTTAAAGTCATTATTTAAGTCCCTATTTGTAAGCGAATGTGGTAATGACTTATTTAACTCCCTATTTGTAAGCGAATGTGGTAATGACTTATTTAACTCCCTATTTGTAAGCGAAGGTGGTAAGTACTTGCCTCCAATGACATCACCGTGTTAAAATAATGAGTTAAAATGCCAATGTAGAAGTAGTGATGAGTTGTTATATTAGCTTTTTAACTCATTACTTTTCAATGTAAGTTTTTGCTGGGTATATACATACATACTTAAACTTGAGGTCTATTTAAATAAAATTATCTATTTTATTTTTCTCTTTAATCCGATAACAATTTAAAATTTCAGACTGTTTTTTTCCTGAAAATATCGCTTAAAGGCGTAACAAAATATCATATTGAACTTGCCAAAAAAAAAAGGCCAAAATTTCCTATAGTGCATTGATTAAAAATGGTGTAATAGTTTAATGTATTGATCACATAAACAAATGTATTAAATAATCTAAGGAAATAAAAATTTAACAGTTTTCCTTCGAAATTTTGATTTTGCCCATAAATTTTTAAGCTGCCATGTTTTTAAAGATATCGTTTTTCTGTGGTGCAGAATATATAATCATACTAAGCTAATTAAAATTATTTTATTTCGAAGACTGAATAATATCTTCACCAGAAAAAATCAGCAAATCGGCACTTTGCCAATTTTGGAACAAAAAATCGTCAAAATGACGATAAATCGACAAATCTGGCAGCCCTATTTTTATTATATATATTTCTTTCGTTGACGTTTCGCTTGCATTTGACACTTAATTACTGGAAGTATTCCAGTAAAAAAAGAATCTGTGTTTTCTGTTCTCGCAATCAAATACAGAAACACGTTTTTCTCACAAATCGAGAAACGATGGAATTTTTTGTTTCACACTTAATGTGAAAAATTTTGCAATGCGAGAAATACAGAAACGAGCTACAGCAGGAGGCTGCTGTGGTTATTCGAAGAAGTTTATTTTGGCGCCTTTTAATTTTTTCGATGTTAGAAGCCGAGGCAGTGCCCCATAACTGAATACCGTAGCACCAAATTGGCTTTAATATAGAGTTGTAAAGTAGAAGTTTGCAATCGAGACTAAGAACAGAATTTCTTCCAATAAGCCAATTAATTTGAATTGCTTTTAGTTTCATTTGAGTTAATTTAGCTTCTATATGCCATTTCCACGTTAAACGCCGATCTAGATGTATACCGAGGTATTTTACATGCGATTGTTGGGGTATTATTTGATTATTTATTTTAATAGGAGGGCATGTTTCCCGACGCAATGTGAATGTTATATGTGCGCATTTTTGATCATTGATCTTTATCCTCCATTTTTTTAACCACCTTTCTAGTTCAAATATATGATCCTGTAAGTAACGAGATGCTTTTTGACAGTTTGCGTGTACGCTTAGAAAAGCTGTATCGTCCGCAAATGTTGAGGTATGGGTGTAGCTGTGTGTTGGAAAGTCACCACGAATTGTCTCAACTTTTCTATTTACCTTGCGTACGAAATTAAATTTTGTTATGAATTCGTATATTTATTGTTTTATTAATAGACTAATTAAATGTGTAAAAAAGCTATTTTCAATTCGACATCTTCTTTAAAACAGTAGCAAAAAATTAGACAAGATTTACTCAAATTAACTTGTGATTTTCTGGTTCCAAGGTCTACATATGGTCCCAAAAGAACTACGTAGTCAATAGTACCAACCTCAGTAGTAGATTTTCAATGACACGCACATGTTAAATGTCTATAGTTAATAGCATTGTCTGCGGTATAATAAGTCACTAGTATTGGTACAAAACAGATTCACTAGTGACATTTCCTACAGGGATAGTATAATAATATATACATATACATGTAAATATTGTAAGCAATTTTATTTTTACGAATTCCAATCATCAAAAAAAGTTTATGCAATATAAACTAATACAACGACATCCATTCATTCATTCATAAATATATATAATATATATGCATCAATTTTTAGCAAGAAAGTTTTTTGTTGTAAGTTTTGTAATTCTCCTACGTTTTCTTAATAATCGAAAAAGTGTTGTTTTCTCAATTATTAACGCTCAAAATATTTTGAATGTGGTTGCTTCGAACACACCCTGATTATTTTTACGACATCGGATTTTTAAGGTTAAACTTGTAATGAAAAATGGACGTAGTCAAAATTATAGGTACACATTTAATCGTGCTTTTGCTTTAATCGGTTAATCGCTCAATTAATTAACCGAGGTTTTAGTTTAATCGGTTAATAATCGGTTAATTGTGTTATTGATCGGTTAACCGACTAATAAAGTTTTGTAAAAATGCATAATTAATTATTATTTGTAGTAAAAAAAACGAATAACATAACAAACAATTCAAACAAAACAATTTTTGAACTAAAACGAGCAAACAAAAAAATAATTCATAAATATGTAATACATATTTTTTAATTTATGTATAAATATTATGGATTAATTAAAAAATAAACTGATATCATTTTATTAGATATTTCAATAGTTTACGGAGATCTTATAAAATAATTTTTTAGAAAAATAATTTGGTTTAAATGTTAAGGATTAAAGCGATTATTTTCATTAGTTTTGATAAAACTTGACGTGAAAAAAATTCTTTCACTTATCGCAGATGTTGGGGACATCGAAAGCAACCCATAATACAGAATATCTAATTTATCAGTCCTTTTCCTGGATTTCTCCACACATATAAAATCTTCCACTATGCCATTAGAGACATGAATGATTAGAGTCATGTTTTAATTTTTTTTTAAATTATTAAAACTTGTAATTGTGTCCATTAATTCTGTCAAAAGATTGACATGAGAAAAACAAATAAGTAAACACATAAATATAAAAAGTACCCGAAACAAAAAGCTATGGATAGCAAACACTTATTTAAAATGAAGATCACTGAACACCTTCTTTGTTTGTATGAAAAAATATTAACTAAACACATACCTTTTGTATATGAGACGAAACAAATAATCAAAAACACAAACAATGTGTTATACAAGCCTGTTCTGAAAATCCAGTCCTTTTAAAATCACTCCGTTTTTGTGTTTCTCAGTGTGCTTTCGGCAATTGAAAATTGAAAACGGAACACCAAAATATCTCACGTGTGATTTTAAAAGGCACATGCGATTCGAAATCATGTGATTTGAATTAAAGTGATTTTCAGAACAGGCCTGATAGTATAACAAAAACTTATAAATTTCGCTACATCGGTAAATCGATTGAACTTAACCGGTTTAAGCGTTAATCGAAAATAGCCAATTTTAAATTAACCGATCAGTTAATCGGGTAGTAATTAATCGGTTAACCGATTAACGGCTTACCGAATGAATACCCTAGTACACACATACACAAAAGTTCAAAACAAATTGCATTTCAGAATAACTCAATATATTTTTTATTATCAAAGTTGTTTTTGGGAATACAGTTATTTATTAAAAGATTTTATTTGTTGTGCTTAAAGCCTAGTACTCTGTTCCAATTTGTGAAATATGTTCAGCAACATCTATTATTTCATGCGAAAAATTTGACATGTATCAATGTTACCTATCTCGAGAGTTTGCACAATTTGACGTTTTTAATCTTTCAAAGTATGCGACATTGTTTTTCATATGTAAACAAAACCCACATGTATTTTACTAAAAAGTATTTTTTAAATAAAAAATTACGTAAAAATAAAGTTTAATATTGATGAAAACCTGTTACCGGTTGTGTTATTTATGTTTTGCAGTTCTCATTTTAATATTAAGTTTAAACTTTTTTCATTTGCTTAAAATTCCACGTGAAATAAGTGCAGCTTATATTATTTCGCAGTTGTAAAAAAAATGTTGCTAGAAACATTTCGCAACTTTTTCACAAATTAAACAGAGTACAACTTTATCAACATTTTTTCATAGAAATTCCGGACAAGTTTTTTTCATATGAGTTTTGACAGCTTTTCACGTGAAATGTTGAACAGAGTACTAGGCTTAACACAGAAAAAATTATTCAATTTCTCCAATCACCAAATTTATTCAAAATTCAAAATATCAAGCAAACAAGTTGTTGATTTTGCACCTATTACAGAAATGATTATATTGATTACTAGAATTTTTAAAATTTTGAAAAAAATATTTTCAATAAATGATATTTTTAATTTTAGTTAAAAAAGTAATCAAAAAACTTTGCCGTTTCAAACAATGTGTAAATTTATTTAAATAAATATTGACAATTCCCAACAACAATTCTACATGTTTAAATTATTTTATTTAAAACGAAAAAAGTCAATTAATATTTTTTGTTATTTAATAAAAATTTCAATTGAAAATTTATTTCAAAACAATTAAAATGTTAATTAAATCAATATTAAATTTTTAATTTTCTTTGAACTAAAAAAATAATTGATTCAATTATCACATTAATTAAATTTAAATACTTTTTAAACCATTTTTTAATTGATTAAATAATTTTTCTGTGAATTCCCCATTTTAATTCTTGATAAAACAAGTGAGAATTTATTGTTAGAGGATACGTGTTTCTATGCGCATTTAACTGATTGCTTAGGCCAGATCATCAGGAAACGTTTTTCCCAAAATATTTTAGAAAAGCCAAAAATATCAGCAAATAAGACTACAGAGAGAATGAGAATTACAAATACTAAAGTCTAATTAGCAACGATATCAAAGCTTAAACAAAATTCTAACAATAAAACATTGTGTTTATTTTTTCTTACATTCCCCACTACAATTAGTTGAAATTCCCCCAACAAGCTTTTCCTGATGATCTGGCCTAAGCAACCAGCGAAATCCGCATAAAAACAGCTTGTCCTACAACAACAAATTCCCAGTTGTTTTTATCAAGAATAACTAAATATATATATTTTATACATACAATATTTTATTTCTATTTAATTTACCAAGCAAGTCCTCGTCAATGCCATGAAACATTTGCTGCAAAACACTTGAGTTTGAGGGTGAATTGAAAAGTGTAGTTTGGATGGTGTTGTTATAAGTTTTTTATTGAGAAGAAGAAGACGGAAGAGGAATGGCTTCTAAAATACTTAAAATGCTTCAAAACAAAAGTTTCATTGTGTGAACACAAGAGCGGCTTCAAAAGTGGTTTGAAATAATATTCTGCAGCAAATGTTGCATAATCGAGGACAAAAATAATTCTGACTTTAAGGTCATTGTAGTGTAAGGCTCAAAAGACAAAGCCTATTTTTTTTACTATTACGACAACAGAACATTTGTTCTTATTAGACAACCCACACCAAACAAAACAACCTCTAAATTGTCTTTTTAACTTACTGCAACAAAACATTGGTTGCAGAATTTACATGTGGTTTGATACAACACACACAGAGTAAGACAAAACAGACTGAAACGAAACTCGTTGCACATAATCGAGTGCATTCTTATGATGTAACCCACACCAATTAAGACAAGTCAAAAACGAAAAAAGACATAAAAGATTGTCGAATTGCTGTCTAATTGCCGGTTGTCTTTTAAGACAAAAACTTGATAAGACGTTTTTTGTTTTGGTGTGGGATAGCCTCAAACAAGTGTGTGACTTAAAAGACAAAAAGAAATGCGCATAGAAACTAGCTTTCCCACAACAATAAATTTCAGTGTTTTTTATCATAAATTGGGATTATTAGCACATCATTAATAAATGAATTAATTAATAAATATTTCATTCCCGAAAATAATTTTTGAAAAAGTTTTATCGTTTATTGATGTTTGTTCAGCGAAATAAATCGTTATCCCGTGCTGAGCTCGAATATTCATATCCATAAATTAGTCCAATTTGTAATGTACTTATAATTATGTCTTGTATTGTGCTGGTATTCATGTCAGTACAAGTGTTTCCATATATTTTCTTTTTAATTTTATGTTAAAAACGTGTTTTTATAAGTAAGAAAAGCAAAACATTAAATTGCTATAAACATTATGTATTAAGAATTTTACAGTTATACATTTTCTATTACCGGTCTTATGAGCCTAATTTACTAATGTATGTATGTATGAATATGTATTTGTTTTAAAAGTTCACATATGGTTTAAAAGCGTCAGGTGGTTTAACAAGTCGAAGTTTGAATTACAGATGTAACAAAATTATCTGAAAGATTATTAATTGTTTAATGTGAACCCTTTTTCTACCCAGAAACTTAAAAGGTATTACACCAATTGCTACTACAAACATCAAGTTATTATGTTGAGTCCATATGCTCAACATAATAACATTTTTAGCTTGTAATGTTTTATTTAAAATTTGTTTTAACACTTTACATTTTTCCGACAAAGTGTTGCCAATTTAGCTTTGCTTGTAATAAAAATTATTATGCCACTCTTGCTTATTTATCAAAGATCCTATAAAAAGTTTACTCCCAAAAAATTCAGATTCTTGGTGAAGGGTATTATTATTCGGCAAAGTCAAATATACAATTTTACTTCTTTATATTATAATTTTTTATAATTTCTAACATGATATTACCCACAACTCTTAATCGGAAGTTTTTCTAATGCAAATTGGTTGTTCAATAAATAACTTTTGTTACCCTTCGCCACAGGTGGAAGTGATATATTTAAGTTCTTCATTCCGTTTGCAATTACAATACACAGTGGGCAGGTTAGGGATTTTGCCCCAGATTTAGGGGGTTTTATTTCATTTAGGGGCAAATTTAGGGGTTTCAAATTCTTTGGAGAAAAACTTGGAGGCGTAAATAGATATTAAGGGGTTTTTAGGGGGTTTCACTATTTGCTTGTCTGTACAATTAATAGCCTTAAAACATTTTTGTTGTGATTTTAGGGAAGAAATTAAAAATTTTGTGATTTCTTGGCAAATAATATTTCAGCTAGTGGCACAGAAGAGTAACTATTCAATGCTTACCAAAAAATATTGTTAAAAAGTAATCTCAAAAAAATATTGGCCATATAAGGGTTAACTTTTGTCACTATTTGATATCAAATGAAAGTATTTCCTTAACGAGATATATTTTTTGGAGATAAACAATTGATTTTTAATGATGCTTTGTTAAATGTGCCTTGGTAGCAATTATATATTATTTTTTTAATTATACAACTGGACTTGAATTTTTTTATGTCCTCTTAAAACTGTTGGTCATGAACGGGTTAATTAATTAGTAGCTAAATTTATTAATTAAACGTGTTTTCTGCACAAATATATGCCTTTTGTGGTTTTAAATGTGTTTTTTAAAATGTCCAAATGAATATTGGGAATTATTTCTTTTTCATAAGCAACTTTATTATATTCAACATTTTTCATTTTTCGAATTTATTCTATGAGTTAAATTTCAGTTATGTATTTTATAAAGCTTTTTGTAATAGCTCTATTCCTTAAATTGTTTTTTTTTTTTAGAAATGACTTTATACACTACCAGACTATTATATTGTATTTTCTTGTTACATTTTAGCTTAGCTTTCCGTTGCTAATGTAAAATGAAACAAGAAAATACAATATAATAGTCTGGTAGTGTATAAAGTCATTTCTAAAAAAAAAATTTAAGGAATAGAGCTATTACAAAAAGCTTTATAAAATACATAACTGAAACTTAACTCATAGAATAAATTCGAAAAATGAAAAATGTTGTCTAAATGAATGTTATAAAAAAGTAATATAGTGCAGAAAAGTGTTAATTTTTTTTAAAATATTAAGCGGTGATCAACACCTTTCTAACGACGTTAAGTTATTTAAATTTTCATAAAAATCGAATTGAAAAGCATTACAAAATTGGTATAAACATCTCGCAATCTCGAGTCTGTTGTTTGAAAGAATCCCTAAATATATATTATATTTGGACATAAAAAAAAAATGTAACGAATTTTTTATTCAGGAAAAATACCGTTTTTGGACCCTTTTTGACGGGCTTTAGCACACGGGAGATAATGGCTAGAGCCAAAATATTTCGGGGATCTTCATAAAACATGTCAAAGTTAATTTTCAACGGGGTACAACTTTAACTTTTTTTTTGCCAATATAAGGTGAGTCGGTCTAATGTACATATGTAACTGACATATGTAAATGCATACATATTACAGTCTTTTTTTAAACGGCTTAAGAAATTTTATTAAATAAAAATATTCAAGAAACTTAAAAAAATATTTTGAGGAAATTTCAGTAAAATGTAAAAATTTTTTGCATATTTTACTTTATTTGGGTCACCCATTATGTACGTACCTTAAAACTGGTCCAAGTTTAATTAAATGAAATTAAATTGTTATCTAAACTTTTACATTTAGGGGGATTTTTTCAAAATACGTTACATTTGAGGGAGAAAAGCAACAACAAATTTATGAAATTTTTTGGACTTTGTTTTTGCTTTCAATGTAATTTTGGCGTTGCGTTTTACACAATTAGGGTTTTAATTTTTTCAGTGCCATCTTAAACAAACTTAATTGAATACTGGAAGAGAAAAAGAACAAAATCGGTTGGATATATGGGCTTTTTTTAACTGCATGAGCTCTAAAAATAATAAAAAGAGACAGAAATATTGTTGGAATGAAATTTTTATTATACTGTGGATGAAAATTTCATTGCATCTGCTTTTGAATATGATTTCTGGCATATGTCCGCCGCGGCCAAGAGTTAAATTGTCCACTCAATCAGTCCAATTTTTTACTCCTTTTTCCAATAAATTTGGCCACTATTGTCGCCGGGTTGAATGATTCAAGAGTTGCTGGTTTGTTGGCAAAAATCCATGACTTCACAAAGCCCCATACAAAGTAATCCAGAGGCGTTAAGTCGTACGAACGAGGTGGCCAGTGAACAGGACCACTCCTGGAAAAGCTTATTTTAGCAATATATCCAACAATAGATAGGGCGTGCTGTTCGGAACATAATGTTGGTCATGTTTAGCTGATTAATTTTTTGTAACAAAAATTCAGTCATCATGGCTCTATAGCGCTCGTCATTCAACGTAACGGCAGCTCCTTGCTAATTTCGAAAGAAATAAGAGCCGATGATGCCGCCAGCGTGTAAGCCGCACCACCCAGTCAATTCTAATGGATGTAATGGTGATTCGTTATCGGCTTGGAGATTGCCTTTGGTTCAAGTGTGACATTTTTGCTTATTGGCGTAGCCATTAAACCAGAAATGAGCTTCGTTAATTAACACAATTCTTTGATTAAATGGCTCATTTTTGGTCAGCTTCAAATGAACCTGTTCAGCAAAAAATGCAATGGAAACGATGGTCGTTTGGCTTTAATTCTTGCACGAATTGTATTTTACAGGCACGTAAAAAAATTTCGACGTAGTCGAAGTCAAAGGCCAACAAGTTTCAGTTTTCTCTTTGGTACGTAGGTATATTAAGCAATTTTTTGTATTTCGGATACTGCATTCTAAGAGTTTTAAGAACTTAAGAGAAAAAATAAATAAAACTACATATATATTCACAAAACTAAACCGATTCCAAACATAAGTTGTTTATAGATTTTTTTTTCGTATTTAATGGCTTTGCCAGTTGCAGTTAATAAAGTTGGTTTTTCTTTACAGTTCCGTTGAAAACAGTTTGGTGCTGTTGAATGAATGAGTGTGTGTCTGAATGAATGTGTTTTGCCACAAATCATTATACCAGAGACTTGTGACACATTAGTAAACAATTTAAGCAAAAGTGCAAATAATGCGTCAGTCATTAAAGTGAAATGAAAGAGAAATTACAAACTAAACAAATAAAAAAAATATCAACTAAACGATTAAAAATAATAAAAAAAATGTTTAAAGAGTTATAAAGAAATTAGAAGACAATAAGCATATAAAAGCTGAAATAAAGTTTTACTTAAATCAAAAGTTATGAAACAATAAATAAAATCATATTAAAATTACTAACTATAAAAATATTTCACAGCCTTTTAGTTTAAATACATGTGCCATTCTCAGTTACAGATGGCGCAATTTCTACTTTTCAAAGCATCAGTTATTTTTTTCACACTGTACCCATCACCATTCACATGATAATTCATATTTATATCACACAGATTCAAACTAAAAATCAATTCATAGTTCATTATACTACGAAAAAAATATGCAGGTATAAACATCATCTTATATGAACATCATGAACTTCATAACACAAAACATTAAAAATCAGTTGAAGTACTCGTACCTCAAGATAATGATTAAGTGTTTTGAAGATGATCATTATACTTGTGAAACATGAAAAGTTTTTCTATTGTATATTGCAAGTTCAAACTACTTAAATGTTATGAAAGCTTGATTAAAAAATTATTTGTCATTTTAGATTTGATGGATTAAACATACGATAATCATAATTAACAAATCAATGTCAGCAAATATTTATAATTTAATAATTAAAATTTAGGGGATTTAAGTAATATTGTATCCAAAATTCCCTAAACTAAAAAATATTAACAAAGAATATTTCGAAAAACTGTTTGTTTAGAAATTGGTAATATCTGAGATTTAACGATTAAACAGAACTGAGTTCATACCACATTTGCCATACAATTTGACATAAAAATTTGCCGTAGCCATCGTGATATATAATTTATTTTGCTTTGACCAAGCTGCATTTACACAAGGCAGATGCACTAAAGAAGCTTACACCGGCTGCCCCTTTTTTAATGTAATGGGTGATTCAAGTAGAGATACTTTTTTCAATAGCCTTTTTTTGACAGATCACGTGTGAGTCGTGTCATGCTGTCATGTTATTTTTGTTTAGTTTTAATTGGCATTTCATAATGGAAAGACTTACGACTGAACAACGTTTACAAATCGTTCACCTTTATTACGAAAATTCACGTTCTGTGAGGAATGTGTTTCGTGCACTTCGCTCAACTTATGGTCAACATAATCGGCCTACTGAGCGTACTATTCGCAACACTATCACCCATTTTGGGACCCAGCATTCATTATTGGATAATATTCGACCGAATAGACAACGTCCAGCACGCTGTGAAGAAAATATAGCGGCCGTAGCTGAGAGTGTACACGAAAACCGTGGAGAGTCGATTCGGCGCCGGACTCAAAAGTTCCAAGATGATCCGACGTTCTCGAGGCAAATTTTGTTCAGCGATGAGGCCCATTTCTGGCTCAATGGGTATGAAAACAAACAAAATTGCCGCATTTGGGGCGAAGAGCAACCTGAAGAGATTCAATAACTGCCAATTCATCCAGAAAAAACAACGGTTTGGTGTGGCTTGTGGGCCGGTGGAATCATCGGTTAAAAATGATGCCCGTGAGAACGTAACCGTCAATGGCGACCGTTATCGTGCCTTAATAACCGACTATTTGATGCCTGAAATTGAAGCACGTGATCTCGGCGACATTTGGTTTCAGCAAGCCGGCTCCACTTCCCACACATCGCATCAATCAGTGGATTTATTGAGAGTACACTTCGGTGAGCACATAATTTCACGTTTTGGGCTGGTCGATTGGCCACCAAGATCGTGTGATATCACACTTTTAGACTTTTTTCTGTGGGGATATGTAAAGTCTAAAGCTTATGCGGACAAACCCGCTTCGATTCAGGCATTGGAGGAAAACATCACGCTTGTCATTCGCCAGTTCCCAGTCGAAATGCTCGAACGAGTCATCGAAAATTGGACTCAACGGATGGACCATCTGCGAGGTAGCAACGGCCAACATTTGATAGACATAATCTTCAAATAATAAATGCCAAAGAATGTTCTTTCAAATTATAATAAACATTCCGTAGAACTTGAACTTTCTAGGATTTTTTCTTTAACAAAGTAGGGAACCTCAAAATGGGTCACGCTTTAGTATTATAAGGCTTCTACATATCAAATCCAGGTCTTCATTATGCCAAATTTAAACTACGTTTAAACTGCGAATACAGGCCATATGAATTTGGCAACGTTTAAGTGCTGCCACATGTTATTTTTTAAGCTATACATAATACATGGACACTGATTTACAAGTTGAGTTTTAACTACAAATAAATTTAAGTTTAACTCAACTAAACCAGAGCTTAAGATTACACTGATTTATAAGTCATAAGTGTTGAAACCGAACTGAATCTTCAACTTCTGGCAAAATCCTAAAGCCCATAACAAAATCGTCGGCATTAACATCCAAATGTTCTTACATTTCTTTCTTTTTCTTATGTTTTTATTTTTTTATTTTTTTACAAATTGTACAAAACTTAATGAAAGTATGGTAACATTGGTATATAAATAAAGCTGGAGGTTCACACTAGAGTATTTGGTTGTAAAAAATTTCGTCTTACACAAATTCACATTGTAATCAGTTCTCCCATCTACGAGCTAAGAACAGAAAATTTGCATTTATTATTATTTACTACACAGTTTAAATTCATTATCTCAAAATTATTGTTTTGAGGTAGTTCTCTTTCTGCACTAAGCGATTCATTTGATTTTATACTTCTTTTATAAAGGGTGGTTACATTTTAAGGGCCGATGTTGAATGTTAACCAAACCTAAACGTCAAGAATTTTTTCTGCATTTCATTTGACTTTTCTCATTTTCAGACTAACTCAATTTGAACCACGGGAAGACACACAATCGAGCAACGCGTTAAAGTTATTCAAGCTTATTATGAAAATGGGCGTTCAAATCAAAATGCATATCGTCAATGTTCGAAAAAAATCTACTTCAGTGATGAGGCACATTTTCACCTCAGTGGATTCATCAATAAGCAGAATTGCCGCATTTGGACGAACGATTATCCAAGATTGATTGTCGAAAAACCAATGCACCCATAAAGAGTGACCGATTGGTGCGGTTTATGGGCGGCGGCATCATCGGGCCGTATTTTTTCCAAAATGAGGCCGGTCAGGCAGTTACTGTGAATGGTGTTTGCTATCGTGAGATGATAACGAACTTTTTATGGCCCGAATTGGAAGATATGGATGTTGACGATAATATGTGGTCCACTTGCCATAAAGCTAACGAAACAATGGCTCTTTTGCGCGACAAATTCAATGGCCGTGTTATCTCACGTGGTGGCGATGTCAATTGGCCGCCAAGATCATATGATTTAACACCGTTGGACTTCTTTCTTTGGGGTTATTTGAAGGAAAAGGTGTACGTCGCACAGTGGCGCCCGTAGAGCAACCGAGGTTGCAAAAATCAAAATTTTCATGAGCGCCGACGAAGTTTTGAATAAACCCATGTTATAGGAAACTTTTCAACGATTTCAAATATGCCACTCTTAATAATATCACATTTTTAGTTTAGAAGATATAACCGTTCAAAGTTGACCGACTTTCGGTTTTCAAAAAAACACACAATTTTTAGTCAATTTGTTGCGATTTCAGGTGTAATATCACGAAAAATAGGTAACGAATCGCCTTATTTTTTGTTTGTATTGATTGATGTATTTATTAAATGTATAATGATAAAAAAAAAATTAACTGTTTGCTTTGTGTTTCTCCTGGTAAATCACTATTTAAAAACTATCCGTTTTTTCACTATTTTTCAACTTTGACGGAAAATAAAAAAAAACTATATTTTTCTATATTTGCAAAACCTGTTCTTTGATTATTTCTTTACATAATTCAAAAAGTTTTATCTGCCCGTACGTGCCCGTTTGGCTTCTAGAGGTAAAAAAGTTTAAAAAGACATGGTTGCAGAAATTGTATGGCGTCCATCCCTTATATGTTTTGACGGACAGTAGTTTGATCTAATAGTTTGAAAAAAACTACTCATTGAAATTAGCAGGTACGTACCTCACATAAACAATACTTTGGCGTACAAATGGTCAGGAACAATATTGACTTATGGTCCCTACAGGTAGGCACAAATCTTATTTGGACACGTGCATAATATCAAAATTGCATTATTCAGCCTAAATCCATATGTATGCAGGGAACAGGTAAATTTTTAGGCATGGTAGCATAAGCCTATATATTGCAAAATAAGCATAATGCCTGGATTAGTCTACGCCTGAAAGTTGGCGCAACAATTACTGAAACCATTAAACAATTTAAGTACTGAAAACATGGCGTTGAACAATTTAAAATTATTTGAACTGTTTAGAAAGTCAACCACACCAAAGTTTTTCACGGAAGTGAAAATTCTTCCTGAGAAGTTGACAGTGATCAGCAAATGGGGCTGCGATGGATCATCCGGACAAAGCGTTTATAAGCAAAGGATATCTTCCGATGACGCTACAATATCGGACGGAAATATGTTTATGGCATCTGTTGTTCCTTTGCGGCTAAAATCGGATGATTCCCTACACTGGAAAAATCCACGTCCGTCCTCAGTGCATTATTGCCGACCAATAATGTTTCAGTTTGCAAGGGAATCGGCAGAACTCATAAGGACTGCGGTGAAGGACATTGAAGAACAAATAAGCAAGATTAAGCCTACAAAGCTGCAAATTGGAGAAGGAAAATATATTGAATGCAATTACGAGTTCCACCTGACCATGGTTGACGGAAAAGTCGTAAACGAACTGACAGGAACAACCTCAACAATGTCATGCCCGATTTGCAAAAAGAGTCAGAAGAACTTTTTTCAATTCAATTTATTTCATATATAATATGTGACATCTCAATTTTATATAATTAGTTGTAAAGAGTTTAAGATTAGTATCTTTTTCTGCTTAATTATAATATATTTCAATTAGTTATCATATACATATATATAGACAGAATTATATTGGAGGTAAAAATTTAGCAAAAACCTATTTAAACCCCTTTTTTCGTTTTATTTTTATATTTTTTTTATCGATTTTATATTATTATTTGTCAGAAGAACTTTGGTAATTTAAACGATTCTACAAATGAGGAGAATTACGAATATGGAATGTCACCATTGCACGCAAGGATAAGGTGTATGGAATTCTTGCTAAAACTGGCATATACCCTACCACAAGAGGAGGAAAACTTCGATGAAAATACATCAATAAAGGATAAGGAAAAGATCAGAAAGAAGCAAATACAGGATGCTTTTTTTAAACACGTTGGACTAAAAGTAGACTGTCCCAAGCACGGATACGGTAACTCAAACGATGGAAACACTTCTAGGAGATTTTTTGAAAATGATGAGGCAGTAACTAGAATCATTGGAATTGACAATCAAATCGTGAAAATTGAGTACCAGTCTTTGCCAATTGGAGAGCTTTCTGAAGAAGCACAGGAGTCTCTTAACAAATTTTATAAAAAATATAGATTGCAGAACACATTCAAAGCATCAAGGGTAAGGCAAAATAAGGACCTCTTCAACATGTTGGCAGTATCTTCCGATCCACTTATTTCTTCCCTGCGGTATGTGAAGTCACGAATAGAGTTACAAAATAATTATAGTTTAGAAATGGTTAGTCTTTTAGATATACCTTCTCTTACGAATTGTGATGAATATTTTACAGAAAATTGAAAAAATAAATTTAAAAAAAAAATAATTTTTTTTTTAATTTGTTGGGTAATAATTTAAAACATAAAACCCTTAAGAAAAAAAATAAAAACAATCTAAAAATGTAAAAATAATTTTTTTTAGTTACCATAAAATTGATTTTTCTACTAATTTTAACTTTGATAACCCATAAATAGGCCCCTACAAAGCGTAGCACCCTTTCCAAACGCTCATTTCATGAACAGTTATCTATCATATGCTGTTTACACTGTTCAATTATCTTATTCGGTTCAAAAGATATGATTTTTGCAACGAAAAAACTCAAATGGCGCCACTGTGCGTCGATAAGCCAGCAACAATTCAAGAGCTAAAGGATGAGATAATTCGGCACATTAATGGCATAGAACCTCAATTATGTCTCAGCGTCATTGAAAATTTGGGCCATCGGATGGTGGTGTGCCGCCGAAGTCGCGGCGGCCATTTGGCCGATATTTTGTTCCATACATAATTGATAAATACCAATATTATTATAGTGAAAAGAAATGACAATAATTTCCTAAATAGTTTGTGTTTTATTCAAAATCAACATCGGCCCTTAAAATTTACGAATAAACCTACGAATGAAATAGGAGTTTTTATTGGTATGCTTATTGTTACAAATTATGCCTCAGTTTCTTTATAGACAGGTTATCGTACAAATGAAAGCGATCTTTAAAATTCAATGGTTTCGGATTCTATTCGTGGAAATTGTTTTGATACGATATTTCGTGATACACATTTTATTGATAATGTAAAACAACAAGATGATGACAAAATCTGGAAGCAACTTTATGTTTTTTTTTTGTGTAAAACGCATTACATTAAAAAAATATTGTTTCAGTTATATTTTATGTAAAAAACTAAAGATTTTGTTTATAATAAATAAAAGTTTAACTTGAAAAATATTAGGCCCAAAAATTGTATGCTTTGGCCACTGTTAGGTACCACCTCCCAAAATCGAGATAGAAAACATTTCTTTTATTAAAATAGGTTCTTTGCCTTAGGCAAATTGCCGTTTAAAATTTCATTAATTTAGTTTTTAATAATTTTAAAAATCTAGCCATTTTTAGTTTCAATTCTAGCCTTTTTTTTAACTGCCGAGTTGGCAACTTTGACCACCCGTTGTCAGTTTGTCACCATTTAGTCTCATTCTGACACCAAACTGTAAACATATTATTACCATAATAGTGCCATTCCAACAGCATGTTGTTTTCCTTTTGACAATACGCTGTTGGTATTTTGACAATATTAAGTTGTTATTTCGACAACACATTGCTCTCAGTCTAGTAAGGAATAACCCATTCCGAACCCAACCAATAAGAAACATATGATGTGTATTTATTTATTTTTTTTTTCTATTTTTAAAATAAAATTAAAGTTCACATACATATTTCATGAAAAAAACAATTGGGTTGTTCAAGAAACGCGGATTATCAGGTTATATGGTTATGTAGTTATATTAACAGCAACAAAATATATATAAAAAAATTTAAATATATCGTTACCTTAATATAAAAAGGCCCCAACTCATTATTTTTGGAAATCCGTTTTTTTATTGATTATTGTAGAATGGTTGCTAATACACATTCTATTAAAATTTCAAGCAAATTAGATTAAAAATAAAGAAGTTATAAGCAGAATACAAAAAGCCCTTACTCATACACACAATTTTTCTAAAGAAAAAAAGGCCTAACTCATACACACAATTTTTCGAAAGAAATACATATTATGTATTTCAATCTGAATTCCTCGTTTAATTTTAATAAAGATGTTTTTTGACAATGGTTGTAGCTATATTATTTCAGCTCTTATTAAGTTTTTTCCTTCTCCTGTAAAAAGTGTTTTTGATGAGTTGGGGCCTTTTTATATTAAGGTAACGATATGTATTTTGGTGTTGCGATCATAACTAAGTAACCATATAATCTGATAGCCAGCCTTCCGTGAACAACCCAAATAATAAAAAATTTATGGTGTTAATTATATTTATATAATTCTCAAGAGCAAATTGTAAAATAATTTCTCCTGTTTAGCACCTCAACAATGATATTTATAATTTCATCTCTAGATCATATATACAATTTTGATTTTGGCTTGAGAATTGAACTCGAGTCTTTCCTCTGGATGATTCATTTATTTGAGCCTTTAAGCCCAGAAATATATTAATAAGAAAATGCCACTGTTTTTTTTTTTAAATTAAAATTAAAAAATTTAAAATTAAAAATATCATTTATTGAAAAAAACTATTCACAATTTTTAGTAATCAATATAATCATTTTGTTAAAAAGTGCAAAATCAACAAATTGTTTGCTTGATATTATGAATTTGGAATAAATTTGGTGATTGGAGAAATTTAATAATTTTATCTGTGTGCATAGCCAAAGCCGTAATATTAATATTTTGCTGTAAGCTATGTTAACATACAGGGAAAATTTCAAAATAACATTTAGTTTGGGAAACAAAGGGGTGTTCCACATAACCCTCGTATTTCACAATACCCGAAGTTAATCTATTTGAAAAAATAGTATTTGTAAAAAAGTTTTTAAAAAAGTAATATTAGTGTGACATGCAATACTTATATAAACTGGTCCAAGCTTTTAAATACTTTTAAAAAATAAATATTGTCCCTATAATAAGTTATGCCAGCACTCAGTTATACTTGCTGAATTCTAGAGCCATTCTGACACTTTTGTCTTTTATACTTATTCCGTAATATCGATTGCAATTATTTTCCATATGAAAATTTGTATGTGATACTTGAAGCGAAGTCTGGTTTTCTGGTTTTTCATACTTCCAACAATACTAATTTCGCCACTCTAAAAAAAAACCCATAAAACTTAAACGGAGTTAAATAATAACCAATAAAATAACAATTAATTTGTACTACGAATACAGTTCTAAAACTTTTAAATAAAATAAATAATTAACAGAATCAAAAATACAGTACACTTACGGCCCATTTCACCAAGTTCGTGTAAAACTAACTATTACTTTATCTTCCAGTTAACAATATATTTTTTACAGTTATATCTGATAGTTAATTATGACTCAACTTGGTGAAATTGGCCGTAAAAGGTCCTTAACCAGAAAAGGGAAACTATATAAAAAAAAACTATAAACAACGAGAACAAAGTGAACACTACTTCGGTTTAACAGACTACAAAATTATATGAAAGCCAAAGTTTAATACATGCATTTGGTTTAGTAGCAAACGGGATCAATTAGTTTTATTTCAATGTATAATTTTCAATTGTGACCCGCCTGCTTAACTGTACATGAATTTTTGTAGAAAGCAACAACAAAATTACAAAATATTTATGACATTGTTTGTACTTTCAAAGTTATTCTTTGGCTTTGCGGTGCGTTTTACATGATTAGGGCCTAAAAATGTATTTTTTTTTTTTTACTTTAACTTCCTTTTAAATCAAAAGTACACACAGAGAAAAAACATTTATGACGTAATTTTTCCGTGATGGGGAAAATTTTTGTCCGACACAGGCAGGGCATAAAAAAAGTATTACAATAATTTTTTAATAATTATTGTTAGTTCATATTTAATATATATAATAAATATTGAGAAAAAAAATAAAATTTTTAAGATATTGAGGCAATAGCCACAAACAAATTAAAGTCTATATAATTTTAGCCTGTGTATGGTATCTAACTTGTCTTTGCTGACTTGAAATGTTTTATTTAATTCAAAACAACCTTTTTTTTATTCAGTAAAATTATTTATCTTTGGTATGTTTTATAACAAACATTTTTCTATGTAGAGCTTAATTTAATCCAAAACAAGTAAGACATAGTCTCGGCCGATAATTTTAAGTCCTTCACTGAGAATTTGAATATTGCAGGAGTAGGCTTTTTATGGAGTTTATGAACTATCAAACAACCTTTATAAGAATTTCCTTCTCGGTATTATAATTCGTTGCGGCTTTAGACGTATTAAAGGGTATTTTTTCCAAAAGTGCGCATTATATGTCCCATGGTAAATTATGGACTGACCATAAGACAATATTATGCTTTTATTTCTAGTCATACAAAACGCAATTTGATCTAATTTAAATAAAATATTCAGCCGTAATAATGTGATTTTCGGAAGTGGATTTTATATCAGAGCTATGATAAATAATGAATCGATCATCACAAAATTCCTGTCATTGAAAAACCTAAATTGGACCAAATCTCAATATAGTATTTTTTAAGAGTTTATAAGCATTAAAGTGCCTATCGGAAAGCCGATGTTCCGTGATATAAAACCTTTCATGTACAAGCTTCAAAATAGGCGTATACAATTTTTAAATTAATTTGCATTTAAAATGTTACATTTCAATTTTAAATGCTTACCCCCATAATCATAAAAATATTTAAGGTTGAGTAAAATAAGAACTTTTGATACATTTAGCGCCATATTGTCGTTTTTAAGGAAACGTACCCTACAAAAAATGCATAACCAAAACTAAAAAAAAAAAAAATTACTAACGCTTGTTGCACGTGCGTTAGTAATTTTACATTTAATTAATAATTTAGATAGAGAGACATAATGCGTTAGAGAGTGAGGCAAAATCACATGTACACAAAGTTTCTGTCATTTTTTTCATTTTGCTCTTAATAAACTAATAGAAACTATAACCAATATATCGGTGAGCACTACTGGTCATCTAACTAGTAAAATGACCGGTAGTCTGCTGGTATACATTGATTTTTCGTGGGGCTTTAAAATTAAATGGAAATATAAATTTAAATTATTTAAAATTTCTTATTTTTTTACAAAACTTATTTCACTAATTTTAAAGAAATGCAGATTTATTTAAAACTTATGCTATTTCTGCCAGAAATTTTTGTGTTGCGAGAATTTGTTTTAGAAAAATAGCACATTTGCACAAAAAACCGGTATGCTCACGGTCAATAATAAAATGCACTGTAAATTTACAAATTTGCACAATGACTATCGTCAACACCCTTAATAACTGCTTCTAATTAAGAATTTTACATCGCCGAAAAACTCAAATGATGAGACATTTTTTCATTATGTATAGAAAATTGGATCTTGTTTTCAACAATATATAAAAAATTTTAAATTGATAATATTAAAAAAAATTCCTTAACATTCTAGAAAAATAAAACACAACAATATTTAAAATCCGTCCGTTAATAAGCTTTCAATCATGACTTAATTGTTCCCATTTTGAAACATGATCACCCATTAAGATTTAACAAAAATGACAAGCACACCCTTTAAACAGTATTTGATGGCTGCGATATAAAAAAAGGTCATATTACACAATTTCCTTTAATTTGTTTTTATATCTAAAATTTGTGTTAAATATAAAAACACAACAACAAAAAGACGCTCAGAAAGTGACATAACTTCATCGTAAAAAGTGTTACATGTTGAACTCCAAAACCGTCCAAATAATAAAACACAAGCACACAGAAAAACATACTTAACGAAGAAAAGAAAGAAGCAAACCAGAGCTGAAGAAATAAAATTCAATGCAAACCAACAAAACAAAAAAAAAAAAAAAAAAAAGCCGGTACAAGAAATCACAAACACATGTAAAGTAAATTATGAAGTATATTTAACTTGATTTCAATACAAATAAACTTTCTTTTCGGCCATTAAGGTAAACGATATTCAAGAAAATCTTAACTAATAAAAAAATATTAAGTTGATGTCAAAATTACAACCCAAAACATACATACAGTTGCATTAACGTAATTAAAAAAGTTCGGCCCATTGTGCATTAAAAGTGTGTTTGAATTTGATGTTAATTTGTTGTTAATAATTAAAAAATTAAATACAGGTAAGCCTCGATTTACGAGAAACTACATTTACACGATTTCGGTTTAACACACACCAATAACATTAGACATTTTTTAATTCCCTGTACTTTTTTACGCGAATTTAATATAACAAGCTGCAAAAATGTGTAACTACCAGTGATGCCAACTTTTTTTTGAGCAAAAAGCTCTTTAAAATGTAAAAAAGCACTAATAAGCGTCGAAAACCACTATTGAACACTAAACAAGGACCATTTTCGTACATAACTTCTATTTAGATCCTCATTAGTTGAGTTCGAATTGGGTCATAAAACAGTTTTTAAGTAATACCTTGATTTTTTGCATTTTTCATTGGAAAATATATCACTGCAGACACTAGGTGGTAGAGTGTAATCTTAACAGCATTAATTATGTCGACGTAGTTCATATATAATGTGAGGAATTGAGTTAATAGAGTTCAAGGATAATCCGTTTCTAATTTTGGATTTACTGTAGTTCATCATACTTAATGTTCTTTCAACTTCCACGTTAGAGTAAGACAAGTTTTAAATTCTTAATACAAAATTTGACAAACCTAAAAATCGATTTTGTCCTATTGAATCTTTAAAATCGTTGACTTCTATCCAAAACGATCTGTTCGTTGTTGATTTTTCCATTTACAATTCTTAATATTTTCCAAGCAATTTTCTTTAAAAAATGTGTAACGAAAACAATTAAATTGTTTTTATTGCGATTAACAACCGATGTGAGATTTACAGAACAAAACAAGATTGCAGAGTACATGAACCTGAGCAATCTTCTCACCTCTTTCACCAATAAACTCAAAAATTGCTGCAACAAAAACTTCAAGTCTGGGCGATGCATTTGTACTTAATAAGCAGTTGTAATACTAAAAGAATGTTTTTACACTTAGCAAAATTGTTACTGCATAATTAATTAAAAAAAATTTAGAAAAAACTAAAAATTGTAAAAAGCACTAAAGGCACTAACGTAAAATTGAAAAAGCACCAAGTTAGTGTTTTTTCTTAGTTTGGCACTAAAGATAAAATTTTGGCGTTGCAAGGCATCAAACAGCACCATAAATAGTGCTAAAAGCACTAAGCTGGCATCACTGGTAACTACCGACATTTTTGAACAGTGGTTCCAATTCTTGTTTAAGAAGCAGAAATGTTTACAAGTCTAAAAGTACTCACTGCCTAAAAATGTTAAACATTTACCACCCATATTCATAAAATATATATGCGCTTTATGAATATGGGGTTTAAAGTTTTATTTCTGCCGCCTAATCATCAGGGCATTATTTTAACGTTTAAATCTATGCCTATCAGAGTTATGGAATATTTCTTAAGTTTTCTATTGCACTAACATGCCAATAAAATCTTCGAAAAAGTTAAAAACTTTTACGTCAAATGGAATATAAATATTAAAAATTCCTTGTCATTTATCTACAGATGACCCTCGATTTACTCGGTCTGTTGGGACAGAAGAAAGCACGTGTAAATCAAATTCGCGAAAACAAGGTTCGGGGCTGCTTCAAATTCCGTTTATTAAACAAAGAAACTCGACATATCGCGTAAATCAAAACGTGAGATACATAAAAATTTAATTTAAAAATACATTTAAAAATTTAAATCAATTATATATACTTTTTATTATTTTATTTTTAATTCTTAAAAATTAAAGAATATTTTTTTATAATGATATGTATAAAGCTTTTTTATTATATTATTAGAAAACATTTGAATTAAAAGAGAACAAAAAAATATTGAAACATATTTGAATATTTAAAATCAAAAATATAAGAAAATTATATCAATAGTCAAAAATAAACTAAACCAAGGCGAATTTATTAAAATAACATTTTACTGGTTACTGAAAAATTTGAAAAAATTTTCCGTAAGCAGTAAAATTTTATTGGCTACTGAAAATTAATTACAGTAACCTTAAAAACTTTGAATCAGAGTTTGCTACATTTAGCGTAAAATAAGGATTGCCATAAATTTTTGGACGTGCTTTAATAAAATCGCGTAAAAAAGCGCGTAATTAAAAAAGGTTACTACTATAAGTACCGCATGACTCTAGGGATACCTGTTATAAAATTGTAAAGTTACTGACTGACTGACAGACTGATTCATCATCGCACAGCCTAAACGCCTGATGACCAAAATTTAAAATTTGGACCAGAGATTGGTCTCTCCCCAAATCGATTTACTAAGACGGGATTTTCGGAAATTCAAATGTTGAGGGGACAAAAACGATAAAATCGGGTAAACTTCGAAGCCTGATGTCTCCAAAACTAAAAGAGATACAAAATAAATTTTATACTTATGGTTGTTTTTGTAGAAAAATAAGCAGATGGTTGCCTGATACTTATTCGAAATTCGGCCCTTTTAGGGACTAAATGGTAAAACCTGTATTTTGGTACTTTTTGTGACCCCATCTATCTTTTAAACCAATAAAGGGTGTGTGTGGGGATTTCCCAGGAATTCCCGGGACATCCCCCTTGTCACTTGTCATTCACTTATAATGTCGATAGAATTGTCGCGCTAAAAAGTGGGGCGCCAATCAGATGTTTGTCGTTGAGAATGCAAGATACCGATAAAAGACAACATCGTGGGCCAGGCTGTTGCAAAAAGTGCTAGAAACCAGGGATGGCAAAGGATGTTTTAACATTTTAAAAGGCAGCACAGACGGATGGACTCCATTTTGACAAGGAATCATTTCTTTTTCAGAAACTTTACTTAAAGAAAGAACTTTTCCAAAATTCTTAACTGCTTATTTAAAAAAAATAGTTGTAATCGAGATACTTTATTATCAAAATCTAACAGTTTTTTTAATTTCTATTACAAAAAGACAATATTTTTTTAAATCAAGCTTTATTTTTAACAAAAAATTAATACTAATTATGACAAAATATACTTATTTAAAACCATTTTTCAACTCGTGTCAACAACGACGACAGTTGTTAAAGTGAATGGTAAGTCGGTTGAATGCTTTAAATAAACTAACGGACTGACAGGCATTGGTTAACTAAAGTCAGATGACATTTTTGATGGAACGGATTTTTTATTATCAAATTTCAAAAAAACAATTAACGACGTGGACATGAATCGTCAAAAAAAAAAACAAAATATACTCGTACTGTAAATAAATTTCATAAAAAATAAAATAAAAATGATGATGCTGTAAGAGAGTAAATAAATGTCTTATTCATACAAATATTTGGAGAAATCAGGCAAAAAGGCCTTGAAATCACCAGCTTAAAAAAAATCTCTATAAATTTTGATGTTTTTAAATTTTTTATAACAGAAAAAACTGTTTTATATAATACACAATTTTCAGCTTCTTCTTCCTTATCTTTTTGTTTAAAAAATACTGATGTTTAACTTTTTAGAGAAACTTTCTTAAAAATGAAGAGACGAAGACTAAGAAAACAAATTAATAAATAAGCAATAAGAAAAAAGTCAATAAGAGTGAATTTCCGTTACCAAAAAAAAAAAAAAAAAAAAAAAAAATACGTAATAAATAAACAAAACAACAACAATGTGTACCAAAAATCGAAATAAAAAAAAACATGGTTTTTAAATATTTTCTTATGTTAGGTTATGATTATGACAATGACGGCAACGCAAACGACGACTTCGTTAAAGCTCGCCGTTGTCTGAAATGTGGGTAAAGCGCCAACGCACTTTCGTCAAGTGTGCTAATTACTCAAAAATATTTACTATACACAAATCCAAAAACACTTTTGAGGTCTCCCCAAAAATAAAAAGCACACTGGGTTGAAAGTTATATTTTTAACAATTTGAATATTGTTATTGCCGGATTAACATTTTCAATCTATATGACGTCGAAGGGGGTTTATATGGGACCTATGGTTAATTTTGGACCTACCAGCATTTTGTCATGACATAGTACCTATCGCAAACTTTTATGTCAATACCAACATTTACAAGGAAGTTATGACACTAAAAGTTTTTTTCAGGAGGAGTATTTGTGTGGATGCTATAATCAAATATGGACCGATACCAATAATATTTGGTTAGATGATTTAGATTGCAGTAAAATAAGTTTGGAATAAATTTCAACTTAAGACCATCATAATAAAATGACATTTAGTTGTATTTATAGAACTTACAATATCGTACGTGACGACCTTTAAAAGCTTATAACATTTTTGTTATAC
The DNA here is from genome assembly GCA_943735925.1 of Pollenia amentaria. Lineage (NCBI taxonomy): Eukaryota > Metazoa > Arthropoda > Insecta > Diptera > Polleniidae > Pollenia > Pollenia amentaria. Next base: position 194,244,137 of record OX031006.1, read on the forward strand.
CTCTTTAAAAAAAAAAAATTCCGATCAATATTTTTTGCAACAAATATCTTGCTTTGAACTTTTATTTTGAAACACGTACAACTGATCAAATACAAATGGCATAGAAAAATGATGTTTTTGCACCACGTACGTGACATTAGAATATCATCCGAAGAAAACCAAAAAATATACCGCTAATCGAACTATATATTTGGTCTTTCCTCATGGATATTGTTAATTGTTGTTGTAAACTTAATTTTAAGGTATATTTCCAATGTTAACAGTATCTGTATTTAATCGGCAGAAAAGTGAAAATTGTTGATTGCAGTTACTAAAAAAGAAACGAAGAGATGGTCAGTTTTGTCTTTTATTTTTTGCTCTTTAAAATTGTAGTAAGCTATAAAAACATTTGCATAGTAAAGTTTGAGCGTTTTTTACTTTCTACATTCTCATGGAAATGCCCATATGCTAAGCATTGAAAATCCCTCATCTTGAGCTAAGAATTATTTTTTAAATACATATCCCACTCGCATCCCACAAAGTGACCAAAACTATCCTAAAGGAAAAGACCTAAGCTTTCTTTTGAACCAAGAAAACGTTACCATTAAAAAAAAAAGTTTTTCATTAAAAAAAAAATTTTTTCATTAAAAAAATTTTTTCATTAAAAAAAATTTTTTTTTTTGATAACAAAAAATATTAAAAAAATTTTTTTTTTTTTTAATGAAAAACTTTATTTTTTAATGGGTCAGTTTTTTTTGATAACAAAAGAATATTAAAAAAATTTTTGTTTTCAAAAGATTGAAGTATTAGCTATCTAATTTGTTTGGGACAAACTTTGGTAACAGTAATAGGTCATAATTTAGACGGATGAGAAACAACACCTGTTTGACAAAAAGTTACAATTTTTACCCCCTCTAACTCAGAAACTTTTTTACCAACTCTGTTGAAAATTTGTGTCTACAGTACTTAGTGCAAATTTCACACAAATCGGAAGACATCGATTTCAAAAGTTGGAAATCCCACATATGTATATACATATATGTATGTATATAATCACATATGTTTATTTATTATATTTTAACCAACCATGATAACATATATTTTTTTACTCAGATGGTCAAAAGTAAGGGAACGGGGGAGGAGCCTACAAAGATATTCCACAAACTGTTAACATACTCTTTACAAACCGTCATAGGTAATTAGACTTGCATAACTCGTTTTTTAATTTTGTTCGATACTTTTGGATCGTCAATGCTAATTTGGACAACACCTGTATGCACATGTCCAAAATTTTATCGAGGGGTCAAATATGTTATTCTTAGATTGATAAAGACATGAAGAAATTATGGATTTTTGGCTGGAATTGACCACCGTGGCAATGGTATAAAAACGACAACGAAGTATTGTCTAAATTTAAACAATATCTCTTGTCAAATTTTTTAATTAAACATTGAACCAAATATTTGAAATATACCATTGTCGTCAAAATGACAACATTCTGCTATTAAATTATTAATAACGTACCTTATGTTGCCTAACTAACAACTTTTGTATTAATCCCATTGTTAGCAGCTTAAGCAAATAAAAAAGGTTGGAAATTATTAATGAGTGTTTAATTAATTAGTTATTTAATAAAAAAAATAAGATATACGAAGCGAAAAAATATTATGAAATGTTTTAGAGTACGAGGAAGATATTTAAGAAAAAAAATTTTTGAAGTTGATGTGAAAACGGTGGCAGGTTAACTAATAAGATGACGATCAGGATAAAGAACTCAAAAAATCCGTCATACCAATAAACATGGAAGGTATTTATCAATATTTTAAAAGTAAAAAAATATAGATATACAATAACAAAATTTTGCAATACTTCTAAAGCTGCTAATGTGACATTTAGAAGCATGCAGTATTTTAATAAAGATCTAAATGAAACAGAAGTTAGTGATATTGTCCTGCGATTTTTGTTATATAAAAAACAGTACCATGCTCCACTTAGTAGGTCTGCTCGACACGCCTACTGATTTCTTCTAGATTTGTGTTTTTTCCTGCAATTGTTTTTGTGCAAACAAATGCATTTGTTTTTGATACCTTTCACATGTTTTACACAAACCAAATCCGTGTTGTTTTTTTAATGTTGCATTGATGTAGTTCTCCGTAGAGCTATCATTTGGACCACGCTCAGTTCTATCTAAGGTAGAGTTGTGCCTAAATTAAAATGAAAGCACTATGATTTCTCCAAATAGGTTTACTTTGTTAATGTCAGAACATATGTATATACAACGATGACAATTTTTTTTAATGCAATCTATATATTTTAATTTGATTTTAAAAACTAAAGAAATAAACAAAATAAAAAAAACTGAGAACAATGTGTTGTCGAAATGACAACTACATGTTGTGATGGCATATTGTTGGTGTGTTGTCAAAATATAAATAACATATTGTCGAAATGAGACCATTATGTCTTAAATATCGGTGAATTGTAAAACATAATTCTACATATACTTTGCAGTGAAAGTAAAAAATGTGTCTCTTAGTGAATGAAGCGATACATTTATTGTCCTGTCTAATGATCCCAGTGAGTTTCAAAAATATATTTTCAAATCAATTGCAAGCGTTAATCTATCTCTATACTAATACTATTTTTTTCAGTATTTATTTATTGAATCATCTTATATTTAAAATGAACTAACAATAATTAATCAAATCTTATTTTAATACTTTATTTTTCTTCTGCCAATGCCAGACGAAAATTTTTCTCATCACAATTTCTGTTCATATATGTTGATGTTTGATGCCCTTCTCGTCGGATGAGTCCTGCAGTATATCTTCTCCTTTATCTAGAGTGGCCGCTGTTATTGAAAATTTTTCGAGCTAGTGGAAGTACTAATATTATAAAGCTGAAAGGGTTGTATGTTTCTTTGCTTTTATGTTTGTATGTTTGTAAGAGTTAATCTCCTAGGTTCCACTATAATGCATAGGATAGGGTCCAGGGGCGCTAAGCCTCCTATACTCAGAATATATTAAATATCGTTTTAGAAGTAATATATTAAATTAATAGTTTCTTTAGTGAGAAGAAAAACAAAGCCATTTTAACTTGAGTACGCTGTTCACCCTTCATTCCGTCCCAATTCTTTCTGTCCGCTGGACAGTCCCCTGACCGAATGCGAAAGTGACTTTTGTGATTGTTTAGCTTTATCGAATAAATAGCTAAACCCATTTTGATACAATTGGATATTAAAGCTTTTTATTTTTTTAAACTAGCGCCAAAAGGACATAGGGAGAATTACAGCCTCTGCGAAAATATCTAAACAGTTTTGATGAACTTTAATCATACGTAGATATATCAGCGTAAGTAAAAGACACAGGCTATGTATTTTTTTTTTTCAAAGCTAGGAATATGAAGGGACAGATGGGCAATGTCAGCCTTTCCGAAACTGTCTGACCGAATTTGATGAAATAAAGGACATATGTAGATCTACATACAATAAAATACACAGGCTTCATATTTTTTCAAACCTTGGCCCAGTAGCGGACAGAAGAGCAAATTCTTCCTATCCGACTCTATCCAAACGATTTAAATTTTACTTATAAGCAAAAAAAAAACATAAAAAATCTTAGTTATTTTATCATATATCATTTAAAACAATTTCTCGGAGGTTCGGACTTAAATTTCTAAAACAGCAGTAACTGAAAACAATTTAAGTTCTCGGAATTTCCTGGACAATCGTCTTGAAACTCTGTAGAAAAAAAAAACATTCCCAAAAATCTCAAAGAACTGGAGGTTTATTTCTAAAAAATAAATGGCTTATTAGATAAGTATTCCTTGCAAATAAAGGACATTAAACGAAAGATTTTTTGTTCGATTATTAAGGTTAAATCTTCAGCGAATTTATTAGTGATATATGCAGCTTTTACAAAAATAAATATTAAGATTAAATAAAATTTAATAGACCAAATAAAGAGAAGAAAACAATCTGTAAAAGAATAGTTTTGTGTTTTAATAGTTAACCGGAAGTCCAGCAATACCCGTAAAGCCAACTATTTCGCCCACTTTTCCGGAACATAAAAAACTCAGTCACAAAATGTAATAGGGGTTTGTTGCAATATCAACTTCAATTTCTACTTATTTTATTTACCTCATATTTCGTAAAATTTAAATAAATCATAACAACGATTTCCAAAAATCAAAAAAAAAAAAAAAAAAAAAAAAAGAAGAAAAAATTCAACAAGTAAAAATACCTTATGAAATACCCTAAAGGCAAGTTTTAGGCCCATTGTGCGACGTTTAAAGTTCACTGAAGATATTTATGCTAATGGAAGAGAGTTTACGAAATGGAGAGTAAAGAAATGCGGAAAGAAATGACAACAAAATTTGTTAAGCCAACTCTTTCTAGCTTTATAATTGTAAAGGCGTACAAGAGCATTCATTCCGAAGCGTGTGTGCAAGCTTGAGAGAGTGTATGTGCGTGTATCTGTGTGCACGTAAAACATTTTTACTTTTAACCAAATTCTTTGAGCCAATACGCGGTGCTGTTACTGCAATCGCTCTTATACATTTACATTTTGATCTTTTGTTAACATAACGGGGATAATAAGCAATTGTTTTTTAGGGAAAGAGTGGCGGTATTGACACTCTTTTCTGTGTATATTTTGTTGAGTTTTTACCAGGTTAATGTTTGAGTGCGTGTGGAGTGGGCTGAAGAGGGCTAAGGTGTGTGTGTGTATGTATAAGTGTGTGCCTTTTCGTACTTTTCTTACTAATGACATAAAGTAGGTAGTACATGTATTGTTGTTGTTTTTGTTGGATTTGGTTTTATCATTATTATAACAATACCTTTAACCATTTACTTCATGATCAAGAGCAATGTCTACTACGAATGCTGCTGCTCTTGATGGCGAAGATGATGATGATGATCATGGGCATTTGCAATGGCAACAGCAACAAAAAACAATTGGTTTATCACTGGTTGTTTGTTGTATTTTTGTTTGTTTTCTTTAATAGGTTTTGCATAATTATTTGATTTTTGTTGATTGTTGGAGACTGCTTAAAAACAGCCTGACATCGTCGAAAAATTATCAAACCTCAGCTTGTTCCATTCGAATGAACACATAGTTATTTCGGTGGTGTTCCAAAATTAAAAAAAAAAAATTATTTATAAAATTTGGTTATTAAAAAATAACCTTAAATATTAATATCTTTAACTAACAAAAGTAAAAACAAACCAAATCACATACAAAATGAAATTCTTTGTTGTTATAAATTGTGTACTTTTATTTGCTTCTGGCATCCTTGCCAATCCAGCTGCCACTAAGGATAACAGTAGTGAAAAACCCAGTGCTTTTTCCCACTGCTTGGAAACCGATTCAATTTCGTGTCTACAATTAACGGTACGGATTATTTAATACATAAACAAAAACAAAAAAAAAAATACAAAAAACCTCAAGGATTATATAACTTACAGAGAAAGTGAAAACTTTACAAAACTTGAAATATAAATAAAAAACAAAATAAAACTTTAAGTGTATGCAAGATTAAAAGAACTTTTGTTGGAATAAAACAATAAGAAAAAATTTAAAAACTTTAAAATATGAGAAACCATAAAAAACTATACAAATTGTCAAAGTTACCAGTAACAAGTGCTTTTAAATAATATTAAATTTATATAACAGGGATTATATTACCCTGTCCCCAAACTGTCTTACGAATTACTGAACGACCTTTAACATAAAAGTGAATTTTTTTTATTGATATGAAATTCAAGTAAATTAAAAAAAAACATTCAACCTTTAAGTTTTAAAGTATTACACAAAGCATTTCATTATCAGCCGATCAGTTAAAATTATATAGTTATACATAAATTTCTGCATAATTTTTCCTGTATTTGTGAATTAAAATATAATATTGTCATTCATTATTTATATTTGTGTGTGTGTTTTTGATTCATTTATATTGGATGAAATCTTTATGATCTTGAAAGCGAAAAAACATGTTACGTTACAAAGGAATAATAGCAAAATTCCGAAATGTCAATATCCCGAATTTTTTTAAATTTCGAATTTCGGAATTCGAATGTTTAAAATTCATTTTTCACGTCAAATAAAAATAAAATTGTATGAAAAAATATATTTTTTTTGTAATTCCGAATTTTGAAGTACGAAGTCAAAAAATTCCGCTATTAAGTCCCGAATTTTTAAGCTTCAGTAAGCGAAGACGGTGTTTGTCTACCAAAGAGGAGAAAATTCTTGAATCCGGCCGAAGTTCAGCTATGCAGAGAAGCTTCAGTTAGCGAAGCCGGTATTTGTTTACCCATAGAGAAGGTTTTGAGTCGGGATTTTGCATTCGGGACTTTGAAACACCTCATTTTTGAGTTCGGGACTTTAAGTTTCGGGTGCATGACCGCAACCCCATAACAAAAACTTTGCCATTTTTTAAATAATAATATTTAAGAAGTGTGTTTCCTAAAGTTAAAGTTGGTCTAAAAATAAAAAAAACAAAAATCTTGCGATACTTAAATCTTTAAGCAAAAGTTATGAAATTGTTTGGAATTATTAAAATTCTTCGAAAAAAATCATAGTAATCTTTCCATTCTTACTAAAAGCACAAATGTATTTTTTAGCATTATTAATTAATCCTTTAAAATTGCATTTTTGTTTCGAAATTTTGAAATTTGAAACGCCTTTTGCATAAATCTATTCGATCAAAAATGGTAGATAATCCGTATTTTGTTTATCCAAGAAATAAAAATTTAATATAAAGATGCTAAAACAAACTTCATTGGAATTGCAACTACGGAATTAAAACCATTTCGATCGGAATGTAGAACAGGCCGGAGAATTTAAATTTTTCAACTTGGAAAAATTTTAAGTAATAAATTTTACGACTAACAATAATAGCAGGAATTCAGAGCCAAAACATTTTCCTTCAAACTCTTGCGAATTACACAACTTCGCATTTTTTTAAAATCTCTCTTCAGTTTTATTTCATAAAAGCTTTTCGTTATTTATTTTTTATATTTGTAAAGTTTTCCTTATTGCAACTTCACAAACCTTCCAGATAATTTTTTAAGTTCTACAAATAATTTTCTTTTACTTGCTTTTGCTTCCTCTCATTTTCCTTTAGGCATTCCGAAAAGCTCGCTCCATCTTTGAAAATCCCCAAATTGAATTGTTCGGTGGTGTTTCTTTGATCAAGGCAAATGATGGTCGTCAAGGTAAATCTTTGGATGAAAGTGCTCGTGCCGTTGAAGCTGCCCCTAGTATTGAGGCACGCAACTCTGAAATCGGCAACTATATGTTGACGAATGCAAAGAACTTTCTTGCTGAACGCTCCTTAAACCTAAACTTTGCTAATGCTGCCCGCTCCGTTGCCCGTGCCATTCCCGATGATATTAAGGCTGATTTGCGTGAATTGGTTGTTGAATCCCGTACCAAAAAGAAGAAGTTGATCAAGAAACTCTTGCCCATTCTGTTGGGTGTTGGCGCTAAGGCCGCTATCTTGCTTGTTGGTTCCATCTTTGGTTTGTTTGTCTTGGCCAAGAAGGCTCTTATTGTTTCCGTGATGGCTTTCTTCTTGGCTTTGGCTGCTGGCGCTAGCAGTAGCTTGAGCAAACTTGGGGGTGGTGGTGGATCCGGAGGAGGACTACTGAGCAGTCTAAGTGGTTTGTTCGGTAGCAGGAACTCTGCTGGTGCTGGTGCTGTTGCTGGTGCTGGCTCTGGTGGTTATTCGTCTGGTGGCTATTCGTCTGGTGGAGGTGGTATTGCCAACGGTGGTTGGTCTTCTGGCGGCGGTGGCGGCGGTGGCTGGGATTCCCATGGTGCCTACAGCTCTCCCGTTGCACAAAGTATTGCTTACTCTGGCTACAAACAAACCAGACGATAAACTATAAAAGAGACTTTCATACAAACTATAAATAGTTTCTTTTAGGTTAATAATTATTCTATTACGAGACAAAGCACCACTCTTTTGTTGTAAGAATCTTAACAAAAACTTTGAAAAAAACAGAACGATATAATTTTTAATTAATTATTATAATTTATTTTTATTTATTTAATTTATTATTATTTTAATTTATTGCAAAACAATACAAAACGAAAACTAAAAAGTGCCTTTAATCGAGATCAGTAAAAACAAAAAAATTTAAAAATTTGTTGAAAAAAATATTTCATAATTTTTAGCGGGTTTTCAAGTTGGAATTCTTTTACAAAATAACTACTTTCTTATGATTTGAAATTCTCAAGCACAATTATGTTAGATTAAGCTTTACCAAATTCAAAAATTTGAACAAAAGTGTTTATTAGTATAACATTTTTCTTTAATTTAACATCATAACGCTAAAACAAATTCACAAAATGCATGAATACTAGTCAAGCATATTGTATATTGAAAATTTTGAATCACCTTAAACTTATACTTTCCTTCTATCTATCAGTTCCTTTTCTATTTCTCTTTCTATCTATCAATTCAATTTATTTTATCACTTTTTACTTATTTTAACTATTAATTTAACTTTATCTTCACTATTTCTATACCAAAAAAACTCTAGCTGCTTATCTATCTATCCATATATTTACATAATTATAATATCTATTTCCATTAAACAATTTGAAAATATCTAAAAAAAGAAACGAAAAATACACTCTCATAACTTTTTCTAAAAAAGCAACTTTAAAATCTCTTTATTTCTTTAAAGTTTTACATAATTTTTTTTAACTTTACAAAATTCATTAACACTTTTCTAAAAAAAAAAGATGTGCCGTCATTCCACTATCTCATTAATAACTTTCTTTTTATTTCTTTTCTCAAGCGCTTTGAAACGTTTAACCAAATACCACCATCATCATCATAAATATAAAATGTCATTTTAATTTTTAATTATCTTTCATACAAATCTTAGAAAATGGAAAATTTTAATTAGCATTTAACATTTTATGAACACCTTCCTTTACCAATCATTTTCTCTGCTTTTTTTCTAACAATAGTCATTTAATATTTCTCTTCTTATTCTTTCACTTCCTCTCATTACAATATCTTAATGTTCTACTTTCTTCCTTCATATTTTCTTCTGTTTGTTTTTTTTTTACAAATTTCTTTTGCAGGTTTTCTTTCTATGTATCTTAATGATTATTATTTTTATTAAACTGTCATTAATTTTTATGCCACCTTTAAAAGTTCATTGCAGCCTACCTACACTCTTTTCAATCACACACATACACTTATCTATGTATTTCATACTTACCTTTGCAATTTTTAATTTCTACAAAAAAAAGTATTTTTTATACACCTCTTTCCTAGACATTTTCCTTTCTATGTCATTTGCATGCTCTTTATACTTGTTCTTCTTTCATCTTAATCATCTGGTTAATTCATTTCATAATTTTTATGCAAAAAAATATTTAAATATTTTTCATAAATTTGTATAAAATTCTTTCTGTCTGCCAACTTGGTTTGGCCTTTCATTCTACCACCCTTCTCACTCTCTCTCTCTCTCTTTCTCTCTCTCTCTCTTTAACTATCCCATTTTAGCCTTTTCCAGCTTGAAATTTGAAAACCAATTTGTCATAAAAAATAAGTTTCTTTTTTATTTTATTATATATGTAAATATATGAATAAAAAACAAAATACTTTGCATTTTTATTACTTTATTTTTTCTTAATTTATTGTATTTTATTTCAACAAAAATAAATGTAAAGAAAAACGATTATGATCATAAAACCGTAAAACTTCGATATGACAAACTAAAAATGTATCCAAGAGATTTTTAATGACAACTCTCAGTTGGACGGTTAATAAGAAATTTTTAATCGCATTCATTTACACGATACGTGATCTTGGCAAAATTGGAGTTACATGCATGTTCTTATTAAAGGCCCATTTACACTAGAATACTGAGTTTTACGACATGTCTAAAACAATTTGCGATAAAATGTCCAAAAATACATAAAGAAATCTGACATTAAGAAAATTGATTTTGGAAATATCCCTAAGCATTAAAACTCTTTGATTTTATCAGAGTTGCATTTTTATAGACGCATAAAAAGAAAATCAGGAATAAAAAATTTCGAATTTAATTTACAAATTTTCACTATTTTTAATCCAAATTTAGATATTTTTAATTAGGCTTAAGTTCATTGAATTTAATTTTCATTAAATTAATTTTATGAAGACAGGAATTTTACAACATGATATTAATTAAAATTTTTTTTTTATTGATAATTTTTCATTCTTGACTGCGCTGAGATTTGAGCCCAGGCGTTCACGAACAGGTTGCCCAGACTAGTGTCGATTTTAACCACACAATCTCTTCAGTGGGGTTTGCCGAATCAAAGCCGAATCAATAGCCGAGTCAGTAAAACGGCAAACCCCACTGACGATATTGTGTGGTTACAATCGAAACTAGTCTGGGCAACCTGTCCGTGAAAGCCTGGGTTCAAATCTCAGCGCAGTCAAGATTGAAAAATTATCAATAAAAAAAAATTTTAATTAATTTCATGTTGTAAAAATTTCTCTCTGCATAAAAATAATTTAATGAAAATTAAATTCAATGAACTTAAGCCTAATTAAAAATATCTAAATTTGGATCAAAAACCATTAACAGTTTAATGAAATAACCACAATACTAATATTTTCAGTATTATTTTTTCTAATAAGAAAATGAAAAATTATAAAAATAAATATAAAATTAAAAGTTCTTTAAAATTCAATACAAAAAGTAAGAGTATTATATTCCCCTATACCGAATCTTATGTAATCTTCATGCGAAAAGAACTGAAAGTTATATAAAGTCCATTATTAAGATATAAATAAATCTATTTTATGACATGCCCACTTTTCCAATTCCACCCACATATTGTCGGATGTTGCGTGTTGATAACCAAAATGCTTATTCTTGTTTAAAAACTTTGGCTCTAGGTTTAAAGATATCTATAATTTCTTTGTATTGGAAGTGCCACGGTCACTTTACCAATACCGGACATATTATGTCGGATGTTGTATTAACCAATATACGTGTACCTAATCTGGTAACTTTCACTTATGTCATTCTCCAGATATAAAGATATCTATTATTTCTTTATATGGGAAATGCTTCATATTTCCCGCACACATTATGTCGGATGTTGTATATCGATAATCAATAAACTTGTACCTAATTTGATAACTATGGATCCTGCCATTCTCCAGATATACAGAAAAAAACAACCAGATTTCTTAGTAATATTAGAGGTAGCCGTGGTTTTTTGCTCATATCTTGGCCATTTCTGGACCGATTAGGCTGAATTCCAATAACAAAATTTAGCGGGGCATATGTGACTTAAATATGTACCAACTAAGTCACCACCATATCTAAGGCCTTTGAATATCCCATTTTAACAGACTGACAACCGTTCATCGTTAAATCAATTTTACGATGGACCCTTGACTTCGGTGAAGAGTATATAAAATATGAAAAAGGTACTATCGCGTCAACTTTCCCATAATAAGAACAAGAAATATAACAATTTGGCTTTGCGAAATGTAATGCTCGAATTATGACCTCTAAGTATTAAATGAGAAATGGCCGCAAAACTGTATATAAGCGCAACAACATGCAATTTTAGGATATTTGTGTTTTGTGGGGTTTTTTTGCATTCTTTCATTGGGGTGTTTTTACAATTTCAGTAAAGGGAAAAGTGACCCCAATACCAAGATATGAAAACCAAGGAATGAAAAATAACCCCCAATAAAATCGCAATTTTTGCTTTCGGACTATATTTTATATATTAATATTGAAAGCTTTAGTCAGCAAAGACGATGTGAACAGTCTTGCGCCCTGCTGAAGGCCCAACTATGATATCTATTGCGCGATTTTTAAAACCAAGACTGAACAGTTGTTCGGAAAATTTAAATTCAGGATTTTGAAATTCTGGATTTTTAAACTAGGGGTTTTGAAATTCGTTAATTTAAAAATCGGGATTTTGAATTTGGGATTTAAGTTAATAATTTATAATACAACTTTTTTTGTGTTATTTTTTTAATATCAACTTTTTTGGGATAAGTATTTATTAAAAAATTTAAGGGCATTTTTAATAAAGAAGAATTGCCCTTAATTGAAGGCCATATTTCATATTATGTCTAGGGCTCATTGAAACCCATTGTTTGGACTGCTGCTTGGTCTCCGGAGTTTTGTAATGGATCCATGTTTCATCCACAGTTACAAAACGCCGCAAAAACTCATCGAATTGCGGTTAAACATTTCCAAACAATCCTTTGAAGTTGTCACACGATTATGTTTATGGTCAATTGAGAGCAAACGCAGCACCCATTTTGCAGACAGCATTCTTAAACCCAGCTGATCATTTAAAATCGAAACCACACTGCCATATGAAATGCCTATGGCATCAACAATCTCACGCACTTTTAGTCTTCGATCGGCCAACACCATATCGTGCATTTTTTCGACATTTTCGGGTGCAGTGACTTCAATTGGCCGTCCAGAGCGTTCAGCGTCATTTGTACTTGTGCGACCACAACGAAAGTCAGTAAACCACTTTTTTACCATTGAAATCGATGGTGCATCTTTTGATTGGTTTGATTGACGGTCTTTTTTCGCAAAAAGTAATGTTTAATGAGCAATCGAAATTCACTTTTTTCCATTTTTAAACAAATCCACGAGGTTGTATGTTTTTCACAGCTGTTAAACGCAAAGTAAATGACGGAACTTGTTAAAAACTTGACAGTAGTCTATTAACAGGTGCTACTTGATAAGAGCAGTGTTGCATTTCATATAACAACGAGGGAAGTTCGAAAAGTCACGGACTTATTGATCCGCCCTCGTATTTCATTAAAAAAATTAGGTTACACTGAATAATGAAGAATAGCCCTAAATTTTGGGTCAATTTTCATTTACTTTTTGGGCCATATTTTCTGGAGCCTAACATTTTACATTTTATGTTGTTAGCTTTTTTACTTTTATTTATTATATAATATCTGTTAAAATTACGCAAAAATTTTAAACGCACTTAGAATAAAAACAAGTAAGAAAGTATAGTGGGTCAAGCTCAACCATTTGATACCCTGCACCACAGTATTTATAAAAACTTTTCATTGGGACCCAAGGGAAGTCACGCATCCAGCAAATAAAATCATGTTGTGGGGTTAAGTTTCATATAAGAGATCTTTGTGCAGAATATTTTCTAGATTTCTAAATCTATGTGGGATTTTTTCGCCTTATAGTGATTTGAGTGAGGGGGCTTATATGGGACTTATGGTCAATTTTGGACCAACTAGATTTTTCCGTGACATAGCAGTAATGGTATTAAAGCTATTTTTGCGAGGGCTATATATGGACCGATTCCGACCAAATTTAGTAAGTTGATTTAGGTTGTAATGAAAGGTTTTTGGGTTAAATTTTATTATAAGATAGGTTATGAGCCCAAAGGCTCTATTCCGGAAAGAAGGTTTGCGTGGGACCTATGTGAATTTGAACTATGAACCGATTCTCACCAGTTTCAATACGCTACGTCCTTATAACAATTGAGACGTATATACCAAAATTCATCAAATTGTCATCTAACCTGCGTACTTGGCACACAAGGTTTACATCGACAGCCAGCCCGACGGACATAGATAAGTCGATTCTCAGTCGATTGGTATACTAAAAGACAGGTCTAGTACTCACATTTGTAGATGTTACACACATCAGCACAAATGCATAATACATACTATGGTGGTGTGGGTTTGTATTATAATATACTAAATGCTTTTTATGCGGAACAGCTATTAATAGTCTACAAATATTTTTCTTTTTATTTGAAGTGTGATAGATTAGACGTAAAATATAATCTAAAAAAACTTCTATTTAAATTTTTAACGATCAGAATAAAAATCATTCTATTTTATGAGAGCAAAATTCCTAAGACTTTTAGAATAATGTGAAAAGGGCTTAAGTACCCTTTTTCAGTGGTACTAATAAAATATCCTACACTGATAGCAGAAGAATAATAAAAATATCAGAAGCCAGTATCCATCCACTTTGATTTAAAACTTACACACACCAAATAGCCAGTAACTAAAATCACTTCTTGCATTTTTAAAGTATTTTATACCCACAAGTCTTACGTATTTCGAGGGAAAAAACAACCCTGTCGTGATAAGTTGCTGCTGACAATAAATAGACCAGGGAAGCTTTTTTCATTAAATAATCAGGACTTGTATTATAGTGTAAAACGGTCTTTAGTAATAAAAACAAATATATTAACACATATTTTAACTGATATATTATTTAATGTCAAATTCAATGGATTTGACATTCTCATTTAAATCGACGGATTTGAGTTCAATGTTATAACCCAGAATGCAGTATTTTTCGACAATTTTCCAGTTCAATATATTTAATTAAAATTATATATTAAGAATTAGTGTTGTCAACCGTTCACAAACAAAAAAGTCATCAGGACAAAAAAAAAAAATTTTGTTAAACACTGGCTAAAATGACCAATTAAGATTGTTTCTACAAAACGCATCAATATTAATCCAAAAAACGCGAAAAATTAATTCCTTACGACAAAATTATGTACAAGATATTCTCAATACTGATAAATAATTTTTTACTATGAAATGTACGTTAGTGAAATTTTTAAATGTCGAAAAATTTAAAACATCGATAAATACGTCGAAAACGGCACTGGTACTCTTCACTAGGAAGTATAATATCGATAGCTTCAAACTTTCGAGGTTAAATGGGACTGATGTACTGATCTCTGGCAGCGCCAAACACTTGGGCGTGGTTCTAGATAGCAAGCTATCATGGAGACCAAATGACCCGACAATGTTGGATGTGTCAACTGGATCTTTGAGCCTGTGGGAAATCCGACTTGGTTTTATTAGATTGTGATCTGGCTTCTAAACAGTTAGTTCTGTGTTGCCGAAAAGACTAAATGCAGTGATAGCTATTTATTTTGTGGTTATGGCGACGACAGAAGTCCACCCCACCTGGGAGTTCACAGAAAGGAAGAAGAGTTTGTTAGGTTTCTTCATTATAAACTGAGTTTGAAAGTTTCCTATCGACTGCCGGATGAATGAAGTGTCCTGCAGGCGGGAATCTCTGCTATATGGCGGTCGGCTAGCTGACGAAGTTATTATCTTATATGTGGAGATAAATGTATATTTACTAAAGGTAAATCTATGTTCACACCTATCAAATAATTGATGTTCTATACATAACCACTAGTTTTATTAAAAAATTTTTTCCTTTTGCAAAACGTTTGCTAGACCAAACATCATTGAAAAGTTTCTTAATTAAATTATACAATTATCTTCTTATAAATAAAGTTTAGCAAATCTATAAAAATTGTTAAAAATAAAGCTAAAATTTGGATATTTTTCATCAAACATTTGTATAGTCTAAATAAACCTTTAGTTTTCGCAGTCCTCTAAATGAGATTGCAAAAGAATAGAAGGACGCCAATATGAATATTAGAGGATACGGACTGCCAGGGAAACCTAGTAGTAGATGGAGCTTGCCAAACAAGGTGGTGTTCTTGATAATAAATTTGAGGATAAGTTTTTTGAAATTTCACTTATTAACTGTAAGTCAATTATTCAGCGCGAGTCTAAAGCGCCAATTACACGATCATATCTGGCACGTCAGTTTGGTTTGATGCCATACCAACATACTCGTGTAATAGCGCAAAATTCGTGTTTGTCAGTTTCGCATGATGCTTTTCAAACATTTTTGATATAAGAACTCTCTCTCATCATACCAAGCTGACATGCCAAATATAACCGTGTATGAGGAGCTTAACAGACTTGCACAGTCGGGCTTAACTAATACATAGGACGCTGCGAAATGTGGCGCCAGGACATATGAACCCAAAAATAATATAAAACTTCACCCCAAAATTTGGGACTATTTTTCATAATGCATAATGTTCCTATTTTTTTAATGAAAAATTGCCCCAAAAAAATTAAAAATAGGCCTAACAATAAAATTAAATATATCCCCTAATTCGGGGAATTCTTCATTATGAAAAATTACCGCAACATTTTTTATGACCTTTTACTCGAAAAAAGTTAAAACTAAAAAAAAACAAAAAGTTTAATTAAAAAATTTGGGCGTCCGAAACGTAATTTTCCAAATTAAAAATCCCGAATGTCAAAATCCCAAGTTTAATAATGCAGAATTGCAACTTCCTTAACTTTAATATCCCGAATAATTATACAGCCTTCCGCCGAACCCAAGGATTTTTTCCGCTATAGTATAACGCAGGGATGATAAAGTTAGTACAATTGTACTTTTTTCAGTACTATTAGCATTGCAAAAGTACTGAAGTACTACAATGACATGATTAGTACAATTTAAATATTTCAAACCCTTAACCATTAAAACTTTTTGGTCTAGGGTTGGAGAATTAAAAATTATTTAATTAAATATTGACAATTCCCAACAACAATTCTACATGTTTAAATAATTTTATTTTAAACGAAAAAAGTCAATTAAGATTTTTTTTCATTTAATTAAAATTTTAATTGAAAATTTATTTCAAAACAACTAAAATGTTAATTAAATCAAAATTAAATTTTTAATTTTTAAACACTTTTTTCTGTGTGTGAAATCTAGTCAAAAACAAATAGGTTTGGCTCGAAATCTTAAAAGTACTAGATTTCGTTGTGTAAATTAGCTATTAGCGCGATGCTATGTCCAAATGAAATTTATTTTCTAATCTTTACCCTGTTCCACTATCAACTCTAAAAACAAAACAGCCTAAAGTATAAACCTAAGTATTCGTCTACATAATTTTTTTTATATACTGCCTGGCCCAAAAACTTATTTCGTATATTCATAAATTTCAAGGTTTTTTATTATTGTTTATATACGAAAAACTGTTCTTTTGGCCATTGTGGGCCAGGCAGCTGTTATCCTTTTGGTAAATGCCAAAGGTGTATTCTTAGTACAATATTTTATTGGATTTTAGTATAATTAAGGTCAAAAAAGTAAAATTTTTTACTGAATCAAGTACAATTTTAAAATTGTAATTTATCATCCCTGGTATAACGAACACTGGTTTCGCTAAATAAAATTTCACGACATAGCCGGCCTTTGGCCGGGCGCTAGCACTTTCTCCTCTATTGTATAAAGAACACTGACTCCGCTAACAAGAGCTTCTCTACATAGCCGGACTATGCCCGGCAAAACGATTTTCTCCTCTATATTAAAGCAAACGACGGCTTCGCTAAGTAAAGAATATCTGCATAATCAGCGAGGATTTTCCTCATTGGTATAAGAATTAGGGTTTTGATACTATCGCTAGAAATTTAAATATAAAATTTAATCAAAAAGGTCAACAAGAAAAAAGAAAGACAAAAACATGAAAAACAGAAATGTACTTTGGATTTCAAGAAGAATTCTCG
Source organism: Pollenia amentaria (assembly GCA_943735925.1). Taxonomy (NCBI): domain Eukaryota; kingdom Metazoa; phylum Arthropoda; class Insecta; order Diptera; family Polleniidae; genus Pollenia; species Pollenia amentaria. The sequence goes on from OX031006.1 coordinate 194,261,504, forward strand.
ACAAAAAGTACGAACAAACAGAAGTTAGAAAGAACATGTAAATCAATTAAAATAGATAATCATTCATTCAAAAGCAAATTTCGATCTACCAAGGTGAAATGCAATTTGGTTTAAGGATTGATGTTTGACTATTGACGTCATCCGGCTGCAATAGCCGGGTGAGTAAAGGCGGCAAGCCCCACTGAAGAGATTGTGTGGTTACAATCGAAACTAGTCTGGGCAACCTGTTCGTGAACGCCTGGGCTCAAATCTCAGCGCAGTCAAGAATGAAAAATTATCAATAAAAAAAAAATTTTAATTGATTTCATGTTGTAAAATTCCTGTCTTCATAGAAATAATTTAATTAAAATTAAATTCAATGAACTTAAGCCTAATTAAAAATATCTAAATTTGGATTAAAAACCATTAACAGTTCATTAGAATAATCACAATACATATATTGATCGTTTATATTTATTTGGTTTACTCTAGTGAAATTTCGTAGCCTCTATGCGAGATAAATAAATAATTTACCAATATTTATAAAAACGGACATATGTTAAGTAACTGACCGCCAATCAGAAAGTTTTATGCTCTTATTTCTAGTTATATAAAACTTAATTTGAACTAATAAACGGAAAATATTATGAGTCTTAACAGTTTAAACAGTACTTAAATGATTTTCAGGAGGGAAATTTATATTTGACCCATGTTAAATTATGAATCGATCATCACATAATTCTGTTCACTGATTTCTGGTTATAAAAAAAAAAAATTAAGTCAAATTTCAATACAGTAGGGAAATATGTTTTAGCGTTCTATACGGTTTAAAATTTTTTTCAAGTAGTTTTCTGTATGGAATGATCCATTTACATCAAAATTGCATGGTGCTATTTCTTGCCATAGAAAGCCAAATTGACAAAATTTTACTACAATAAATATATTTGCTACGGTTTTAGCCGTATTTAAGTGGTTTCACAGATTAGGCTTTATATTGAACCTAGGGTTAATTACAGACCGATCTTTACAAAAGTTTCAAGTGTGATTTCTAGTCATTTAGGACTGTGACATACCAAATTTAATTATAATAGCATTATACATTACGGTTTAAGGTGTACTTAACTGACTCCGAGAGTATGATTTATGTGGGGGCTATGGTATTTTATGGACCAATCTTTATGAAATTCAATAGTGTGATTTCAAGTCCTATAAAAGTGTGGCAGAACAAATTTTATTACAATAGCATTGTTTGTTATGGTTTAAGGTGTACTAAACTGTTTGCCGATAGTAGGCTTTATATGGGGCCTTGCGCCGATCTTCACGGAATTTGATAGTATGATTTTCAGTCAGAACAAATCCGTGTAATTTTTTGTGACACAAAACAAGTAAAAAATTTGTTTTTAAAAGTTTATTAAAAACGATATGTTTATATTATATTAAAAAAAATCAACAAAAAGGTAAAATAAAATATAAGATCAGTTCAATATTAATTAAAATAAATTAATCTTTTTTAATAACGTTTTGGCTATAAAAATCATTGTATTTATTTTTATGTTTTTTTTATTTGAAACAATTTATTTGACTACATCATACTAAATTGTTTGACCAATTTTTCGACCAAAAAAAAAAACATATGCAATTGTTAACAAAATTTTGAAAGAAGGAATATGCTTCACTAATTTTAAAATGAAGTTATGAATTTTAGTCGAACTGTTTGGGTTTGCTAGCTGATAGTGAGCTAGTCTATCAGTACCGGGGTTGCGGGTTCGATTCCCGCCAGAGACTCTGGTCTCCTGGTCGCGGGATTTAGTGTAGGAATAATAAAAAAAAAAAAAAATATATTATTATTCTGGTTTAAGTTGATTACATTTTTTTTTTTATTTAAATTATTTTTATTTAGAAAGGAATTTTAAAGCTTATAACAATGGAAAGACAAAAATAATTTTGGCTGCACATACATACATACATATGTACCTTCAGTCGTAAATGCGTTAATGCCACAATTTTTGAAAATTAAGTTGTTGATGTACTTCAATAGCGTAAACAAAAATACATCGTTTGCAGAAAAAATACAAAAATTTTTTTCTAGTTCTTGTTTTGCAACGATATGTAAAAGTTCAAAAATGCTAAAGAAAAAGCGCTAGGGCCCATTAAAATGTGAAAATTTCAAAAAAAAATTATATATTTTATTTTTTGCAAGTTGACATACAAAAATGTACATTAAAAGTATAAAATATATAATAGAAAAGGTGATAAGTCACAAAAAGCTATGTAAAACATAAATGTATTATTTTTAGTTGGTTTGCAAGCCAATAAAGAGTCGGCAATGAAGCAAAACTGGATTTACAGACTTAAAATATATTCAGAACTAAAGACCTTAGAAAGTTTTTTCTCTCTGCTATAAAATTTATAAATTGTACTACATCCTTTTTGACTGGCGGTATTGATATATACTTATATAGGTACATTATATTAAAAAAAAAATTACGGACTCGCCATTGTTTCACTCATTTTTATATATTTTTGTATATCAAAGAACTTTTCTTATTAATGCACTTGAAATTTGACAGTGGTGAACTTTTACTAGACCAATAAATATATTCATATGTATATATGGGAAGGTAGAATGGCAATGCATATAAAGTTACCCACACTCGAGGCAACAATTGTCGAAACATGGTAATGTTTTAACAAATGTTTCTACGTGTGTGGGGATGTCTCTTGTTGAAATTCTTGTTACCTTTTTGGTTTCTCAAATATCAAAAATTTTTAATATTTTATGTTTCCAAACGAAATGTTTCATCGTGTGGCGATTTTGACCGTTTTTTCTTTCTCATTTTGTTGAGAGCAGTGGTTGAGTGAGGTGCTTTTGTAACTCTCAGAGAAAAAATATAAATAAACAAATCGGAAAATGGCAACAAATGCAAATGTGAGAGTTGGAAAGCAATTATAATTGAATATAAAATTTTTCCAATTTTTTGGGTCCTAAAATATGTTAGGTATACAAAGAAAATAAATAAATTTTTTAATTGTGTTTTGTAGTAGTACATTCAAAAAACACGCAATACTGATGTTTCGTTTTTATTGTAATCGTCTGTGGTAAAAACTGAAACAAAAATAGTAACACGTGTTTTGACAAATGTTGCATCGTCTGTGGGTACCATAAAATTCAAATTCAAAGCCTACTATAGGGATGGGCAAATTGAAAAAATATATCGATATATATCGTATCGATATTTTTTTGAAGTATCGATATTTATTATTTAAAAATATCGATATATCGATGTATCGAACGTATTAAGCTGAAATTGTTACCAAATTTCAATACATATTTACATAGGTACAAAAATATTACATGTAATTCCATTCTATCTTTTTATTGTTTTTTTTTTTTTTTTAATTTAAAATTTACTGCCCGTCCCTCGATTTTGAACGAAACTCTCATTCGCTTAACTTTTATTTACCAATTTTAAAATTTAGTTTTTAAGGTAAATTATGCGAACGAAGTTTTCGTTTGAAATCGAGGGACCGGTAGTTAATTCTACAATAAAAAAATTCAAAAAAAATTAAAGAATACAAAAAAATTGTTAATTATTCGCCATATGAAATCTAAAAAAAAAAATTAATTGGGATTATATAATGCCGGATTATATACTGCCGGTAAACGAAACTTGTGAAACATACTATACAAGTAAACTGTGCAATATTTTATTTTTAATATATAAGAACATGCTCAAATAAAAAAAAATAACAAAATATTTATTTTTATAATATTAGTATTGTGGTTTTTTTTTTATTATTAACACTCCAACTTTCATGAGTATATTGCTGCTAATACGCTAATAAATAATTAAGGCGATTCTTTGCATAATTCTAGGAACCCTTTCCAGAATATTTTTTCCGCGCTTATTTTTTTGTTGTCATCTCTTTAAAAACTGAGAAAAAACGGAACTGTGTAATCTATGAAAATGTACAATGGAAAAGCGCCGTTATTTTCTTAATATTAGTTAAAAAACATATGATGCAATTCTTAAAAAACAACAGTATTGTAAGCAGTTGAGCAACCGTTGAAATGTTGAATTTTATTATAAAGATATCTTAAAAATATCGAATTCGATAGTCGTAGATAAATATCGATGTATCGATATATTTGTATTTTTAGTATTGGCGATATATATCGATTATAATTTTTTTAAATATCGATATTTTTTGCCCACCCCTAGCCTACTATGATGAAAATATGATACGAAAAACGGTTATATTCAAATGTATATAATAAATAATTATCATAACACAAATAAAAATATTGCATATACTAAGGCTTATTAATAATTCAACCGCTCGCATTTTTAAGCCAAACGCTTATTTTTCGGATATACATAGATAGCACTTGCTGGGATTGAATGTAGAATAATATGTATTTAAATACAATAAACTAGATGTTTCATTGGAAATATTTAATAAATAACTATTAGGATAAATACTTGGATACTTATTGAAAATTCGATTAGAGATTCAATAAAAAACAAAAAAAAAACTTGAGGGAATTTCCAAAAATTTTGTTCATTCGGAAATTCGTGTATTATCGAAATAAGGAAAACATATTTTTATAATTAAGGGGGGGGGGGGTAAATTTCCTTTTTTCATCTCCCCTGAATCCGCGCCTGAACTTAGTATACCCTCATTCACCACTATTGGTGGAATTTTATTATCCCAAGTTCTTTTTGGAAAAGTAAAAAAAATGTGTTTTACATAAAATTTTTACGAAATAACAAAAGAATCTATTTTATAAATTATCTAATTTAAAAATGTCTATTATAGCTGCTTTACACTATCACATAAGTCTTTCGAATTTGATAAACATACAAACCTGTCATGATAAGTTGTTATTGTTTTTTTTTTTAAATTTTCAAACAATAATTAGATCAGGGAAGTATTTTCGAAAAATACTTAAGACTTTGTGGGCATTGAATAACGGCCTTAAACATGTGCTAACAATTTTAAAATTTAGAATTTTAAAAATCTAAACGATTTTAAGCCATTTATGAAAAAATCATACATATCATGATCTTCCCCAACTTCTGGCAACACTGTGTAATTATAAAAATTGCTCGACTGGTTTAATGTTGGCTTTTTCTCTCGTTAACTTGTACAATTTTAAGAACTTTGTTTAAAACTTAAATTCCAAGCCCACATAATTTCACCCCTACTTAAAATCTCAAAACAATTTACGCCTCTAAATTATAACAATTAAAATGTTGGCATTTGAAAATAAAAGTTTCTTAGACAACTTTTGGACATTTAATTTTAACAAACAACTTTTTATACAAAAACGGTGCGCGTTCATGATATCTTCCAAGCATCTAGAAGAGTAAGTGTGTGAGTGTGACCCAGTTTCATTTTAAGCGTCAGACAAATAAACACAAACGTTTAAACGTTATCCTAAGTACTTAAACATTAGTATTATAAAAAAAAACCTTATAAAGATGCCGATTTAAGCCCCTGCATAGCTTAAAAGGTATGTGGATAATAAAATAACGTAAGTCAGATATTAAATATGGCAGCCAGTTATAACAGCAGCAAAAGTAGCAGATGTAACACACAGCATCCAAGTAATTAATTTTTTGGAAAACAATATTTAACAAGACTAAATGAATGTGGGGTTTTTGTTGATACTCTCTTGTTGGCTTTTGTACGCTACACCATTATAGATTTCGATATTGCGAATCAAGCCATAGATTGAAACCCACAAGGCAGACGAACAAGAGGACGACAATTACAAATATGGAAACGGCAAACCAAAACTGAACTATGCCGCCTACGTCTACACTGGAATGAAGGAAGAGATCTCAAATCCGATCGCAAAAATCGTGTTACGTCTCCACGGGAAAATTATTGTCACGGCCCCATGCTCCTCACCCGATTAAAAGGAAGCAGTATATTAATGTTTATATTATAAAACGGGAGGGTGGCCATTATGCGTTTGTGCTGAAGTTTGTAAATCATAAAAACGTTAGTAATAGACTCACTTTTTTGTATACCGATTGACTCGGAATCACTTCCGACCAAAGCACATCTAATTGACGAGCTGGCTGTTAACATTGTCTACAAACCACAGGTCGCAATTTTAAATATAATTTCGAAAACTATTTTGCAACACTCACACGTTTTGTAGAATATCATGTTGTCGGATTGCCCAACTATACTTTTTTACTGGTTTCAGCATACATACATATTTATGATTTACAATAAGGGTATATGAATGTATGTGTTATTAGTATGTTGACATGTGTATATGAAGTATTAAAAATATTTAACGTCTGCAGAGGTGTTGATAAAAATAGCGATATGTTCTCTGCTGTAAGCCGTATGGTTTACCACAGCTATCCCAACAAAATGTTCTAACATCGTCCAATATAGTTTTCAAAAAAATACGTGCCGATTATGTTTTCGGACGATACACTGCACCAAACAGAATACTTAAGTGGTTGTATTTGTCGCTGATGATCTGCTCTTGGATTCTTCACAGCCCAAATCCTCAATTATGATTGTTGACGTAGTCATATAAAAGGAAACTGATTTCATCGTCCATTATCAAATTGTGAAAACAATGCACAAAGAAAAAATAATTAAACATGAAATGCATGAAAATTTGACTTGTTTTAAAAATAATGTTCCGGCGGCAAAATTGTAAAAAATTTTATGATCCACAAGTAATCCAAGAAAAAAATGTTTAGTTCTATTTTTGAAAACTACACAGAATTGGGCAATGCTGACTATTGCTAACGTTTCCTTTTGTTTATTTTAGCACTCTGGTATATGCCCTCAACAATTTGCAACACATCTCGAGGACATCCTCGATCAGGTAAATTTTTAGCATTTTTTTCAAATTCGGTATTGCAAACTGGCCATTCTAACTGACCTGTGTTATTTGTGCCGATAGAGAATATGAGACGTTATCTGCAACAATATCTTGACCGGTTAGGATTAGGGAATTTAAGGCGTTATCGTTCTCGCGTAAATAATACAAAAATTCTAAACATTTGTTATGTAAAACAAAAACTACACAGAAAAAATTATTAAATTTCTCCAATCACCAAATTTATTCCAAATTCATAATATCAAGCAAACAAGTTGTTGACTTTGCACCTTTTACCAAAATGATTATAATGATTACTAAAAATTTTAAAATTTTGAAAAAATATTTTCAATAAATGATATTTTTAATTTTAATTAAAAAAGTGATCAAAAAACTTTGCCATTTCAAACAATGTGTTAATTTATTTAAATAAATATTGACAATTTCCAACAACAATTCTACATGTTTAAATTATTTTATTTTAAACGAAAAAAGCCAATTAAGATATTTTGTTATTTAATTAAAATTTTAATTGAAAATTTATTTCAAAACAACTAAACTGTTAATTAAATCAAAATTAAATTTTTAATTTTCTTTCAACAATAGAAAAATAATTGATTCAATTATCACATTAATTAAATTTAAATACTTTTAAACCATTTTTTAATTGATAAAACACTTTTATCTGTGTAAAATAAAAACTAGAAATTTTTGAAATTTATACAGACAATTTCTACAAAATAAAATATTAACAATCAGAAATTTTTTAATTAAATTTAAATTTGTTTTATTTTAGAGACTCAGTTAGAGATTAAGGCATTACAAGTATACTGAAGCCCCGATTTACGTCATTAATGGGAAAATGCGACGCAAATCGAATCACTTTTCTATATAAGTGCACTGATTTTTTATTGTTTGCGTCAAAAATTAAAATGTTGAGCAAAGAATTCTATTTTTTAATATAAAAAAGTCATATGGCTACGTTTTATTTTGTAAGTTTCTGCATGTAGTTTAATTATTATAAAGAAATAAATAAATATATGTACATTAACGTGTTTTAAAAGAAATATAAAAACATATAAAAAAAATACTTAGGAAAATATATATTTTCATAAGAATATAATAAAAATTAATTTAATTCATTTATCCATATTAAGATAAACATTAAATAAAAAACAAAATCTCATTCATCATCTAATTAATTTTTAACGCTGTCTCTTTTGCATACTGTTGTAGGAGCTAAGCCAAGAGTTCTTGCTATGCCAACAGCTTTTTCACCCACCTAATAGAATAAAATTGGAACTCCTCTTTTTTCACGCATGTAGAAAAATTCGGTGCATGTGATTATAACTTCAGTGCAAAAAAGTTCAATCGTATATAGCGACGCAAATTGGAATCGAAACGACGCAAAGCGGATTAAACTAAATTTGACAAAGCGAAGCAAATCGAATCGACGCACGGGGCTCTAGTGTATAATAAAAAATATTGCGAAGTGTAAATGACGTACGGTTAGAGAAATGTAAGCGATATTTTAGTATGATTGTATCTAATCTTAAGAACAAATATTTATTCCTCACCGCTATTTTCTTCACCACAACTGTTTACTAAGTAATGTTACATGTTTTCTTCATCTCTTTTTAAAGATTTATTTTCCTCTGTTATGTTTTTAAGGTGAGTAAACTCAATGTATTCATACCTACATTTTTAATTAAAAGAGAAAATTATGATGTACATACATACCCTACATAATAATGTGCTTAAAAAAGCAAAGGTTAACAATGTAATAAGAGTTTTCACACCAATGTACATAAACGTTTTAAATACATATTTCGCACAATAATTTTTAGATCGAAAGTGTTTTCTTGCATAATGCTGCAAAAAAGATTAATAGATATACAGATAGCTACAGTTTAGATTACATCAGTTCAGAAGCAATTAAAATATTTCCCTCTTGCTTTTTAACTTTGTATGTTTTTTTACAGGGTGTCTTATGGCCGCGTTTACCACTTGAACCACAACTACATATTTACTTGTGGTTGAAGCGTAAAATATTTTCTTAAAAACAATTTTATTACTAATATCTACGTTTGTGTACGTGTGCACTATTATTGTTTTCGTTAATATTTGTAGATAATCAATTCAATAGTATTATTTATACATGCACTTACCACACAAACCGTTTAAAGGTTAACGACAATAACAAACCCACAAAATTATGGATGCTGTGTTAATACAAGAAGAAAAAGAAAAAAAAAGCGAAAGTTATTTTGTGCAGGCAGGGTCAATATGCCCTTAAAATTAACAAACAGACTGTTTGATGTCTTTTTATTTTGTAATATAATTTTCCCTTTTAACAAAGTTGTCTGTCTTATTTGTATTAAAAATATTTAAATGCGTATCTGCATATTTTTAGAATTACAGTCATAGTCATAAGTAAATGTTTACACAAATTAAAAATTCAAACCAGCTACGAAATAAATATAATTTTGCTACTTTATTATGAACATTTGAAATAAAAGGCGTCACTGTGTTAATTCTTAAAGTGCCTAGACTATGGCACATAGTGAATAAATTGTTTCGAATAAATTTGATATTTGTTTATTTATCCAGGAAAGAAATTTATACTTCAGCTCTCAAAATTTATAACAAATATTTATTTGTCTTCAAATAATTTCTACATTCGCAAAAAGTCTTTTTAAATCTGTCAATCTTTGAAAATAAGGTCAGTTGTTTTGCTCTATTCCAAATTTGTATTGGTTCGATACAAATCAAGGCGAATTCATACAAGGTGGCCTTAGTTTGAAAACGAATACAACACTGTAAAATACTATAACGTTGCGTCAAAATAAAAAAACACTGTAGTTAAGTCATCGTTCAGCAATTTTTGTTGGTCAATAGACCATTTTTGTACCTTAAAATCGTCAAAATGACGATAAATCGTCAATATGGCAGCTATGTCCAGCACACGTAAAATATAAAAAGAACAAGTTTAAAGAATATGAACTTCCTACGAAGAAAACAATATCATCAGAACCACAAGCGTCAACTTCAACGAGGATGGATATTGACAATAATTGAAAATGTTCTAAATTTTGTTACCATGCATAGATAACATATAAAAATCTCATATTTTCTGCGAATGAATCGGAATTTTTATTTTCATGCAAAATTAAGTTTATAAAGAAAAAAAAACCTCTTATTTGTGGATTTGTAATCCAGTTATTGAGCAAAAAAGGTGAAAAATGGGGAAACAATTTAACAAAATGTGCATTTTTGCGATTTTTTAGGCACTGGGTGCACTTTTTTCGGATAGGTTTGTTTTAAACCATATAATTTATATAGAAATATAAACAATCATTAAAATTTTCGAATTAAGGCCGTTTATAAAGGCACACTGCTGACACCTTCAACATAGCAGTTGTAAGTTAACCTGAAAAATAATGAGTTTTGAAAACGTGGAAATTTCTCCTTTTCTAGATCATACAGGTACAAGCCTAAACTAGAACACAATGATCTTTAAAGCACATTGCTTTAAAAATAAGTATCAAATTAAAAAAAATATTTCCCATCCCTGCCCAATTTTTGATTAAAAGGCAGCTCTGAAAGAGAGAGAAAGATAGAAATATTTTCTGATTCGTGATACGTTTATTGGATTTAAGTTAACGTTACGCATTGCAGACGCCGTCAACTATCGCATTTTGGTAAAAGAACAGTACAAATATTATTTACTAATTCTTATACGTTATATATATCAACGCGATATAAAAATAGGGCAGCAGAACGGCTTTTCGACAGTACGTGTTAATTCAAACTTAGCCATGCTTTTTAGTGTTGTATGTGCGCTGTCCCTATATTTTATACTTATGACTGGAAGTAAAAAGTAAACAATGCTCTCAAAATCACATTTTGCTTTAAAAATTAGTACCAAATTAGAAAAAATATTTCCCATCCCTGTTAAATATCCACAACTTTGCTTCAGACACAAAAGAGATATTCCGTACGGAATACCGAGATATAACCGTGTTAAAATATAGAAAAAGTGATGAAAATCCACGTTTAGCAAAAATAATTCGTATGGCCATTAAATTATTATTGCAGCCAACTTGACAAAACTAATAATGCAGAAGTTCCTATTTTTGGGGCTGCTGTCACGTGCAATTGTCAGAATTGAGTCCCAAATCAATGAGATGAAAAATTTTGTACTGTGTGAGTAAAAGATTACACCTTTTGCTATACCCTTTTCTTTCAAGGTTAGAAACGTCACGCAACGGGACAAAGTTGTATCTGCCATGAGTTTTATAACTGAGCTTGGTGAAATTGGCAGTTAAATGGACCAATACATTGGTGAAATGCTTGACATGCAAGCGAAATCACTGATGTACATGAACTCGCCGTAATATCTTAACTAGTTTGATTTTCCATCCAGCATCCCAACAAATACGGAGGTTTGATTTCATATCGGAAAGTATTTGAAATCAAACCTTTTCACCAAATCATTCGAAAATCATAGCATTCTCAACAAAAAGGGGAAATTATTTTCAAATTGACAAAAGCACTTATTTTAAACTTGCTTTCAAATTTTGTTCTCAAATGTTTTTGAAATGTGGATTTAAATACAATGTGGAACATATATGTAAAATTATTTTTTTTTTTAATTTAAATTCATTATTTTTTCAAATAATCACTTCGCTAAACATTCGGCACCATATCTAACCCTGCGGCCACACGATCAACTTTTTGTTGATAGTATTTTACATATACTGTTTGTCAAAATTTACATAAATTGAAAGCTGTGACGTAGGCTGCACGCAATTTTTAAGCAATTTACTTTCAAGATGTCATCAAGAAATCAATTTTGTATTGACAAACGAAAAATTTGCTCACTAAACTTCTAATCAGCTGTTAAATTGAACGTAGAATTTCGAAACAAATGGATAGTTAAAATTGAGAGCAATCTCGTGATCAATTTAAAAAGTGTGAGTGTGTTGTAAAAAAATGAGAGTGAGAGCAAATTAGAAGGAATTGAAAGACAAAAATTTATCGTATGGCCTCCAAGTAAGAGATGAAATATGGGTCTCCCCGTCCTTAAATTCTAGGAAAGATAAAATACTTGGCTCCTTAGCGGAGATTCGCGATCGTATAACAAAGTTATATATCTTCACTTTTGCTTTTTATTTTTATTAGAATTCTTACACTTTGTAATTAAGTTTTTACTCACAAATAATATATATTTTTCGAATGAAATTAAGGTTTCCTAAAAGCGAATTCATTTTACGTAATATGTTATTTTTCTGGAATTGTAAAACACATTAAACTTTAATCGCAATATTTGCCAAGCTTGTTTTTGATTTGAGAACAACATTTGGTAACAATGTAATATAAAATAGATAAAGAATTGCATGTCAAATGTTTATATTCAAATCATTATCAAATTTAAATATTATACAACTGAAAAAGGTTTGAGAATTGTATTTGATGCTAATTGATAAAGTCATTTGCTATCAAAGGTTTGGTTAATGTATGAAAACAACTTTAGTTATCTCAGTTAAAAAAAGCGACCTCTGCAAATAAACTTTCGTACCTAAAATATAAAATATCACAGCCTTAAACCCTGATATCGAAATGCAGCACTTTTTCTCACAAAAATATTTTAGCAAATGCAAAGTTTAAGCTCTTCCTGAGATGGCAAAGAGTGCTTTGAATTTTATTAAACTCAGTTTTAAGTTTGTACTTTTTTGAGCACGATCAGCGTTAGTTTGCACTATTTTTTATTGTTTTCACTAACACTAAAAAAATTTTTTGCAGTATTGCAAATTTTTTCACTATCACTTACGGTGATTGAAAGCATAGAATCAGCACTCAATTCAAATAGTGCAAAAGGTGTACATGCAATCAAAACAGCTACATATATCCTGACTCTTACTAAAATAAAAAAAGGTAATTTTGTATGCGCATAGTTTTTGATTCTTGTGATGATATGCTTAAGCAAAGGAAATAAAACAACATGAAGTTTTGTAAATAACGGAATATCTCCTGGCATTAATCATAAAAAACAAGTTTTTTGTTTGTAAATTTAGGGCAAAATTTTAAGTTATAATAAGCTAATGATTGCTTTTTCTTAAATCAAACTATTTTTTTTTGCGTGCAAAATTTTTTAACATCAGTATCACTCATGTTTTGTGAGGCTGCTAATTTTCAATTCATCACTCAACATCAACAAATGATTGCAATAATTTTGCACTATTACCAACTGTGAGTTGAAACTGCAAAATTAGTGCACTACCGCATCTATGGTTATTATACCCTTCACAATATGTAGAAAGTGTATGAGTAGCAAAGATTTGCTTCAGCACCTGCTGTGTTGGCCTAATCTCAAGGTATTCTTAACCACTGGGTGACAAGCTATGCGTTGCCTAATCAACCCTGTGTGTGAGAATAACCATCGCAAATAAGTAGTAATTTTGAGTGTACAATACAGCAGAATTTAATATTCGCCCCTTCAATATTCAATCAAGTGTCAGACCGGTGCGGTGTCACTTTTACACGACAATATTGCATTTCCTTGCACAAAACATTCAACTTACTATGTATATTTGAATGCACGTTTTAAGCCACAAGTTTTTGTTTTCTTAAAGTTAATAAAAACTTCCATAAGAAATAAATTTCTCATAAAAATTAATTGCTTAAAAGAAAAAAAAAAACGCTTATTAGAAACATTTTCGTGTTGCTTTTTTAATTTCCTATAGCCGTTGTCTACAGTATCCGGTTTGTTTGCTTTGAAACGTCAACAAAATCGACCTGTTATTTCACCAAGCGGATATACAAATATGCTCCCGGAATAAGAATTGGCTCTTCAATTCTACATATGGTGAAGGGTATATAAAGTTCGGCGATAAGTTAAAGCTATAATTTCCCGGGAAGTAAAAATACGCCGATTTCAGGTAAAAATAAACATTTGTATTTGATAAATTACGCCATTTGTAGTGAATATAAATTTTAATTAAATTTATTTTCCCGATCTAACGTATAATTGTTTAGAGATTAATTATAGTTGTGAAGTTATTTTGATGATATGACGGTTAAACATTTTATGGCGGTTAAGTATTTTTTATATATGTTTATAAGTATAAGTGGAATCATATTAAGTTTATTTTCCCTATTTACCTCAATTTTCAAAGAAACTTTCTTGAGATTCCATATAAAAACTGGATTCTAAGTAGGGTGTCTTATTTCCCAGACTTTTCCTGTTCCCGCGAAACATAAAAATAAAATTCTTATTCCCAGCGATACCGGAGCGAACATTGCATGTTTTTGTTTTTTTTTCAGAAAAATATTTCCACACTATCGACCGCTCCATTTCTGCCTACGTAAAGAAATTTTGGTTTTGACCAACAAAATTGTTATTTGCTCTAAAATAAACAATATTAAAAAGTTTGCACTGTTAAGCAACAAAACAAGAAGTAAAATTTACAAAACAAAAAAAAAATTATTCTAAATTCCCGAAAATTTCCCGGGATTTTTACGCGTAGAAACCCTTATTCCAAGTCAAAAACTTTCTTCACCACTGTTAATGTTCCGCAATTACCATTAAGTATTTCTAATCAACTTTTCACGTAAATTTATAACTAATTTTTGCAAAAATGAATATAAAAACTTAAGAACATACAGCTAAATAGACAAATAGCCAGAAAAATTTTTTGGACGTAGAAACTAAACTTTTTGTTAGTAGAATAAGAAATGTCCAAAATTATAATTTGTGTCCTCCTTTCAACACTGATGCTAACAGTTAACTCAGAAAGAGTAAGAAGTCTGTATAAATTGTAAAAGTGAAATTTAATTTTGTTGCACAATTTTAGTTATTTGGAAATGCCTTAAAAGAAGCTGAGAAAATTCTAAATCAAGCCTTAGATACACTGATTCACGAAAATGGACCTATTTATTCGTAAGTCAAGAAAATTAGTATTCTTTGTTTTTAATAGTTTAATATTTTAAAATTACTTTTTAAGACAACACGGCCTTGATGCTGCTTACAAATTCGTACCCAACGTGGTCTACACATTTAATGCCATTCTGCAGGACTGGAGAAATGATTACAAGAGATGTCAGGTGTCTATATCATACGCTAACAGTGACCTAAATGTCCTTGTTACAATAAAATGCGAAGGCGATCCGGAAACAGTTCGAAGAATTGTAAATGAAGTGATTTTTGTGAAACCAACTCCTAGTTATTAATAATATAATAGTAATAATAGTTAAAAAAAAAATAATATTTATATTATTTAACAAAAAAAAAAACTGGATTTTTAGGCTAGCGTGCAAGATGAATTGAATATGTATCAAAAGTGAATTTAATTTAAAGTTTTAGGGATAACCGGTGTTGAGCGTGTTTTGTGCAAAGTAAAAAATCTTTTAAGATGCTGCATATTTTTCGACTTGAAGTTTATCGAAACATTACTCGACAAGCATTTTCTAAATTACTTTTAATATTTTTATATTCAACATTTATCATTTTTCGAATTTATTCTATGAAAATACAATATAATAGTCTGGTAGTGTATAAAGTCATTTCTAAAAAAAAATAAAAAAAATTAAGTAGAGCTATTACAAAAAGCTTTATAAAATACATAACTATAATTTAACTCATAGAATAAATTCGAAAAATGAAAAATGTTGAATATAATAAAGTTGCTTATGAAAAAGAAATAATTCCCAATATCTATTTTTTAATATTTTTCTCAAAATCGAAATTAAAATAAATTTTTTTCAATATTTATTTCAATTAACTGTTAATAACACAGACATTGTATGGTTACAATCGAAACTCGTCTGGACAACCTGTCCGTGAAAGCCTGGGTTCAATTCCCAGCTCAGTCAAGAGTGAAAAATTATCAATTAATTTTAATTAATTTCGTGTGGTAAAATTCCTTTCTTCATAAATATAATTTAAGAAAATTAAATTTAATTTGCCCTGACAAACGGCAAACCCCTCTGAGAATATTGTGTGGTTACAATTGAAACATGTCAGGGCAACCTGTCCGTTAAAACCTGTGTTTAAATCCCGGCTCAGTCAAGAATGAAAATTATCAATAAAAAAAAATTTTAATTAATTTCATGTTGTAAAATTCCTGTCTTTATAAAAATAATTTAATGAAAATTAAATTCAATGAACTTAAGCCTAATTAAAAATATCAAAATTTGGATTAAAAACCATTAACAGTTCAATAAAATAACCACAATTCTAATTATTAATTATTTAGCCTAATAAAAAATATGAAAATCTGGATTAAAAATTATAAAACAGTTCAACAAAATATCCACAATATTAATTAATTTTTGTAAATTTTA